>OY776113.1:37616346-38217946 GCA_963675035.1 Allygus modestus | reverse complement strand
GAAAAGTTATCATGGTCCCGGGCCTAGATCTTACCATGCCGACAACGGTAATAGCTTCTCCCCTATAGGGGAAATTCGCTGAAACAAGAATTATAATCACATTAAAAACAAGACAGTGCAGTCTTGAATTTGCAATTGTTTGATTGAATAAAAAACAACGATACAAACTATGATAAAACAACGAATGACTCATATCTTACGGCTCTTGATGTTAACTCTGACGACACTAGTCAGCGTTCCGGATGCTGAGGAGTGGAGGGGCTGCGCTCTGCAGGCGTACTCGCCCTCATCTCTAGACTCCAGATGAGGCACTATGAGGTTCACGGAGTTGGATGAGGCTGCCTGTATCACCACATGATTCTTGCTGTAGAAAAACATAACATTGTTTAAAAATCAAGAATCAATATTAAAGATTTTGGTTACAGTACCTAAATGAAACAGAATGAAAAATGTCATAAGTTATCCGAGTTTAGCAAAGTACACTGAGGTCAACTGTGCGAGATTTGATTAAGTACCTTAAATAAAACTGATTCATTACACAGAGTGGTATTTAATTTTAAGGTTTATTTGGACTTTAACTATCGCTTCTAGAGTTTAAAACTACACTAATTTCTGGGAGTTATGGGAGTTAAATCCACCTTGGAGGCATGCGGTACACTCTATGAGGTTACCATGTGGTTGCCTATGAACCATTCCAGGAGGAACCATACAATTTTTGGTTTCCTGTCTTGTTCCCGGCAAATCGTAGGGGGTGGGTTAATAGCTGGTAGCTACTACGGTTGTGTCGCCTCTTCCCCCTCCACCGCCACCAAAAATAAATAAATAGTAGGGACAAAATCAATCGATGTTTCAAGGTCAAGCTTTAATTGTGTCATATGTTCAAATAATCATATGGTATTATTTCCATCCTTTTAAGAGACCTCGGAATTATGATAAACTGGATTTTTATATTAAAATAAACTGACCTTGGAGTTATGAATCCTAGGAATTATGATAATTAAAAATGCTCCTTAAAAATCATATCAGTTTGATTGTCTTCTTAGACTGAAATTTAATTATTTTATGCAACTCATTACAAACTTTAATTATGATTAGGAGTAAATAATGCCGTCTGGGCTAAAAAAAATCCACTGTTTGTAAATAAAACAAACTCTTTGTAAATCAATCAAACAGCAAGATAGCAGGATTGTTCTGTTCTTGCTTGGTTTTAAAATGTTATTATAGTAAAATATAATTCAGCAAATGCGTCACTAACAGGAACAGGAAAGCATGGTCGGAACACAAAATAAGGGAAATTTGCTAGAAAAGGTCGGATTACCATAGAAACCCATTTATTTACATGAAAACATCATAAAACTGTAGTACCATCACTGAACTATTAAAATGTATACACAGTTTTACTGATTTAATATTACTATAAATCATAAATAAAGTATACTTTGATAAAAACGGTCACCAGTTTACTGATGTACATCATCAATGATGAGTCATCTACAGAAGAACTTAACGGACTTGCACACCGGATATGTAAACAATAACAAACACCGACAAGGGTACAGTCAGATTAAGCGAGGAGTCAGACCATCCGAGGTCATATCAGGGGTTCTACTGGATTCAGTAATAAAAGCTATACACAGTATTGAAAGTCAAGAAGTCATCTTTGCTAAATACAATTTACTATTAATACAATTAATGCCAAAGTTTTTTTATAGGTTAAATATGATGAAATTGTCAAAGCAATTAATTAAATAGGTCTAACCTGTTTGATGAACTGATGGGCGTCGTCCATGTGATGTTATATCTCGGCTCCGAGTCAGAAGAATGGTCAAATACAGTGCATGTTAGGTTGAGCGTGTCCTGCACTCGTTTGACCACGGACGGACCATACTCACGTGAAGAAAGTGGTTCTATCACAATAAATGGAAATTCCTTCAAGTCTTTTGTTTCTTCCACTGCTGAAAACAATAAATGGTTACTCTGATTGAAACTTAATAGTTAAAATAATCCTTGTCTTTTGGATATTTTAAGTTATTCACAGTTCTTGCTAATATTAAAACATTGATTAGATATATATTATCTTTAATTTTCATAACTATTATGTAGGCCCTGCCGACTTAATTTATATAGGCTACTTTAAATACAAGGACATTTCTTCGGTTTTGATAATTTTTACAGTAACAGAAATAAACCATTCAATTCATCAGCCTAAACATTAAACAAATAAAATGGTCTGAAAACCTTTTAAACCTATCTGAAAGAATGAAAGTCATAAATGATAAAAATAAATACAAGTTTCAATAAAATAGAACTATTTTGAGTAAGGGCCTATATATAGCAATCCCAAGCAATCTATATGGACAAATACTACATCATTTGTAAATTGCTTAGAATGTTCCCTTTCCTACTTTCCCCCTTTTCTTTAATTTATAAAAAAAACACACAAAATTTAAGGTGGTAAAAATGTTTACTTCATCTAGTCAAGTGTTTTTGGTTTGTTTTTTTTTGTCTGCACCAGCAGAGTTTTGTATTTGTATATATGTGTTAAACGTTTTATACATACAATAGGAGATCAAATTAATATTGCACAACACAAGGCCTAGGTAATTTACTCTTGAGGTAATAAAATCACTGAAGTGTTCACAATACTGGTACCGGTATATAGATGTTTATCACTACATATAGTCATAGAAAAGGTTCTAGTAAACAGCTGAAACAATGCAAAATAATGACAAAAAATCTATTAATTTATAACGTAATGTGATGCATATTACAAAGAAATTAAACAAATTTTTGTGGATTGAACATCACATTCTAGCCTAAATATCTGGCCCACTTTTATATTATAAACAGGTGTTTTTATATGTTACGTTATGGTAGGCTTTATGCAATGTCTAACAAGAGCAAATATGTTAAAATGAATATAATTTACAAGCAAATGATACCTGTCGATATTCTGCTAGTCAAGAAAATGAGGATAAACACAACTGTTGTGAATAAAAAGTTCAGAAAAGATTTATTATTATTTGTATAAACTGAAAATATACGTTTGTAGATTTTAGAATGTACTACCATTAAACTGAATATTCCTTTGCCATTAAACATCAACTGTTGATTATCCATAAAAAAATGGGTTACCTAAGACCTAAAATTGTTTCGTTCTTTTGTTTCATTTGTTTCATTTTGTTCATTTTTTGTTTTAGTTTTTCTTATATGGAAAATGTAAAACTTTACAGAATAACCAACCTCATCCAAATAGAAACGAGTTCGCACGCAGCATGCTGAAGTGAGGGAAGTGAATTTCCACATAAAAAACTTTTAAAACTAAAAATCAGTGTAAAAACATACATTTGTCCAATTTTTATTGAAATTTGAAAACACTGATTTTTTGGCTGTTCTGATACTCCTGGTTTAATTTACTTGCAAAGCTGGGAATACAATTTTGCGCATTATAAGGTTAGGAGAAGGTCCAGACAGGCTTGAAAGTAGGCGTGAGGTTGCTGGGGATGATAAAAGTACTCTAACAAAGGAATAACAGGCTTTTCTAGTGTAAAACCCCTATAAGACAACGTACTGTGTTTAGTCGATACACATTTTCTTTAATAACTCGGTAAATATTTATGCTAGAATTACAAGAGAGGGCTTAAAACTTTCGCCTCTCTAAGTCCCATCTTTTTACATCCATTTATTTTACATCTGGGGTTTCTCTGACCCTTTTCGGGCCCAAAAACTCGAAATCTGAAAGATTAATCCCCAAAAAAAGGAGGTTTAGTTTTCCGATTGTTTTGCCCAACGAACTTGTCTAACTGATTACAGAAAGGAACGTCCCTACCCAATTTTAAGTAAATCGGACAAAAAATGTGACCGCTAGAGTGCAAACACACACACACACACACACACACACACACACACACACACACACACACACACACACACACACACACACACACACATATATATATATATCTATAAATCAAATTTTGAACGACCCCCCAAAACGTGTTCAGGGGGTCATGTTAGGAACTTCTATGGTGGTCCCGGGCTTAAGTTTCACCGAGCGGGTCATGCTAATAGTTCACTTTCTAAAGGAAATTCACTAATAAGAAAGTACATAGTTAGAGTAGGTAGTTCAAAATATACTGTTTTTCTGCTCTTTGAAAAATTCTGCCCTACAGCACCAACACTCCAGCACTAGCACAATAGCACTGATGACCACTTGGCATCAATAAAAAATCTTGTCTTCGATTTGTTAGGTAAATCCTGGAAAAGTTCCACACCCTGTCAGGTAAACCCTATAAAAGGTCTACACCAAGGAAGCCATAAGGATCAAGTTCTTCAACACCAGGGGTGCCCATCTCCCCAGAGGCAATAGCGCGATTCCCTCCTCCCTAAATAATATTTGATCCTTACAACCCTCCTCCAAGCATTTTTTCAGGGGAAGGGATATGGTTACGGTGGAGGGGGTTAGGCTTCAGGTGGAGTCATTCCCAATAAAATGCTTTAACATTTTGTGCATAAAATAGTGACAACTAGGGTTATTGATACCGTACACTGAGTAAAATTAAATTCTCAATAATAAACTCCAAATGCTAACTTTAATTTATTTTGTTTAGGCCTGTTTAATTTGTTCCATACATTTCCAATAGCACTAATTTTTATTATGTATCTTTAACTCTTTTTTTATAGTAAGAGTGTCTCGTAATTACCAGCCATCAAAATTATCTAAAAATATTCAATGGATACAATGAAACTTGGTCTTATAATTTTCAGTTAAACAATAGTTGGTTTTTAAGTTAATTCCCTCAATTACAATCAGTGACTGTACAACGTTTTACGGAGGCGAACGTCACAATGCTGCATTTGCGCTGAATGCTAGCCCCCAATACTAACCTGTATTTAAAATTTACAAAAGTACAAGTATAAACAATTTAAATATAAAGAATTTTAGAACAATCTAAAATGGAAATCCAACCAAAGAATCGCCAAAATAATTGATAAAATAGGTGAAAGTGGAAAGAGTTGTATGAAGCATGAACAGGTCTGATGCTGACATGGGTCAGAAGGTAATACAAGACAAACAGGTAAAACACAAGAGGTTTGACAACTTACAAATGTTTATTGTAGGCCTACAGAATCTGAAACATATTTAGATAGCCTATTCATTTGTTATTACTTAAAAAAAAGTAGTTCCTATGTAGTCTAGCTAATTATTTACCTTGTTTGGGTAGCTTTATTTTGAAAAAAATGTAGGGAAATGCTTGAAAAATATTAACTAATGTTGTCATATGTGAAATAATTCAGACTGCAAAATAAATATCTAACTAGATGTTTCACGTAAGAGAGGCGTAACCAAGATAAGATATTGGTGTTTCGTAAAATAAACTCTACTTACATGCTTATTCCTTATCCAAATGACAAACATTTACTGTTGTCTTTTCAACAAATTCTATAATTTCTAATTTAAAAGAAGGGTCTTTAAAAAGTTCCTCCCAAAAAATCAAATTTCCCGAGCTAAACTAGAAAAATACCGTCCCCCAAAATTCAATTTTATAGCTCGATGCACACTATCAATCCCCCCAGTGGGCACCTCTGCTCAACACAATTTTACAATAGGGCTACCTAATAGAAACAGCAACAATCCATCAATAAAACACAATTTAGCCTTTAGAAAGATGTTTAAAGAAAACCCAGAATAGGCCTAAGATTAACAGTTTTCTCCAAAGTCCCCACAGAGTTACAATAATAACAAGTTATGTAGCCTACTTTAATAAATTCAAAACTTAAATCAGTATTTTGAATAGCCTAACTGTCGATTTTTCCTTACACCGAGACCTTTTCCTTTCCATCTCCTTCCTCTCATTTCAACTGAACTGAAAGATGGCTGAAGTAAAGCTGGCTTAACTCATGCCATGATGTAGTCTGCCGGACAACTGTGAGGGTATGAGTTACTTCAAAGTAACTTACACATAAATAAGCAAGCCAAGATAAGGCCTAAAATTGGTATAAATCAATCTATGGAAAGAAAATGTGCCAATCAGGAATGCAAGCATTTTTGAAAAATAAAAATATTTTCTTGAGGCTAAAGAATGTTTCTCGGCAAGGTATAAATTTCCAAGGTGCCGAAGTAACTCGTGCTACAGTTGTAAGGTACCTGGCGTTATTTTCTCCGGCAACTGACTGCTGACTTGCACTTGTATAGGGTCGCTTACACATGTTCTCTACTGTGCAGTCCCATGTCATTTCAGTTGCATACCGGTATAGGCCTAGCGTTAAATTGGGCAGTGTAAATAAATGTGACAATAGACAGCTACTTTGCATGGGGGTTGACGACTGTCGCTATACAACTGCCGCACTTGTAACCTGCACGTTCCGTTTCCATTTACACAGTAGCATAGAAACCGCCAGCTACTTACATTTTTCTACTTGGTACCAGGGTAACCAGGCCTAAGATACTGAAATAGACAGTTACCCTAATAGGCGTAATGATTAATTATTTAGGTTGTTACGATACAATAACTATTCCAATGTAGGCCCTAACTATGTTTCATTAAATGAGCAACCGGTAAGTATTATAATGTTACCTTATTCTATCTATTAAAATATTTCAAATATACCTAAGTAAAAGTCTTACTAAAGCTTATGCTATTTTTGCTTACATACCAGTAGCTGTAGAACATAGTGATAAACAAATTACGAAAAATATAAATACAAATCTTGTCATATCTTCTTGTCATCAGTCCATCAGTCCTTTTTCAAACATAATTTATTTGAGAAAGTACATACGAGACTAGTTATTACTACCTAGTCCAACGACATAACGTCCAGTGTGCCAGTGCCAGTGTTGCTATGTTATGATTACTGTTTGTGTTTGGTTATGGTTAGTTTTTAGTTTTTGTTTTTATTTAATTATCTGTCTGTTGGATTGGTCAAATCATTAAATAAAAAAGTTTTTCTACTTTATAAAAGGTAGGCAAAGTTTTATACATGCAATATCGTGGTCCGTTTAAATTGTTTGCTTAGCATAGATTTTTTGATTGAATATGTATATATACAAATTTCTTGCAAGTTCAGATAGATCGCTGAGTACGAATGTAGAATATATATGATAAATTATTTTTGTTACATTCTAGATTGTTTGCTAATCTCCTTTTTATTTTGATCTAGGTTTTAAACATTTGTTTTAATCTGAGTTGTTCAGTTTCTTATTTGTGTTGATAAAGCAGAACATTTTAAAGGTAGTATGAAATAGGACTTTTATCTACGTTTTCTTAGCCAGGGGCCAGGAACCAACGAGGTAAATATTTATAGAGGCTCCATTAGGGATAAAAAAACTGTAGCCTAAATGCTGACAGCCATTTTGACCCTCTGTAAACTTTTTTTAACTTGGAAAGTGACAATGCTTTTTCGCACACCCCTGCTCCCGCAGGGGAGTGTGGGACTCCTTCAAAAGAAGACTGCCCACTAAAGAAAGAAAGAAGAAAGAAAAATTTCTTTATTGGTGCAAGCGTTATCTCAGTACAAACTGGTTTTCAGGTGCAACTTTTGTCAAATCTTACATCCAAAGTCTTATGTTTATTTGAAAAAATAACAAAATAATTCATATGAAACTGATAAAAACACAACAAAAATGCCAGTCATTGTTTTAAAAATGCTTTTAATTTCCTTTTAAAGGTTGGTAAATCACTTTTGCGTACTTCAAGAGGGATAGAATTAAATATAAAATATGGTAGGTGCAAAGTACGTAAGCCTCTCCTTCCAAATTCATGGCTGACTCTAGGCACATGCAACATGCCATCTTGTCGAGTGCTACGCTCTGAGACATCTCGCCGGGTAGGCAACCGTTCACGAAGATATAAAGGCTTTCCCAGGGTTAGGGCTTTATGTATGACGGAGCAAGTCTGTATCCTGCAAGAAACAGTCATATTGGCATCAAATTAGCTTTTTCTCTGTAAGAGGTGATGTGCTGTCTTTTTTGAGCCCATAAATAAAAATCTTACTGCGGTGTTTTGAAGTTTCTGTATTCTGTCATTGTCACCCTGCAATATACTAATACCATACATCGGAAAACAATAGTTAAAGGCCCACCTCCACCCTCCAAAATGGATGAGATAGGAGAGCGACCACAGCATGAGCGAATGATACGCCGTGACTGCCGAATTGACGAGCAGGCATTGGCTAATTCGGAAAAACATGGCTATTACAAACTACGAGACAGTCTCCCGTCAACTGCGCGGCTGCTCACTGAACCCATCAGCACAAATAGTTGGGCCAACGATGGGGAATGGTTGGCATGGTTAATTAGAAGTAGTTGGATACTGGTCGGTTGGCATTACCGCGGTTGGGCCAACAAACCAATCGTTGGGTATTCCGCTTTGGGAGATCCAACCATAACAGACGTTGGGCCATCAAAATCTATTGTTGGTAAATCCTACCTTATTATATTATTATTAATATCAATATATATATATATATATATATATATATATAACATTATATTTTTATTATTACAGTTATATTAAAAAGTATATTAATTTGCTCATAGTTTTTCTACTATGTTTTGCTACTAGTTTTTCATATTTCATAGATACATCAATCAAATTAATTTGTTCCTACTTTTATTACAGTGATTTACACGAGTAGATTCACTTAGAAGAATAAAACAAAAGTATATAGTACAAGTTGTGTAGGTACAAACTATTGGTAATTTTTATATGTCAGTCCATCCTTCAGTCCTCATGAGTCAGAATGGCCGTGGGGGTTAAGGGGAGTGTACAGTAGGTAACTCAAAGGTTAGCAAAGGATGAGTAAAATCCCAAACTGTTTGTTTTTTAAGCTCAATTTTATGGTTTAACCCAAAATTTGGGACTAAAAACAACTACGTGTAAAAAGTTCAAAAACCCATTATGGGGTACAAAATCCCCCAAAGCCCCCCTTAAAATAGAGCGTGTCTGGTTCTCAAAGTCATGAGAATAGATGCTGCCTTACAGTTTATACCAAATTTCATCAAGATCGGACCATTTTTACTAAAGTTATCGTGCCTGCGTACACACACATATATATAAATATATATATATATATATATGTGAATTTGAACGAATGGTGTTTTTGGCATCTGGGGGGCTCAAACTGAAAAGTTATCATGGTCCCGGGCCTAGTTCTTACCATGCCGACTACGGTAATAGCTTCTTCCCTATTAAGGACAGTTAGAATTATGGTTATTATGTAATTCGTATTTTGAAAACGACTGAAGATAAGATAACAGACAAAAGTAGACAAATTACTATAAAATAGTTACTGGTTTTGACTAATATAGCTGTTCTGATATTTTATTTTATTTTACAACTTCTTATTGTCAAGAAAGTGTGTTGTTATGTTATAATTAAGTGATGGCAAAGTTCTCTATTTGTGTGTTTTCAATGTTATTGATTTAACATGCAAGCCTGTCCGGATATGGTTGTCAACATTTATGTCGGAAGTTAGAATAGGTGCTGCCTAATGATTATTAAGTAATATCATGTGGATTTTCACAATATTTAATAATAAAAGGAAAAGATGGAAGTGGAATGATCACTCATCCAATCTTTGCTGTTAGCTATCAGAAGTTATATGTGTTCTTTCTTGTTGTGCAAATGTAATTTTTTTTAAGTTGGAATGTTTCATATAAACTAAAGAATAAATTAAACAAATATCCGTAATCTTAAATTGCTTTTATTACTTTTGTTTCATACATTTCCATATTAATTTATTATTTATTGTTTGTTTGGTCGGTACTGTAAGTCGTATTATCAAGAATATGATTTGAAAAATATCTTTAAAAGTTGTGTAAGTTACATGTTTGTTGTACACTGTACAATATATGGAAATTAGACGATGATCACACATGTCTTGCGGCATATATGTAGTGTGGAATTTAAAGTTCAAGTTTAGTTACATAAGCCCGCATGAATTGTATAAGATTTAGTCAATATAATATAATAACTCTCTGAAAATATAGTTTTGGTTTGATAAGGGTAATTTATTTCCTGAAATATGCCACACAATTATCAAATCCAAAATGTACCTAAAAATAGATAACAAGTTATAGGTGATATGTTTATTAAATTGTACATAATAGTAAATATCAGCATTAAAACAAAATAAATATGGTGTTATCAGCAGCAAACAATTTTGTTAAATCAATTAAAAAACTGATTTTGTTATTGTTAGAAAGGAGCAATAAGGCCATAGGCCATATTCAAATAGGGAGCTATTTGCATATACAATATATTCAGTTGTGGGAAGTTACTGTTAACTCTAGCATTGTTGTTAGATCGTTCTTAACTGAACTGGAGAGCCAAATAAATGTTCATCAAACTACCAATTTTTTCAAAGTGAGGTCGTTCTTTTTATTGGCTTGATAATGTGAGTGTTAGTTTAGTGAATTTAATAACATATGCTTGATTTTCACCTTGATTTCAAAGAGTTTATGAATCAAAATTTTAAACTTATAAGTGGCTTTCATTTTTTAAATTTAATTTGATTTTTTGTTATCAAAATGATCATATGAGAAAAATATATATGATCAATATAATTGTTGATTTAACAGTATTTAGTTATTATTGCAAAGTTTATAAACTTATAGATAAGGCAAAGTGAGATGTTAACATAAGTAAGAAAGGCACGTTGTGAAAATATTGATCTATTCTTTTGCACTGTGTTGTTACATTACTGTAATATTTAAGTATTTTTAATTTATTAACTTATTGGGGGTTATAGGAAGTAGGTAGATAAACATATCAAGAAGAAGAAGTAACACATTGAATGCAGTATGGTATGGGAAACCAAAAACAACAGGGTACTGACAACTTATAAACTATAAAATATAGTTTAGATTTTGGTGTTCTTTAAACAGAGTGGTATGAATAATGATTCTAAAGTAATGGTTTTATTATATATTTTAGACTCTTAACACAGACTTTACAGAAAGAGGCTTGGAAATGAAAAAAGTAAAAGACGTTTTGAAATATTTCTTGTAACACACAAGTAACTAAAAGAGGACAGGATTTTATGACATGAAAATTAATGTTATAAACAACCTGACAAATACTCTCTCCTTTTTTAGCCCTATTTTAATCAATAAATTCCTTTATATATAAAATATAAAGCATGGTAGCATATGTGTAAAAAATCATGTAGTGAACAATTTTTCTCAAAAATTTCTTCCCAAATCTCTTAATTGGATACACAGAAAAGTTATTTGATGCACACAGTGATTTTAAGAGTGGAAATCCCCCCTCCTCCCCCCCCAGGCATTGGTGGCAACATATTCCAAATAGCCTCTATTTTACAATGTTAACTCAACCTACATACCAAGTTTTAATTAAATTGATCTGTAAATAAGAGGGAAATTAAGTTTTTTTCTGTTTAATTATTCATAATAAAACACTGGACAACATACTGCATCTACTCCAAAATTAAAATTAAAATGTTCTCCCATCCATAGGATAATAATTCAAACTATTATTTTTTAGGTTTTTAAGCTTTTTTCAATGTTGTTTCAGTTTGTTTCTCTAGCTAACAGTTTAATTTTCGTTTAGAGTAGTAAAATAAATGAGAATAAATTATTATTTTCATTAATTTGATTGTATATCAGGCCTCATAACAAGAAATGGAAGATGGTGCCCTTCCTACACCACTCTGGCAGTGCATGTCTCATCCAAATGGCCATTCATATCTGTGTATATGGCCAGTCATCTCTCATCTAAGGTCAAGATATCAGATTTCTTTGCCTAGCATTGATATGAATCACTATAGTATCTTCAATATGTGCTAAACCTTGCAGCTTGTTTTTACAACTGTTATCATTTTTACAGATCACCCTTTTTGTTTTTGTTTTAAATGGAAGTTAGCGGTTAATCGACCAGAATCTGATGCATTTTACCATGGCTATGATTTCCATCTATTCTGTTTTAGTTTATGCAGGTAAATATCATATATATCATATATTTCATAAATATAGTGAATGATTGTAATATTATTATGAACCTGGGAGTTGCAAGAAATCTTGCGTCTCAATTAGTGATATAGCAAAAATATTTTTGAGCTACAAATGTGAGAGAACTATAATATTGTTTATGATATTGTGTTTTACAGATGCGAGAGAACTGTAGAATTTAGTATGATGTGTTTTTGTATTTAGTGTTATTGTTATATATATTAATTTTAATGAGGCTATTTGAACAGATTAATACAGATCACCCTTTTTGGTTTTGCTATAAATGGAAGTTAGCTTATAATAATCTACCAGAATCTTTTACGTTTTACCATGGCTATGGGCTATGATCCCCATCTATTTTGTTTTAGTTTATACAGGTAAATGCTATATATTCATAAATATCCTGAGTGATAGTAATTTTATTATAAACCTGGGATTTGCCAGAAATATTCCAACTTAACTAGTGATATGGAGAAAATATTTTTGAGCAATACAAATGTGAGAGAACTGTAATTTTGTTTATGATGTTTTTTATTTACTGTTAATGTTATGAATTTTAATGTTGCTATTTGACAAATTAATACTACTGTGATATTTAACATAAAGGTTTATTATATTGTTATACAAATTATTATTAAAACATAGACAATGTCATGTCAATTGTATTCGGAAATCTTCCCTTATCTTTAAGTAACATACAAACAAAATATTTCTTTCCAATTTAACATTCAACTATCATCTAGTAGTTTTATGAAGGTATTATTGGTGGAGGGGGTCTGTAATGTGATTGAGGGTTTTAATATGGTTCAAGCTTCCTGCAGTTTAAGTAGTCTAACGAGTATCAATTACGACGTTCCAGTACACTGAGGATTGGAGATAAGGGAAAACTCTGGGAATGTTCAATACCGATGGGAATAAGTACAATACTATACAAAGAAATATTAGTTCAAATCATTATTTAGAGCTGCCTCTGAGAATGATGTTAATCTTAAAGCTTGTTATCTTATTTGTGTGTGATCAGAACAATTATTAATGGTGTCTAAAGTTAAGGACCTCTTAACACTTCGCTGCGACTGCCCCGAGGCGGGTCGTTTGCAAAATGCGGCCTGCCAATCGCTGGTCGGGGTGACATTTCTAAATCTTGGGTAACCAATGGCTGTAGCGCTCGAAGGCGCTGTACTACATTACAATATAGCTGAATGTAGTTCTAAAAAGCGCCAACAGATAGCAGCATATGATAGGTCGATGTAGAGAGTCAGTACTGCCATTTTGAGGGATTTTATTAGCAAAAAAAGCAGTTTTCCCAGTCCCGTAGTTGCGGGAATTGAGGGAAATTTTAGAGCCAACCTACACCACAAATGAAACATGGTTATATCTAAACTACGAACAGCATATAGTCCGTTCTCGTCAAGTGCTGAGCTCACACTGAAGCAATGTTTGGCAGGGGAGCGCGCTACTAGTATTATAGTACGCCGCTTGGCGGGCTAGTGGCCAGGTACTGTATTTATAGTAGCCCGCAGCCAACGTGTTAAATACAATATGTTTTATCACATTTTTCAACATGATAAGTTTTATGAATAAAGAAAATAAATACATTACTTTAGCAAGACTTTATAATTTTCTTATTAGATGTGAAAATAATTGAAAACAAAATTTGATTAATATTAAAATTAAATTAATATGCAAACAAATAAATGTTTCATAACATTTGGTTGAACTGTAATGAAACATAGCTTTCTAGTGGAGGATTGTCTAGCATGTCGGGCATCGGGCATCAGTATGTAGAATAAATACAACATGGTTGCTCTGTCAACACCTTTTTAAGAGACTGGTTTAGGATTTCATCTAGTTACGACCCCCACTACTCAAATACTGACCCCTCAGAAGTGAGGTATTGGTATTGCATATCCAGTGTTGGGGAGTAGCTACAAGTAGCGGGCGCTACAGTAGTGAGCTACTTTTTTAGTAGCATCGGCTGTTGCTCCGCTACTTTGGAAAAAAAGTAGCTTTAGCTGTAGCGCCCTACATTTTTAGAGTAGATGTATGTAGCTACATTTTTCGCTACTTTTACAATCTTGATGTAATTATTATACATACTTTACTTCAATTAATAACAAAATCACCCGAATACAAATGTTTCTTTACTCATTGAAGGCTTTTACTGCATTCATTTATATAGTTAATAAGCTATTCCTGTTGTTTTAGCTTTTCTATTCAACTGTTTTTTTTTTTTCAGTCCATTGCCACAAGCTTCAAATTCAAATATCATAACCAAAACATAACCTCAATCTCTGACCTTATCCTTTTGCAAAGTTAAAAACTTGCAATAAAATAACATGTAGATGGAGGCTGCATTTACTATACATAAATCATACCTCACAGGGTACTTCGTTTTCTGTTTATATTTTGCTTAGTACATTATGGCAAGTAAAATCAAAATTGACATGACATTAATGTTGATAAAGAAGCTGGCCCTTTAGGACTTACACTAAGCCCTACCATGACCGTCCAAGAAAAAATGGTCAAACTTCTAAACATAAATAAAAAAAGTTATTTTGTAGTGACATGTAAGTAGTATAATAGACCTGCAAAAGTCACGTGACCTGTCACGTGAGTCTTGCCGGCCGGCGACCACATCCCACCCGCGTCAGCTGCCCGTCGTCCCGCCCGCGTGGAACGGGTTTTTCTAAGTGGATTCTGTCTATGCAAATCCTCGGGTAGCCTGGTTTTCCTGTGGGGTTTCATTTATAGGTAAATTCCCTCTAACCATAAAGCGCGAATTCGAAGTACAGTTTGCAAAAAACTACAAAGTTCCGTTTTACAAAATGCAAATACAAAGCGCGGTTTGGTACACCTTGCCCTAGCATAAATCTAAAAACAGAAACCTCATTTTAGCCGAGTCTAGACTCGAGATGCAGAGATTGTCTTATGTAAGCTTCCTGGCGAGACGCCAGCCGCGCCGATGAACCCGGACTCAGGAACGTGTTCCACTAAACCACTGCGTCGATCGCTGACACACCCAACTTTTTGTTGTCTGTGGTCAGTGTCTGACTTGTATTTTACGCTTTGTTATTCCTCTCGGAACCCGAATGCATTTATATGACAAACAAAAAAATGAAAACAAAACTTTATCCGGGCGACTCCTTCTTTGGTACTTAAGCTCAGAGAAATGCATACAAAGTTAGTTCTGCATCTCCACTACAATGGAGCCGACGTACTATGTCACCATATACCTGACGCAGCCCAGGACAAAGCAGCAGACCCGAGACATTAGGAATTCCGGCTGGCCATCGACTGTTGATAAACTCATGTCATCATTAGAGGACCATGTGGTGGACAGTAAGGGTAATTTCAGTTTTTGCGTACCTCTCAGTAAGCTCTTTGGGTTCGCTGAAGATTATAGGAAAGTGATTGTTAACTCGCGCCATGAGTTGGTTCTCCTTCGCTCTGCCAGTGACAAAAATGCTATTTTGTGGACATCATCTGGCGCTGGTGACACTACTCCGGAGGATGTAAAAATTAAAATTGGAAAACTGTGCTGGAGAGTACCTTACGTTACTCTGGGTGATAAACAAAGGATCGCACTACTAAAGCATTTGGAACGTGGCACGAGCATTCCAGTTGAGTACAGAAGCTGGGAACTTTATGAATACCCTTCCTTACCATCTACAGATAAACAGTCGTGGTCAGTAAAAACGGCTTCGCAACTGGAAAAACCTAGACACGTAATTGTTGCTTTCCAAGAGAACAGGAAGAATAATGCTGAAAGGTCGGCAGAAATATTTGATCACTGCAAAATTTCTAACTTGAAGCTCCATCTCAACTCTGCAAACTATCCGTATGACGATTTGAAACTGGATATTGAGAATAACCATTTTGCGATTTTATATGATATGTACACGCGCTTCCAGGAATCTTACTACAACGTTCCGTCCCAACCGCTTTTAGACGTAGAACGTTTTAAAAACATTGCCCCCTTAATTGTGATCGATTGTTCGAAACAGAATGAGTCTCTTAGGTCAGCACCGGTTGATATTCGATTGGAATTTGAAGCCAAGGCGGCGTTTCCCGCTAATACCACAGCGTACTGCCTAATCATTCATGACAAATCTTTTACCTACGATCCGTCGACTAACCTGGTGCAGAAAATCATGTAACAGTTTGTGGTGGGGGTGGGGACTAAAGGTATATATATACAGGCTGTTGGAGTAATCTCTCAGTCCTGGTGTTTGGTGTTTGGAGTCATGATTGGGAAAGCGGTGGTCGACTTTAGTGCCTTCATTGGCGAGAACAAGAATATTATTATCAAGGAACTTTCTGTTATTGATTTTGATTCAAAATGCATACAACACTGGATATTCAAACCACCGAAGGAGAGAGGCAGCGAGAGTGCAACAGGAATTCAACACGATTGCGGAGGATGGCATGGTGGGGAATTTGCTGGACATAACAGGTGGTTGAGCAAACACTATCATGGAATTGGATTCGGGGCCGGAAGTGCAGACTACGATTCCCTTACCTCCGCGCTAGGAGATATTTGTTGTAACGTGCAGCTTCTCTACGCTGCGTCAAGTGAAAAAGCTAAGGTACTGGAGAAGTTACTTGACAATCGGCGTGTCGTGTTCAGTCTAGAATCACTTGGATGCCCTGCTCTTTCGAGTGACGTCTTGATTCTTCCACCTGTTGATGACCTGTCAACAGACAAAAATCAATGTTTGTTCCATCATTTGTACGCTTCGGGATTTTACTGTACACAAACCAATGTTCACAAACTGGCAGAGTGGTGTGTCAACAATCCTGGAAAAGTAGATATGAATGATCCTGCAGTTAGGGAAAAGACGTTTGTTGACTGGAAATTGAAGTCACCCTCAGCTCGTCAAGTTGCTGAAGAAGGCTTCGTTAGAATGATTAGCATGAAGGACACTACGAAATGCGTTTATTGTGGAGTTAATCTATTTAAGTGGGAAGAAGGCGATGATCCGTTGGAAGACCACAGCTACAACTCGCCGTTTTGCTCTCTCGTCCACTACAAACTACAACAAAGAAACAAGTGCAACCCTGAAGAGAAAAGTGAACGTCGTGGAGACATTTCTGCAGGAGAGGATGTCACTGGCCGATACGTCTTGTCTTTAGACGTTACAAAAGAAGAGCTCTCTAACATGTGCAAGGCATAATGTTCACGAACCTCATATACACTGTTTTACAAAACTGACGTCAGACGATTATCCATCGTCATAGCGACATGTCGCAATTTTACAGAAATATGAAAACACTTACCTTCGCTAACCCTGTTGCCACCACCTTCTACTTTCATGACGACGATGATAGAAGATCAACGTACGTCAGCGACAGAGAACATTTCAAACTCAGGATTCAAAAAGCAGAACTACTTTTGTCTTCTTCTCTTCTTGCAAAGAAACATCACATGTCCGTTTGTACTATTTTAGATCATGCTATGTGTTACTTAAAGTATGAGAAAATAAATAAATAATTTATCAACTAATCTTTCTTGTTATTGTCACTTCCCACGGCGCTTGGCCAAGTTCACGCAGTCGCGCGGCTGGCGTCTCGCCAAAAACAGGAAGCTTACATAAGACGATCTCTGCATCTCGAGTCTAGACTCGGATCTGCTAAAATGAGGTTTCTGTTTTTAGATTTACGCTAAGGTGTACCAAACCGCACTTTGTAAAACGGAACTTTCTAGTTTTTTGCAAACTGTACTTTGTATTCGCGTTTTATGGTTAGAGGGAATTTACCTATAAATAAAACACCACAGGAAAACCAGGCTACCCGAGGATTTGCATAGACAGAATCCACTTAGAAAAACCCGTTCCACGCGGGCGGGACGACGGGCAGCTGACGCGGGTGGGATGTGGTCGCCGGCCGGCAAGACTCACGTGACAGGTCACGTGACTTTTGCAGGTCTATTATACTACTCATGTAAGTTATTTTTGAATTGCGACCTTACCGTTTCTAGAAATATAACATAAACTAAGAAGCTATATATCAAGGTTAATTCCATTTCAATTTTTACCTAGGCCAAGGACAAGTTACATAGGATTTGTGAGAAATATGTCCAATAAATTATTGTCAACTTGTTCAATAGGCTACCACTTATGTTATAGTTATACATACAAGTAGGCCTATGGGCCTAGTATTTGTAAATTGTGAAATCAGTCTGATATGTAACTTAAGACTTACCTAACCTTTGTAACCTTTGTTACATTTTCATGGCTTATTGAATAGGCCCCTACTTACCTAATAGATGTTTTATGCCTCACCTATTTATTTCTTAGATGTATGTATTTTAATTCATTTAAACATATTTTATTTTTTGTAACTAATCAGTTTACATTAACCATAGGTTTACAAATAATTTTGATAACATGTTCATAAAAAACTAAGACTAAAAAACAACAAAATACGGTATGTATTTGTGAAAATTCATGACTAAAAAACTAGATATGGGTGTGTGGGACAATTAATATACCATTAAAGAAAGTAAGGACCAGACTGTGAAAGTAGCTAAAATTGTTGCTTATCTACTTTTTACTGGTAGCTCTAGCTGTAGCTGGCTACTTTTTTAAAACTGTAGCTGTAGCTGTAGCGAAGCTACTATTTTATAAAAGTAGCTGTAGCTGTAGCTAGCTACTCTAAAAAAGTAGCTTCCCCAACACTGGCATATCCTAGACCTTGGACCAGCCATTTAATTGTATTACTACAAAAGGTATTGAAAATAGTGTTGTAAATTGAAGTCATCTGAAATATTAAACAATGAGTTGTCAGGTTTATGCTGGGGACAGGTGGCAATAGTAGAAAAACCATTCATCTTGGCTGGGGATTTCAACATCGTTATTAAAAATGGGAAGATTCAATTCTTTTTACCCAATGATGGTAAGTTTGTAAGTTACAGCTACAGCATGTACATTTGTTGATGCTTCAAATTAGTTTAGCTGATTAATAGTATTTACATGTTATATATTTAATTAGTTGTACGTGTAACCAGACTAACAGAAACATTAAACCAAATACTAACATTTTTATAACAGGTAATACATATTTTGTAGAATAATAATTAAAGCAGTTTTTGCATGCAGTTAGCTTTTACAAAAAAATTAAAATTACAAAATGTAATTTGTCATCAAACATGAAATGAGTTGCGAGTGTACTACACTCGCTTGAACCAATGTTATTTTTCTCTGAGGTAGAGCCTTAACACCTTCAATAAATTATTATTGGACTGCCTTGCTTTTAATGATACATAAAAGCTTAATGCACCACCACTGTAAGATAATCACAAAAATTGTGAAATAGAGAATCACACAAAACAAGTTAAGGATGAATTAAAATTTTGTTTGAATTAATTAATAAAAACAAAAATAAATAGTCATAAATAGTGTGTCATGACTGCTTTTCTTGGTGTGACCTTTTTGGAGGTTTTGGAGACAGTGGCAGGCTTTTTCTTCACTCTAGCACTACTCAAAGTCCACAAGAGCCACAAGACACCTGTCATCAAGTTCGTGCAATTCCAATCAGAATCCTTGCATGTGAACTTGCCATTTTATTTTGTTGTAATATTACTGTTTCACCACAGATGTTAATTATTCATCATTATGTTTTGATAGTTGCGTAAGAGTGTTTTGCTTGTTTTTGAAAAATAGTTTATACAATTCCAACAATTAAAACAATTAAATTATAATGGGTGGAAGGAGATGAAATATATATGATGCAGTAACATTTATTACTATAATCTAAAAATAACAAATTACCCAATTAAAAAGTATTTTTAACCAAAAACTGTGTATGAACAGTGAACGAGGTAACACTTCCCCTACCCCTCTCTTCATTTTTCCTAACTCGGTGGGGGCTACCTCTTCCTCCCCTTCATGTACTAGAATCTTTTCACGCAGGATACCGCCAAAGTAATTTAGTTATAATCATATAAATATGTTGCTTTAATAGAACCAGGTTTATTAGGTATAAAATAAAACATAGGTTAGCTGAATCAAGCAAAATGACAAATTTTGGCTTTAGGATGGTGAACACTGTCACTCTTCTTTGAAAGTAATATTTGAGAAGCCCCAATATTGTATCCAAAAGATAATTAAAATAAAAGTTATGAATCAGATAACTGTCTACTATTTGCCCGACCAAAGTTTGTTTATACCCAAAACAATTTAATGCTAAGTTAATGTTAAGTTGTATTGCACAGATCATTCAGATAAAGAAGTTCCTTTCCAATCAAATGGTTCTAGTGAAGTGCAGACGGGTGTAAGGATAGCTCACACCTATAATTCAATGCTGGTGTATACACTAATACTCACCAATAAATGTACATATTATTTATACTTCTTGACAGGTTTTAACTCTCTTAGACGACTTATAAAAGCAGATTATTTATGTTGCAGAAAATGGTGAAATTTTGAGAGGCGAATTAGGAGTATCACTATCTGAACACTTAAAATTGGATCCAAAGATTTGTGAGTACAATCAAGATAATTGCATTCAGTTTGGGAACAATGTGAATTTTTCAGTCAACAAAGTTGACCGCTGTTATTATCTAAACTGGACAACGAGTGTAAATCTCACTTTTGAAGACTGTATAGACTATGGAACAGACTACTGGTACGGGGGCCCTGAGAACTTTCAGCAATCCTGGCCGTTCAACAATATGACGTTCAAACAATATTCGTACGTTACAAAACAAGATGGCAATCAGGCAGTGGCTGAGCCTTACTGGGTCTCTACCTCAGGATTCTACGCCTTTGTTGACAAGACTACACCCCTCTTCATTGACGCCAACAATGATTACTCCAATGGATTGTGTCTGATCGCCAAGCAGTCTGATCCCTATCTACCCAGGGGCAGAACCTACTTGGGGTACAAGATCTGTGCGTATGATAATGTCCGGAGGGCCCACATCAGTGCGGTCAGAGACGAACTCGGCACACCCACAGGAATCCCAGACAAGCGAATGATACAACATCCCATCTGGTCAACATGGGTTAGGTTCAAAACAAATGTCAATGAAACAGCTGTTCTTCAATTCGCCCAAGATATTGTATCCAATGGTTTCAATAATAGCCAGATCGAAATCGACGACAACTGGGAAACTTGTTATGGGAGTGGACAATTCAATTTTTCCAAATTTCAAAACATGAGCAAACTGAGCACGGACTTACACAAGATGGGCTTTAGAATAACACTCTGGAATCATCCTTTTGTTAATACTAATTGTGAAATATTCGGATTTCTAAAAAGTAAAGGTTACTTAATTGAGAGTCATAACGGCAACCTTACCAGTCTTTGGTGGAATGGAGATGGTGGAGTCATAGACTTCACCAACCCAGATGCAGCTCGGTGGTTCTTGAGTCATCGCAGAGCAATGATGGCTCAAAATAAGATCGATAGCCTCAAACTGGATGCTGGAGAGTCCGGATGGCTTCCACAGGTTAATTTATTAATTTACTGTATAGTGAATTCATTCTGTTAATTGATTCAATCAAATCAAATTAATAAAATATAGAATTTAATAATAGATTTGGCGATTACAAATTGTGTCTTGGTAGCTTTGGACACATCTATAATCTGTTTAAACATATGTTTAGATTTAAACAAAAAATAAATACTAGATGTTTATAAATCCATTTTGGTTTCTTAAGTCTTTAAACTTATTTTATTAACAACAGTAGTTGATCTAACACTAGGCCTATTTATTGAAAATAATATAGTTAAACTTACTTAAAACAGTCAGAGCTGAGTTGTTTTCATCAGAAACTAAGCCCTAAGAAGACATGAAAGCGACTAAAAAAAAACAGCTCAAAAATTATTGTAATTTATATTATTTATTACTATCAATGCAAATGTCTCTAAGTGTGGCTTCTATCATTGTCTATTTGATTAGCTGACTGAATTAAGAGGGCACCAGTCACTAAAACCTCTCACGTTTCTACCTGATCCCCCATAAGGCCAATGTTAACTTTCAAAGCCTGTTCCTCCTCAACGGATTATCTTATATTGTTGATTTTTAACTCATTTAAAAGAGAAAAAAAATCTAGCGATTCTAGGGAGCAAAATTTCAATATCTCAAATTGTAATCGATCAAAATTTCCTAAATATTTGATATTTACAATTTGTTATGGGTGAACTATTTATGATATTGACATTTTGCTCGCTTAAATCGCTTTTAGATGTTTAAAATGAACCATAGATCATCGATTTCAGATAATCTGTTGAGGATGGATGGACTTTGAAAGTTAACATTGGTCTTATGGAAGAAGCAGGAAGACACAGAGGACTGGTGCCCCCTCAATATAAAATTTTACTACTGTATGTTATGTTTCAACATATAAAAATAAAATAAAATACCCCCGTCGCAGCAAACCTGCGTACTCAGCGAATTTCCAATGTATAATATTTGTCTGAATTCCACATAAAGCCGCGTACCAAGTTTCATAAAAATATATTCACATATAAGCGATTTTAATTATTCTCCGTAAGAATAACATTGGTAATGAGTACGTAGGTTTGCTGAAACAAGGAACACAAACAATTGTTTTTTTATGCTAATATAAATATAATTTAACTAGGCGAAGCCACATACCAAGTTTCATCAATATTCAATCATAAATAAGCGCTATATAACATTTTAGTTATTCTCCATAAGAATAACATGGGGGCTGAGTACGCAGGTATGCTGCTACAGGAATAACCAAAAAAAATCAATTTGTTGTGCAAATATCAATATACCAGTACTATTTGAAGCCACATACCAAGTTTCATCAACATACATTCATAAATAATCGAGATATCAAATTGTATTTATTCTCCATAAGAATAACATTGGACAATGTACTGTGTTTAGCACTTTGAATATCTCAGCAACGGTTGGGCGTAGAATCACAATTTAAACACCAAAATGATTGTTTTGTGGAACTGAACAGATTTCTAAAAGCAAATGTGAAGTTTAAATTAAAATAAACTGAGGAAATGCCAAAAACCTATTTCCCATAAGATTAACATGGGAGATTTTTTGAGTAGGTTTTTTTGGATTTTCTCCACAACCACTTAACCTAGGTTAATAATTCAAAATACTATATTATTTGTTTTTTTTTAAGCTCTATAACATAGCCAAAACCAAAATTAAGTTTTAAAAAAATTTTAGGGTGAAAAATGCAAAAAACTGATTTTTGGAAAATTTAAAACCCCCATAAACCCCCCTTCCCATGGTCCGATTTTTCTGGTTTTCGATCTTAAAGTCATGAATGTCATTTTACACATTTGAGCCAAATTTCATCGAAATCGGACGTTTTTTACTCAAGTTATCGCATTCACGGACACATATATATATATATATATATATATATATATATATATATATATATATAGATATATATATACATATATATAAATTTGAACGAATAGTGTTTTTGTCATCTGGGGACCTCAAAACAAAAAATTATCATGGTCTCGGACTAAAGTCTTACCATGAGACCTACGGTAATAGCTTCTTCCCTATAGGGGAAATTCGCTAAAATGACTTCATACATTTAGTAGATAAGAATGCCTACCTCAAAGCTTTATCGGAGTAGGAGAGTATTTTTTTTCTCAGTATTCATACAATAACTATCCAATGTAAGTAGGGTGTATTAGCCGATTCTGCGTGTGGGGGTTGCGGAGGTTCCCCCCTCTCACCACCGACACCCCACAGAACCCCAACCTTGACAGTGATTTGTTGTGTCAAGGATTCTCCCCTCGCATTCCCAGACAGAGGGTGGTTTTTGATCATCTCGAATCCCACGCATCACTCCCACCTCATTCTTGGTTTAGATGTCACAGTGTGTGGTTGTGCCCTAATCTTGTTGTGCTTCTGTGTGTGCTGTTCTGTGAACTGTGTCCTTTTTCTTGGATTATCATATGTAAGTATCATTCATTATTATTATTTTTACTACTCGTCACGTTGAACCGAGTAGGCAGATAGACCCGCAGATAGATGACGTCCTTGACCTTCTCATCCAGAAACACGACAACTGTCTCGCCAAAGGGTATGGTGACTCTCTGACAATAAAGGTGTTCTAATTGATTGAATGTGTCACTCGTATCTCACGCTTCTTTGGTTGTGAAGATGAAACCCGCACATGTATACCACATTTGCACTATTGCATCGTTCGGAGAGGGTTATACGAATCCACTCTTACTTCCATATTTAAAACCCTAACAAAGTTCCAACCTGAACCCTTCATTTCACACGTCTCCTTTTCCAGCATTATTTTTTGGAAGAGTTTGTGACATATTCCCTCCATGTCTGATGTTTGGAAAAGGGTGACACATTAGGTTTTCAAGTTTCTCATGCAAATTTCACCGTGTATGTTCGTGAATTCACAATCTAACCACAGTTGTATCTTGATAGAATTTACATGTTCGAATGTACGTCGAATTAGTGTGATGAACTGCGCCCGCACTGTATTGAGGAAATCCTGTAAAGAGACGACTTGATCCGCGGGTTCAATCAGACTGTAAGTTTTCAATAGTCCACGAAACCCTGTCTGGGATTCCCAAAAGCCAACAGGAGCCAAATCTCCAGGGAGCGTCGGTAGATCGGCTTCATCGTCGCTGCTGTCTATGTCGGTTGATGATGCTGAGCACGCAGGTGATGGTTGTTACCGAGTAGTTATGCGACGGCTCGGTGCCCAATCAGCTAACCCTAACTTGAGCACCATCCAGTTGGAGGCAATCGTTGATGCTTTGTTTCCGGCCCACCAGATCAGGCCGCATGAAGAGGTTGCTGTGGTTCCCGAACAAGTACCTTTGTTCAGTGAACATGAACTGACAAATGTCATTGGCTCTTTGCGCTGCCGAAAGGCTCCTGGTCCCGATGGAATTCCGACGGAAGTGCTAAAGGTAGTAGGTCGCGACTTTCCAGGCCTGCTGCTGAACATGTACAACCGCTGCTTGTTGGAAGGCTTGTTTCCTCTACGATGGAAAGTTCAACGCCTCGTGTTGATCAACAAAGGCAAAGGAGACCCCGAAACCCCGTCTGCATACAGACCTCTGTGTATGCTAAACACGGCAGAGAAGCTTTTTGAGCGACTCCTGAAGCCACGGCTCACACAGGCAGTAGAAGCGGCAGGTGGACTTTCCGATCGTCAGTACGGCTTTCGAGCGGGCCGATCAACGATTGGGGCTGTCGGTGAAGTGATCAGGACTTTTGAGGCTGTTCAGCAGGCGAACCACAGATCACAAAGGCTAGTCATGTTGGCTACGCTGGATGTGAGAAAAGCGTTCAACTCAGCCAGTTGGGCTGACAAGCTGGGCGCATTGAAGACGGATTTTGTAATCCCCCCGTACCTGTTAAGGATGCTGCAGAGCTACTTACGGGATCGGAAGTTGGTTTTCAATACACCGGATGGACCGCAGCTGGGAGATGTAACAGCGGGTGCCGCTCAGGGCTCGATTCTTGGACCTGACCTCTGGAGCATCGCCTACGATGGGATTCTCCGAATGGAAATGCCTCGGGAGACATTCCTTGTCGGTTATGCGGACGATGTCGCCGTGATTATAACCGCGAGGGATGTCAATGAGATACAGAGGCTGTTGACGTTGGTCATGGGCCAAGTGACGAGATGGATGGGTGACCACGGCCTGTCCTTGGCGACGCAGAACACCGAGATCGTGCTTCTCACCAGACGGAGGATCAATCCCATTGTACAGTTTGCGGTCGACCGGGAAGTGATTGTTGCTAAACCCGTTGTCAGGTACTTGGGTATGAGACTGGATGTTCGGCTCACATTCCGGGACCAGATCACTTTTGCGACGGAGAAAGCTGAAAAGATTGTGGCCATGTTGAGCAGATTAATGAAGAATGACGGCGGACCGATTGGTAACAAGCGGCGAGTGCTGATGTCTGTGGTTCACTCCGTTCTTCTTTTCGGGTGTGAGACGTGGGCAGAGGCCCTTCTTGCTTTCGAGCGGAAGCGGATCTTCGATGGGAACGGTGCTTTGAGCCGTGCCCGAGAACGCACTATGGAGGATTGGCGAAATTGCTGGGAGGGGGATGGACGAGGAGAATGGATGGCGAGACTCATTGGGGATCTCCGGGAGTGGGTAGTGCGGGGGCACGGGGAGGTAGATTTTTATCTCACCCAGCTCCTCACCGGACACGGTTGTTTCGGGGACTACCTTCACAAGATGGTAAAGTCAGTGAGCCCGGAATGTCAGTACGGTGACTCCAACTACGACGATGTCCTGCACACCTTCTTCCATTGCGTGAGGTAGGAAGCGGACAGAAGGGAACTCGAAACGGCCGTCGGCCCGATCTCGCAAGACGCACTTGTTCGTGGGATGTTGTCCAGTCCCGAACATTGGAACTCTGTTTCTGCATTCTCCAGGAGGTTGCTGAAAGAAAACAGAACAGAACAGCTTTGATGCACCGACGCAGCTAAACCCGGTGGAGCATCGCGGTTGAAATGCCATCTTTGGCGTAGGAAGGCACCCTCTTGAAGGATTGCGAACAGCGATTCCGAGAGGGCTTCCATTGCCTGGACCGATAGGTTTTTAGTGGGTGAGAATACCCACCGGGGTAAACACCAGACCCCGACGGTGCATAATGCATTTGCCTATCGTAAAAAAAACTACAATTACACCTGAAATCACTAATGTTTCTTACCTCTTGGGTTTTCGTCAATTGGCGGGACTGGAACGAGTTCAGGACCGTTAGCAGGGTTGGGTCTCGGTGCTACATCGAAATCTGTATCACCAACGTGGATTGTTAGTACGACCAATATAAACACTTTTCAGTGTGATATATATTAATTGTAAGAATCATGTAGTAATGCTCTCTCTTGACATTTCTAAACTACAAAATTAATAATAATCTTACTAACCGGGTCGGAAAGTGCGGTTCTGAAGCTGGGGACGTATCGTACTGTGAATCGTAATGATGTGTCGACGTTATTCTCATGATGTGTTTTTGCCAATACAGGGTAACATTTATTAAATTTGGAATATACAAGATGTTCGACCAGGAACCTTTAATACAGGGAAATAAAGTTGTAACTGCTTTGTTGATTTCGACAGATGAGGTTTATCTATCTAGCAGGCTTATCGTTGTACTATCAAATCATCAGTGGCTATAATACGATTTAATAAAATAAAATACGTCTCATATAATCTTAATTATAAATAAATGGGCATTTCTTACTTTTGACTGGATCTAGCTTTGCAATGCGGGAAGCAGAAAAACCTCATCAGGAATAAAACAATTTCCAAACGAATTAATGAACAAATGACATAAACTCATATAAAATATTTTGAATGTTTTCTTTCGGGATTTAAGATCCTTAAATAACAGGTGCAAGAAAACATATCAAATCCAACAGGCAATAATAAAATGATAAATCTAAAGTTTGTTGAGCTTTACGTTAAATATTTACAAAGCAATAAGTACAAAATATTTATAAAAGCAAGACAAGTTATTTTACAATATTAAAGTGACATGACAATGAAAGAAATATATTATAATCGAGTTCAAAACTTAATATTTCAACGAGGAGGTAATATTTTGCCAGACTCCAGTTTTCCAATGACAGCTATGGATAAATTAGCTGAATAGTACTATCAGTGAGGGCGTGCCAACGTAATAACAAGAAATCACTTAACAGGTAATTATTCTACTTATACTATAATAATTATGATTTTCCTCTTAGACATTTTGTATAATCAATAACGGTTATAAATTAGAGCGTCAGTCCTGCTAAACCGTAGCTCAGACTTGGGCTCCGGACACACGACTTGGTCACCACCATGCGTCGTACGGGTACCTTCGAGCGACGTTGGGCGTCCAGCGGTATGCATTACCGCATATGGTGCAGGAAAATGAACGGTTAGCGTTCATTATCTGAAACAGAATACATCGAATTTTGGAAATTTGTAAAAAAATAAAAAAATTAGAGGTTGGAAAGGGCACAAACAACACTGGAATTAGGGAGGAGGACGTTGTTGCGTTTTAAAATTGCTCACTTATCTTCCTATGTATTTAATAATCAGATAAGTCACTGATCTGTTAGATAGCAGTAAGAATTCTTGGTTCAAAGCTAAGGAGG
The DNA here is from genome assembly GCA_963675035.1 of Allygus modestus. Classification (NCBI taxonomy): domain Eukaryota; kingdom Metazoa; phylum Arthropoda; class Insecta; order Hemiptera; family Cicadellidae; genus Allygus; species Allygus modestus. The sequence continues at coordinate 38,189,875 of OY776113.1, read as the reverse complement.
TATCTACATTCTTGGGCGACGGTAACCCACAAGATACAATTCGTACCCATGTAAGAGAAAACACCGCAACCGGCCGCTCTTCATACTAACAAATGAAACTTGGATTAAAGCTAAAGATGTGACTCAAATCCTAAACTACCACGTTACAAAACTGTCAGTGAAGCCACATGTTGATGGAGAAGATAGTGTAATGCTTTAAATATACTCTGTGAAGGGGGTCAGTAGACTCACGCCCTTTAACTTCCAATATCAGCCTACCGTCATCAATGAATCTGAATTGTACTCTCTTATTTTGCATCCCTTGAATCATGACTGTGATAATGCCTTTGTTATAAAAATAATTAAAATAATTTGATATTCGTCTTCATTACAACTAATAATAATAATAATTTTTTTTGAGGAGGTTAAATTCATTTACGCACACTGAGAGGCTCGTTGTCCTCTCAGTAGTGCCGGACTCCCGCAAGCTCGTTGTCCTGCGGACTACCGGCTAAAAAAAACCTCATTTCCTAGGACACTAGTCTGGAACTGTTTAGCACATTACTTCGGGCTAGGCCTTTTTTGTTACGCCACTAGGGCTTTCCTCGTGGGGGTATGTTGGGAATTAAGGCCGATCCAGATCGACCTTTTTTGCTCGAAGTAAGCCCTCAGTAAAGCACTTAACACAATTCCAGGTGTCCTCTCCCTGGAGCACAGCTCCAACGATGTTGTCTGGAGTGATTACCACGCCAATCTCGGACGAGAGAGAGACTCGGCGGGCGTGCCACCTATCACATATCACAGTGGAAGAACGTGTGCTCGGCCGTGTCTGTCATGCCGGGACAATACAGACAGCCCGAACTGGCAACATTCCCCATCCTCTGCAAATAGGCTCGGTAGTACCCGTGACCCTATAAAAGCTGGGTCACAAAGTAATCGACCTCGCCATGCTGCCGTTCAACCCATGGTCGGATGCCCGGAATGAGCCTGGCGGTCCATCGTCCTCGAGAGTCGGCTTCCCATTCGTGTTGCCAGCAGTCGAAGCTGCGGTCTCGCTCTTCAGTGGCAGCAGTCTCTCTGCCAACCTCGGGCCTCCTCCGGTAGATCCCCTGGCGCTCCCTCGCAAGATAGAAGATGGGGATGACGCCGGCGATCACCATCACTGCCGATTTGGAAACCGTGCGGTAAGCAGATACGACGCGCAAGGCACCTCGACGCTGGACGCGAGATAGCCGGTCTCGATAAACTCGCTTCTCCAGGGCATGTACCCAGATCTCAGCTCCATACAGAAGGACTGACTGGACAGCAGACATCAGCAGGCGGCGTTTGCAGGCGAGCGGTCCACCGACATTGGGCATAAGCCTACTAAGGGCAGCCACTCCCTCATCGGCTTTGTCGGCTGTTTGCTGAATCTGCTCCCCAAAAGTCATCCTACTGTCGACCATGACACCAAGATACTTGGCAGCAGACTTAGTCTCGAGTTGAGCATCGCCTACCTGCACAGGAAAAATCACAGGAATTCTCCTCTTAGTCAGGACCACGATCTCGATTTTGCCGAGAGCCAGTGACAAGCCGTGATCCCGCATCCACTCGCTGACTTTGAGCATCACCCGCCCTAGCTTGAGTTTGGCCATCTCAACGTTCCTTGCTATGCAATCAAGGCAGCAACGTCATCGGCGTAGCAAAACAAGACGGGTCTCATCGGGCATGTCGAGTCTCAGCAAGCTGTCATAAGACACATTCCAGAGATCGGGTCCAAGAATCGACCATTGTGTAGCCCCGGAAGTGATGTAAATACGCCGCTGGCCTTCGGTGGTGTCAAAAAGCAGAACACGGTCAGTCAGATACGCCTCGATCATCCGCAGGAGGTAGGCGGGAACGTGGAACGTATGCTCGTGCGCCCACAGCATATCGCTCCACCTGGCGGAGTTGAAGGCATTCTTCACGTCAAGCGTGACTAGGAGGACCACGTGGCGAAACCAGTGGTTGTGATCCTCCGCCCTCCGCACAGCCTCGACCACCTCCTGGATTGCGTCAATGGTCGAATGACCAGATCTGAAACCGTGCTACTGTGGAGACAAATCCCCTGCAGAGACGATCGCCTTGGTCAGTCTGACACAAAGGAGTTTCTCGAGCACTTTGCCGGTGGTGTCGAGCATACACAGGGGACGAAAAGAAGAAGGAGTCACTGGGGTGCTCTTCGCCTTGGTGATCAGAACAAGGTGGGCCACTTTCCACGATGAAAAGAAAACGCCTTCCACTAAACAAGCGTTTAACATATCCAAGAGAAGCCTTGGATTTATCTCAGCCACGAGCTTGAGTGATTCCGCGGCAATACCATCAGGACCGGGTGCACTTCTGTTCCGTTGGGATCGGACGGCGTCAGAAAGTTACTCTTCCCGAAAGGCTGGGAACGTGCCCACATCATCGAATTCCCTAACTGGTCGCACTGGGTGATTTGGAAACAATGTGTCTACGACAGCAGACATGGCAGATAGGTCCATGATCGCAGGTGGTGATCGGGCCCATAGCTTCTGGGTAACAATCTTGTATCCCGTCCCCCAGGGGTCATTGTCGACGTCCTGACACAATTGTTTCCAACACCTGACTTTACTTCGGCTGATGGCACCGCGGAGTTCTCGCCAAGCGGCCCTGTGCTCTGCCGATATGGCATTTGCATTAGGTTGATTTCTGGCTCGCTGAGCTGCTCGACGGAGACCAAGGCATCTCCTCCGGAGATCCACGATTTCGGGAGTCCACCAGTGGACTGGCTTCTTCCCGTGGTGGGATGACACTCCGGGCATTGACTGCTCACACGCCGTGGAAAGAAGGCTCATCGTGGACGTGGCCAGATCTTCGGCACTTGTAGGATTCACGACCATTTTGTCTGCGACAAACTCTGTAAATATGTTGCGATCTAGACGACTGATGTTCCAGCGTCGAGGCAGAGGGGCATGGTTGGCATTTGCACGCATTCCCTCTGCATATTTAATTGGAGAACACAAATCATTTTTGGGTGGTTGAGCGGATCTTCTGATTGGCTTGCTTAAAGGCCGGGCAACGGCTCGACCCAGCAGCGTGCCTGATATTATCATCCTTCAAGCCGGCCTCCGTACACAGGACACACGATTCCGTGCCATTGCACGTACTGGCCCTGTGATCCTGGCCACCACACTTAAAGCACATCTTGCTTCTGTCAGGGCTGCTGCAGCGATTCGCTATGTGGCCGAAACCCAAACATTTAAAACATCTGGAGGCCACGAGCTACTCTCGCAGCCTGCATTTCACCCACCCGACCTTCAAATGCCCCTCAGCCAGAAGGTTCGCCGCATCTTTAACTCCTAACGTCAGAATTGCAATCTTCTGACCCCGGGAGTTTGCTTTGGGGACGAATATTCTCACCTCAGAAGATGCCCCGAAAACAGACTTAACGGCGGCAGAAACCTCCTGCTCGGTCAAGAGCTCGTCCAGGTCTCTCACCTCCAGCGTTGACTTTGGTTCAAGAATGCGGACAGTGGCGTTTGTCCCAAGAATGGTCTGAAGGTCGCCGCTAAAGTCGGACTTGCTCCCTGTGGATTGTCTGAGCTCAACCAAGAGATCTCCGGCTCTATTTTTCCTGAGAGCTTTTATAACAGCTCCCTTTTCCTCTGGTTTCACCTTCTCGCGGATCTCACCCAGCACGTCGGCGCAGGATTTCCCCGTCGACGGCCTAATAATAAGGGCGTCGGGACGCTGTTTAGGGCCTCTCTTCTTCTGGGGCTTCTTCGTGGCCCGATTTCTGGCTTTCGGCCTGGTAAGGGGGATTCTTCTGCCTTTTCTTTTTTGAACCACCTTCACCCATTCACCCGGGTTAGGCTGCGGAACTGAGAGGGCAGGCTCTTCGGCAACATTCTGCCGCTTCTCCTGTCTTTCTGACTCTGGAGGACTCGTCGTTGGACGCTTATTCGTCGGTTGCATGGACGGCGACGGAGCCTGCGTCTGCTTTGTCTCGCAGTCTCTCTGGAATCCCTGGAGCGACACTCTCCAAAGCTTGCTCAGTAGGGTGTATTGGACATTCCTGGCTCAGGAGGGACAGGAGGGACGCCCCCCCCCCGAGCCCCCCCCCCGAGCCCCCCACCCGAGCCCCCCCCCCCGAGGTCTCGTCTGCGACACTTTGCGAATTTTTTTTTGCGAACTTTTTTGCGAACTTTTTTGCAAACTTTTTTTGCGAACTTTTTTGCAAACTTTTTTTGCGAATTTTTTTTTGCGAATTTTTTTTTTCGATTTTTTTTTTGCGAATTTTTTTTTGCGAATTTTTTTTGCGAATTTTTTTTTGCGAATTTTTTTTTTTTGCGAATTTTTGTTGTTGCGAATACTAACCTAACCTAACCTAACCTAACCTAACCTAACCTAACCTAACCTAACCTAACCTAACCTAACCCATCCTAACCTAACCTAACCTCGGATCAGATTTCTGATTGCAGATTCTTGCTCGTCTAGTCGAGCCGAGTCATTTGAGTACCCACATCGTACACTTTGGATGATGTTTACAAAAAAGGGGCCCGCACCACACTTTTGACCTTTTTTTTGCATTTTTGGGATCTCCTCGTCAAGCCGAGTATTCTCAGTACCCACATGACATACTTTGGATAATTAATACAAGAGTTGATCAGGGTAACGCTACAACCAACAGAGCTAGCCCATCAGCGCTTGCGGTCAATTGAACTACCAGTGAATGCAAATTTTGAGGAGAATATAATTGCAATGCTTTGAACATATACTGCAAAGGGGGGTGTATCGATACACCCCCCTTCAAGTACTCTGCACCGAGGTAGACGTTCACACAAATACGCGTCGTGTCCAGTCTCCTGTCTGGGAATGCGGATGTTGTAATTTGATACCTCGACTGGAGGGTGCAGGTGTTCACACAAAAAACCGACAAGTTGAGACCTGTCTGGGAATGCGGATGCTGTAATTTGATACCTCGACGGGAAGACGGCTGACCCTTCTAGGAACCCATAATAGACCGCTCATAACGAGTTCCATTAGAGCAGGGTGGTCTTTACCCAAGACAGCGGTTGAGAGTTTTTGCCCCGACCTTCTCCGAAATCCATTAGTGGGGAGAGTCACCCACATCACCAGCCCTCCTTCAGTTCAGTTCGAGAGTTCAGTGCGTGAAGACGTGTTAGTCCGATCCTGTTCCGTTCTACGCGATTTGTGTTAGTTGTTGATTGTCATCATTTGCGATTTGCGTAAAGCACCTTTGAACTATTTAAAACGTACGTGTTGTGCTGTATTGTTTGTGATTATCAAAACTTATAATCCATATTAAAGATGAACGCCACACACGTTTGTACCATTTGTGGTTGTATTTTCGTGCGTAGAAACAATTTGGCGCAACACCACATCAGATTCCACGGCTTGAGACCACAACTACTACCACCAACACCAACGCAGCAAGGTACGTTTTTTGCGTTGCATTATTGTTTTAATCAGACCTAAATGTTAGTAATATAGGAATAAGCTATGCAATATAACCGCAGAGTGATACAATTATAATTATTTAACTAGGTACATGAAGAAGAATGAGACCGTGACAACTGGTGTACTATTGATTTAATTACTAGGGGGAGATTTTCGCTCCCCCTAAAACATAATGCTTCTTTAGGGTTGGAGCAGCTCATTATTGCAGCTACATCCTTAGCTTTGAACCCAGGTTCATCAATGTAGACAAACAGTACAGAAGATTACGTTCCCTGTTTCAAAATTGATATTTTTAATTAACAAATACATTTTGAAATGTGATTCTCGAGAGAGGGGAATTTGTATCTTTAGTTATCCTAATCTGTTTTTGTTTTTATTTTCAGATGAAGGACCGGGTCCTGGCCACCACACCTGCCATGAATGCGGTCGCCGTTTCCGTCGTGAAATACACCTGCGTCGACATGTGGATTCGGTACACAGCAGAGTCCGCAGGTTCATATGCGGCACATGCGGCGTCGAATTCAAGAGGGAAGACAACCTGCGTCGACACACCATGCAATTTCACGGCAATGGTCAAGAACGAAGATTCCCTTGCGCATACTGCGGTCAGGAGTTCAACCAGCTGTTCAACAAGGACCATCATGAGAGGATCTCTTGCCCGATCATGAAGGACCTGATCCGGAACCGAGCAGCCATGGAACAGGATGAACCCCAGCCAGGTCCGAGCACGGAGCCACAACCCGGTACGAGCACACACCAACAACCCGATGATGTTGAGATGACTGGAGCAGGACAGTCAAGCCCCGTATTCTCACTCATTCAACGGGGTTTCCGCAACCGCCTCCTAACCTACCGTCTGCAGCGACCGATGGAGAATCTCGTCACAATCGGAGAAGTGATGGCGTTGTTGATTGTGAGCCTTACGGAGTTGCTTGAGAACACCTTGTCGAAACACCGCAGCATTAAGGTGAACTTGAAGCTGGAGTGTGAGTTCAAAAATGTGCACAACAACACTTGCCTGCGCAACTTCAAGACGAAGATGACTCCGCTGACGGTGACCTCGGACCTGAACCAGTACATCACAACAGCTTTTGCGAAGCTTATCAGAGAGAAGGCTGAGTGTGATCATATCAGCTCCGGGTGGACATACCTTCGCGTTCGTGATTTGGAGGTCGGTATCAACGAGTACACTCCTCTAGGTGAAGATGGACGAGCTTGGCTCCCACTGCCTACGTCTCTGGAGAACACCAAAGCAGTCGTCAACGTATCGAACGCCGATGAGCGGTGTTTTATGTATGCTGTCCTGGGCAAGTTTGTTCAAGAGAACCCCGATAGACCGGCAATGTACACCGACGATATCATCACCCGATACGATTGGACCGGCCTTCAATTCCCCGTTGCTCTGAAGAGTATCAAGACGTTTGAGCGGACAAACAACATCAGCATCAACGTCTATGGTATTGATCACACGCGCGTGGGTCAGAAACCTAACGGACGACCAAAGTATCAGGACACCGTCTTTCCCTTGAAGATTTGTAGGCAGGAGCGTGAAGACCATTGCGACCTTTTGTACGTGACAACGGACGGTGACAGTCACTACGCCTACATCAAAGACCTAGGCCGACTGATCCGTCCCCAACTCACAGCACGTATGGGTAGGATATTCATCTGTAAGCGGTGCTTCGCGCACTTTGATAACCGTCCGAACAAGCTCGGTCTGACGGGTGCACAGCGTCTGGAGGAGCATAGGCGATACTGCTCCGCTTCAGCCCCTATTCGCATGGATACGCCGAGAAAGACTGAAATCAAATTCAGCCATCCAGAGTTCACCCGACGCGAGCGTTTCACCATCTACGCGGACTTTGAGTGTGCTTTACTGCCGACCGCGGAGATGGATGAACAAGTCGACGAACCGCACGGAGGAGTAGCCACCCACATTCACATCCCATACGCCTTTGCGTACCAGATCATCGACTCGTACGGACTTGAGGAGTTTGAGCCTCGAGTCTACTTCGGGGATGATGCGTCAAAGACATTTATGGAGATGTTGAAAACTGATGTTGAGCGATTGTGGAACTTCCTGTACGAAGCAAGAAATCTGCGCCCTGTCCTGACCCCAGCGGAAACGATGCAGTACAACTCGACAGCGAATTGCTACCTCTGCGGATCGACATTTTCAAGCGAAGACCCAAAGGTTCGTGATCACAACCACGCGCCACCCTACGAGTTCCGTGGCGCTGCGCACAGATCATGTAACCTACGCTACAGGGAGCAGCGAGTAGTCAACTGCTACTTCCACAACCTCTCCAACTACGACGCTCACTTCATAGTGCGGGAGTTGGCGGTCGACCCTGGTGATGTTGAGGTGTTGGCTCACACGGAAGAGCGGTACATCGCTTTCACGAAGCGGTTCCTGTTCGACCGAGCAGCGGTACCGGTTGGGATGCAAGGGCGTGGAAAAAGACAGCCAGGATTCAGAGTCAGGTTCCTAGACACCTACAGGTTCCTGGCTTTGAGCCTCGCCAGCCTCGCAGCCGCACTTCCACCAGCTCAACTCTTGGAGACGAGGAAGAGATTCCCCGAAGACCACCTCTTCGATCTAGTCCGTAGGAAAGGCGTGTTCCCGTACAACTTTGTAACGTCGAACGCCGTATTGGAAGATACTACGGAACTGCCTCTGCAGCGAGATTTTCACAACGACCTGACCCTGGAGGACATCACGGATGCAGACTACGAGCATGCTCGCAACGTGTGGGAAACCTTCGGTTGTAGGAACCTCAAGGACTACGCCGAGAAGTACCTGCGCTGTTGACTGACGTCTTTGAACGCTTCAGGGACACGTCGATGGCTGAATACGAACTAGACCCTGCGCACTACTACACCCTACCGTCGTACGCCTGGGATGTTATGTTAAGGACCTGTCGAGTGGAGCTTGATACGATACAGGACTTTGATATGTACCTCTTCTTCGAGCAAGGCATCAGAGGAGGTATTTCCCAGGCGATCACCAGACACGCCAAGGCCAACCATGATGGATGTCGCCCTGAAGATCGACGACCTGAAGAGCCAACGAATCACCTGCTATACTTGGACGCCAACAACCTTTACGGTTGGGCCATGTCCCAGTGTCTTCCACAGGGAGACTTCCAATGGCTCAGCCGCGAGGAGATCGCGTCCCTGGATATTGCATCGTTGGACCCCGAAGGACCCACGGGCTATGTCTTGGAAGTTGACCTTCGCTACCCCGCCCACCTGCACGACCTTCACAAGGATCTCCCGTACTGCTGCGAGACCAAACGTCCGCCAGCAGGGAAATTCAAGAAGCTCGTTACGACTCTGGATGACAAGAAGAACTACATCTGTCATTACAGAATCTTACAACAGGCGCTGGAAAACGGACTGGAGCTTGTGAACGTGCATTGCGTCATCTCGTTCCGACAGTCTCGGTGGTTACAGAGCTACATCCTAATGAACACCGAACTGAGGAAGAAGGCCAAGACCAAGTTTGAGCAAGACTTTTTCAAGCTTATGAACAATGCGGTCTTTGGCAAGACGATCGAGAATGTTCGCAAGCGAATGAACTCTAAACTGGTGTGTACGCCGGAGATGTTCAGGAAGTACGTGGCCAAGTCAAACTTCCTGGACCGAACCTACTTCAACGATGACGTCGCCATTGTCCACATGTCGAAAGTCAATATCGTCCTGGACAAACCGCTCTACGTCGGAATGTGTGTCCTCGATCTGAGCAAGTGGCTCATGTACGACTTCCTTCGAAAGATGAAGAACCGCTACGGCGATCGTCTGAAGGTTGACTACATGGACACTGACAGCTTCGTGTTCGACATCCAGACTGAAGATGTTTATAAGGACATGTTGGAGCATCTGGATGATTTCGACACCAGTGCGTACCCCCAAAACCATCCCTGCTACAGCCCCATAAACGCCAAAGTCATCGGAAAGTTTAAGGATGAAGCGAACGGACTTCCGCTGCTCGAGTACCTCGGTCTTCGCTCGAAACTATACTTCATGGATATAGTCGAGTTCGAGGAGAGGACTGAAGATGACGAGTTGCAGGTCATGACGGTGAATGACTTTAGTCTTAAGATACTAAAGTAAAAAAAAATTATTCAGGAATATGTTAATTCATATAAACCAGGTTCAGATATGAATGTTACTTTACAATCATTGTATGATAGGTCTGTCCCAATTTTGGGCAGACCTATAATTGTACGTTAGGTCTACCCCAAAAGTGGGATAGACCTCAGGTGGTTGACAACTGTTGTTCAATTGATTTAATTACCAGGGGGGAGATTTTCGCTCCCCCTAACACATAATGGCTTAGGGGGGAGATTTTCGCTCCCCCATACTACAGGAATTGTTGAAGACTAGAATGCACCTGCTAATGTCATTGTATGATTGATCTGCCCCACTGTGGGGTAAAGGAGGCGAGGATGGTAAATAATAAGAATGTTTCTTTTTTTATTCTGAGTACACAACTAGTTTATTGATAAAAAACAAATGCAAAATTTCAAAACTCAATTGGTGTACATTTATGCAAAGAGTCTTCTGATCAGTGCGTCGTTGTGGCCGACAGAAGAGTGTTCAAAGAGCTGCACAAAGTCCTTCATCTTCATGCCGTAGTGGGTGCGACAGTACAGGAATACAAGGCAGTATTGACCGCAGACCAGAGTGTTGTCACTTTGAAGGCGATGCTCGTTGTACAGGTAGCGACGAGCGTTGCGTCTCAGGAATCCTTGGTAGAATTGAAGATGTGGCGGTTGACCGTAGCTGTCAAAGAATTCAATTATTCCTCCTCCTTTGTTAAGGTAGAATGCGACCCAGTGAGTGCCGTCTTCATTGTGTGGATCAGTGTTCACAATCATAGCAGTAGATGGTGAAATATAATGGGGCAATTGATCCGCAGCATAGACACCAACATTCTGTACGGGCAGTTTAGCCATACACTTTTGTATCTCTAAGGTATTCATTCTACTGTGTCGACGCCACAGTCAGTAGTAGGAGTAGTAGTACTAGTAGCAAAACAAAAGCAGGAACTGGTATTACTCTCACCATCGTCGGCGTAATCATCAGCGTCAGCGATATTTGTACTTAGATGTAACCAACTGCGTAATGTGATGCAATTGGCTAGAGCGCATCGTGTGTGAGCTGTTCTGTGGTGGCGACATCGCACTGCGTTTGTTGATAGTAGACTGTTGATTGACGATAGTGATCCGCAGCCAATATCGTTGATATCCATGACATTAGTAGTACAGTGATCCGTGATGAAATTGTATCGTACAAACTCTTTTTTCTCAGCACCTTTGACGTAGACAATCGGTCGTTTGGCGATACATGCGCGTAACTTTTCCTCTAGCACATGATACCAGATATCACCTTGGTCCCATTCCAATCCGTGACAGTGTTTTGTGAGCCAATAGCTTTCACGCAGTTTCTCTTGTGATAGGAAATCTCGACTGAATGGTGGTTTGGCGATATGATGCATTAGCAGTGTTCCACTGACCAATTCCAAGACGCACACTTCCTTCAGAATGTAGTCATTTGCGTTGTCCTTGAAACATTGAAAATCCACAATAATTGGAGATGCGGAATTTTTACGCGGTACTCTGCATAAACGATCCATCTTGTGCGAATGTTGGTTGTAGACTGAGGAGGAGGACGATGACGCCACCGCCGACGATACAACCGCCAAAGTCCACAGACACGTTGCGTTAGGTAACGATAGGTTAAGTCATGCTCTGTTAAGTTAGGTTTGTTGCTGATTAAACACAAAAAAAATCTGTACCTTAATGTCGGCGTGCGCAATTTAAAAATGGTATAATCATAATGCGCACGCCGACATTAAGGTACAGATTTTTTTGTGTATAATCAGCAACAAACCTAACTTAACAGAGCATGACTTAACCTATCGTTACCTAACGCAACGTGTCTGTGGACTTTGGCGGTTAGATCGTCGGCGGAAACTGCGTGAAAGCTATTGGCTCACAAAACACTGTCACGGATTGGAATGGGACCAAGGTGATATCTGGTATCATGTGCTAGAGGAAAAGTTACGCGCATGTATCGCCAAACGACCGATTGTCTACGTCAAAGGTGCTGAGAAAAAAGAGTTTGTACGATACAATTTCATCACGGATCACTGTACTACTAATGTCATGGATATCAACGATATTGGCTGCGGATCACTATCGTCAATCAACAGTCTACTATCAACAAACGCAGTGCGATGTCGCCACCACAGAACAGCTCACACACGATGCGCTCTAGCCAATTGCATCACATTACGCAGTTGGTTACATCTAAGTACAAATATCGCTGACGCTGATGATTACGCCGACGATGGTGAGAGTGATACCAGTTCCTGCTTTTGTTTTGCTACTAGTACTACTACTCCTACTACTGACTGTGGCGTCGACACAGTAGAATGAATACCTTAGAGATACAAAAGTGTATGGCTAAACTGCCCGTACAGAATGTTAGTGTCTATGCTGCGGATCAATTGCCCCATTATATTTCACCATCTACTGCTATGATTGTGAACACTGATCCACACAATGAAGACGGCACTCACTGGGTCGCATTCTACCTTAACAAAGGAGGAGGAATAATTGAATTCTTTGACAGCTACGGTCAACCGCCACATCTTCAATTCTACCAAGGATTCCTGAGACGCAACGCTCGTCGCTACCTGTACAACGAGCATCGCCTTCAAAGTGACAACACTCTGGCCTGCGGTCAATACTGCCTTGTATTCCTGTACTGTCGCACCCACTACGGCATGAAGATGAAGGACTTTGTGTAGCTCTTTGAACACTCTTCTGTCGGCCACAACGACGCACTGATCAGAAGACTCTTTGCACAAATGTATACCAATTGAGTTTTGAAATTTTGCATTTGTTTTTTATCAATAAACTAGTTGTGTACTCAGAATAAAAAAAGAAACATTCTTATTATTTACCATCCTCGCCTCCTTTACCCCACAGTGGGGCAGATCAATCATACAATGACATTAGCAGGTGCATTCTAGTCTTCAACAATTCCTGTAGTATGGGGGAGCGAAAATCTCCCCCCTAAGCCATTATGTGTTAGGGGGAGCGAAAATCTCCCCCCTGGTAATTAAATCAATTGAACAACAGTTGTCAACCACCTGAGGTCTCATAGGTCTATCCCACTTTTGGGGTGGACCTAACGTACAATTATAGGTCTGCCCAAAATTGGGACAGACCTATCATACAATGATTGTAAAGTGACATTCATATCTGAACCTGGTTTATATGAATTAACATATTCCTGAATAATTTTTTTTTACTTTAGTATCTTAAGACTATGTGAGGGGAGAAAAAATAAGACGAATGTATATACGAACAATTTGGCTATTTATTTACACACCTTATAGATATTTTACATCGAGTATGTGCTCCTGAACATTTGTGTTTGGCTAGCAAAAATGAGACTCGACACAAACTAATGACTAGAAAAAGGAGCACATTTCTAAGTTTTACGAGACTCGATACAAACTACTGACTAGATTTTTCAAAATAATATACAAGTCAAGTCAGGGTCTTTGGTAATATGACACAACCACTCAACGCTCCTCATCCTCCGCCTCTTCATCGTCTTGCGGGATGTCTTCGGGCTGAGGTGGAACGTCAATATGCCCCCAAGGCAGTGTATTTACACCGTCCGGAAGGATGTAACGTTTGTCGTCGTTACAGCTCAAGGATAGCTTGTCGACTTGAACTGTGAAGACACGGTGGTTTCGGGACTGGAACCTGGTGTTGATGGTTCTCTTCAACACGCCGTTGAAGAGGCATTCCCGATAGTCGTCAGAGGTTAGATTGTGTTTTACAACACCTCTAGCGACTCCCTTGGCGCGCTTCACCGTCATGACCTGCAACTCGTCATCTTCAGTCCTCTCCTCGAACTCGACTATATCCATGAAGTATAGTTTCGAGCGAAGACCGAGGTACTCGAGCAGCGGAAGTCCGTTCGCTTCATCCTTAAACTTTCCGATGACTTTGGCGTTTATGGGGCTGTAGCAGGGATGGTTTTGGGGGTACGCACTGGTGTCGAAATCATCCAGATGCTCCAACGTGTCCTTATAAACATCTTCAGTCTGGATGTCGAACACGAAGCTGTCAGTGTCCATGTAGTCAACCTTCAGACGATCGCCATAGCGGTTCTTCATTTTTCGAAGGAAGTCGTACATGAGCCACTTGCTCAGATCGAGGACACACATTCCGACGTAGAGCGGTTTGTCCAGGACGATATTGACTTTCGACATGTGGACAATGGCGACGTCATCGTTGAAGTAGGTTCGGTCCAGGAAGTTTGACTTGGCCACGTACTTCCTGAACATCTCCGGCGTACACACCAGTTTAGAGTTCATTCGCTTGCGAACATTCTCGATCGTCTTGCCAAAGACCGCATTGTTCATAAGCTTGAAAAAGTCTTGCTCAAACTTGGTCTTGGCCTTCTTCCTCAGTTCGGTGTTCATTAGGATGTAGCTCTGTAACCACCGAGACTGTCGGAACGAGATGACGCGATGCACGTTCGCAAGCTCCAGTCCGTTTTCCAGCGCCTGTTGTAAGATTCTGTAATGACAGATGTAGTTCTTCTTGTCATCCAGAGTCGTAACGAGCTTCTTGAATTTCCCTCCTGGCGGACGTTTGGTCTCGCAGCAGTACGGGAGATCCTTGTGAAGGTCGTGCAGGTGGGCGGGGTAGCGAAGGTCAACTTCCAAGACATAGCCCGTGGGTCCTTCGGGGTCCAACGATGCAATATCCAGGGACGCGATCTCCTCGCGGCTGAGCCATTGGAAGTCTCCCTGTGGAAGACACTGGGACATGGCCCAACCGTAAAGGTTGTTGGCGTCCAAGTATAGCAGGTGATTCGTTGGCTCTTCAGGTCGTCGATCTTCAGGGCGACATCCATCATGGTTGGCCTTGGCGTGTCTGGTGATCGCCTGGGAAATACCTCCTCTGATGCCTTGCTCGAAGAAGAGGTACATATCAAAGTCCTGTATCGTATCAAGCTCCACTCGACAGGTCCTTAACATAACATCCCAGGCGTACGACGGTAGGGTGTAGTAGTGCGCAGGGTCTAGTTCGTATTCAGCCATCGACGTGTCCCTGAAGCGTTCAAAGACGTCAGTCAACAGCGCAGGTACTTCTCGGCGTAGTCCTTGAGGTTCCTACAACCGAAGGTTTCCCACACGTTGCGAGCATGCTCGTAGTCTGCATCCGTGATGTCCTCCAGGGTCAGGTCGTTGTGAAAATCTCGCTGCAGAGGCAGTTCCGTAGTATCTTCCAATACGGCGTTCGACGTTACAAAGTTGTACGGGAACACGCCTTTCCTACGGACTAGATCGAAGAGGTGGTCTTCGGGGAATCTCTTCCTCGTCTCCAAGAGTTGAGCTGGTGGAAGTGCGGCTGCGAGGCTGGCGAGGCTCAAAGCCAGGAACCTGTAGGTGTCTAGGAACCTGACTCTGAATCCTGGCTGTCTTTTTCCACGCCCTTGCATCCCAACCGGTGCCGCTGCTCGGTCGAACAGGAACCGCTTCGTGAAAGCGATGTACCGCTCTTCCGTGTGAGCCAACACCTCAACATCACCAGGGTCGACCGCCAACTCCCACACTATGAAGTGAGCGTCGTAGTTGGAGAGGTTGTGGAAGTAGCAGTTGACTACTCGCTGCTCCCTGTAGCGTAGGTTACATGATCTGTGCGCAGCGCCACGGAACTCGTAGGGTGGCGCGTGGTTGTGATCACAAACCTTTGGGTCTTCGCTTGAAAATGTCGATCCGCAGAGGTAGCAATTCGCTGTCGAGTTGTACTGCATCGTTTCCGCTGGGGTCAGGACAGGGCGCAGATTTCTTGCTTCGTACAGGAAGTTCCACAATCGCTCAACATCAGTTTTCAACATCTCCATAAATGTCTTTGACGCATCATCCCCGAAGTAGACTCGAGGCTCAAACTCCTCAAGTCCGTACGAGTCGATGATCTGGTACGCAAAGGCGTATGGGATGTGAATGTGGGTGGCTACTCCTCCGTGCGGTTCGTCGACTTGTTCATCCATCTCCGCGGTCGGCAGTAGAGCACACTCAAAGTCCGCGTAGATGGTGAAACGCTCGCGTCGGGTGAACTCTGGATGGCTGAATTTGATTTCAGTCTTTCTCGGCGTATCCATGCGAATAGGGGCTGAAGCGGAGCAGTATCGCCTATGCTCCTCCAGACGCTGTGCACCCGTCAGACCGAGCTTGTTCGGACGGTTATCAAAGTGCGCGAAGCACCGCTTACAGATGAATATCCTACCCATACGTGCTGTGAGTTGGGGACGGATCAGTCGGCCTAGGTCTTTGATGTAGGCGTAGTGACTGTCACCGTCCGTTGTCACGTACAAAAGGTCGCAATGGTCTTCACGCTCCTGCCTACAAATCTTCAAGGGAAAGACGGTGTCCTGATACTTTGGTTGTCCGTTAGGTTTCTGACCCACGCGCGTGTGATCAATACCATAGACGTTGATGCTGATGTTGTTTGTCCGCTCAAACGTCTTGATACTCTTCAGAGCAACGGGGAATTGAAGGCCGGTCCAATCGTATCGGGCGATGATATCGTCGGTGTACATTGCCGGTCTATCGGGGTTCTCTTGAACAAACTTGCCCAGGACAGCATACATAAAACACCGCTCATCGGCGTTCGATACGTTGACGACTGCTTTGGTGTTCTCCAGAGACGTAGGCAGTGGGAGCCAAGCTCGTCCATCTTCACCTAGAGGAGTGTACTCGTTGATACCGACCTCCAAATCACGAACGCGAAGGTATGTCCACCCGGAGCCGATATGATCACACTCAGCCTTCTCTCTGATAAGCTTCGCAAAAGCTGTTGTGATGTACTGGTTCAGGTCCGAGGTCACCGTCAGCGGAGTCATCTTCGTCTTGAAGTTGCGCAGGCAAGTGTTGTTGTGCACATTTTTGAACTCACACTCCAGCTTCAAGTTCACCTTAATGCTGCGGTGTTTCGACAAGGTGTTCTCAAGCAACTCCGTAAGGCTCACAATCAACAACGCCATCACTTCTCCGATTGTGACGAGATTCTCCATCGGTCGCTGCAGACGGTAGGTTAGGAGGCGGTTGCGGAAACCCCGTTGAATGAGTGAGAATACGGGGCTTGACTGTCCTGCTCCAGTCATCTCAACATCATCGGGTTGTTGGTGTGTGCTCGTACCGGGTTGTGGCTCCGTGCTCGGACCTGGCTGGGGTTCATCCTGTTCCATGGCTGCTCGGTTCCGGATCAGGTCCTTCATGATCGGGCAAGAGATCCTCTCATGATGGTCCTTGTTGAACAGCTGGTTGAACTCCTGACCGCAGTATGCGCAAGGGAATCTTCGTTCTTGACCATTGCCGTGAAATTGCATGGTGTGTCGACGCAGGTTGTCTTCCCTCTTGAATTCGACGCCGCATGTGCCGCATATGAACCTGCGGACTCTGCTGTGTACCGAATCCACATGTCGACGCAGGTGTATTTCACGACGGAAACGGCGACCGCATTCATGGCAGGTGTGGTGGCCAGGACCCGGTCCTTCATCTGAAAATAAAAACAAAAACAGATTAGGATAACTAAAGATACAAATTCCCCTCTCTCGAGAATCACATTTCAAAATGTATTTGTTAATTAAAAATATCAATTTTGAAACAGGGAACGTAATCTTCTGTACTGTTTGTCTACATTGATGAACCTGGGTTCAAAGCTAAGGATGTAGCTGCAATAATGAGCTGCTCCAACCCTAAAGAAGCATTATGTTTTAGGGGGAGCGAAAATCTCCCCCTAGTAATTAAATCAATAGTACACCAGTTGTCACGGTCTCATTCTTCTTCATGTACCTAGTTAAATAATTATAATTGTATCACTCTGCGGTTATATTGCATAGCTTATTCCTATATTACTAACATTTAGGTCTGATTAAAACAATAATGCAACGCAAAAAACGTACCTTGCTGCGTTGGTGTTGGTGGTAGTAGTTGTGGTCTCAAGCCGTGGAATCTGATGTGGTGTTGCGCCAAATTGTTTCTACGCACGAAAATACAACCACAAATGGTACAAACGTGTGTGGCGTTCATCTTTAATATGGATTATAAGTTTTGATAATCACAAACAATACAGCACAACACGTACGTTTTAAATAGTTCAAAGGTGCTTTACGCAAATCGCAAATGATGACAATCAACAACTAACACAAATCGCGTAGAACGGAACAGGATCGGACTAACACGTCTTCACGCACTGAACTCTCGAACTGAACTGAAGGAGGGCTGGTGATGTGGGTGACTCTCCCCACTAATGGATTTCGGAGAAGGTCGGGGCAAAAACTCTCAACCGCTGTCTTGGGTAAAGACCACCCTGCTCTAATGGAACTCGTTATGAGCGGTCTATTATGGGTTCCTAGAAGGGTCAGCCGTCTTCCCGTCGAGGTATCAAATTACAGCATCCGCATTCCCAGACAGGTCTCAACTTGTCGGTTTTTTGTGTGAACACCTGCACCCTCCAGTTGAGGTATCAAATTACAACATCCGCATTCCCAGACAGGAGACTGGACACGACGCGTATTTGTGTGAACGTCTGCCTCGGTGCAGAGTACTTGAAGGGTGTGTATCGATACACCCCCCTTTGCAGTATATGTTCAAAGCATTGCAATTATATTCTCCTCAAAATTTGCATTCACTGGTAGTTCAATTGACCGCAAGCGCTGATGGGCTAGCTCTGTTGGTTGTAGCGTTACCCTGATCAACTCTTGTATTAATTATCCAAAGTATGTCATGTGGGTACTGAGAATACTCGGCTTGACGAGGAGATTCCAAAAATGCAAAAAAAGGTCAAAAGTGTGGTGCGGGCCCCTTTTTTGTAAACATCATCCAAAGTGTACGATGTGGGTACTCAAATGACTCGGCTCGACTAGACGAGCAAGAATCTGCAATCAGAAATCTGATCCGAGGTTAGGTTAGGTTAGGATGGGTTAGGTTAGGTTAGGTTAGGTTAGGTTAGGTTAGGTTAGGTTAGTATTCGCAACAACAAAAATTCGCAAAAAAAAAAATCGCAAAAAAAATTCGCAAAAAAAAATTCGCAAAAAAAAAATCGAAAAAAAAAATTCACAAAAAAAAAAATTCGCAAAAAAAGTTTGCAAAAAAGTTCGCAAAAAAAGTTTGCAAAAAAGTTCGCAAAAAAGTTCGCAAAAAAAATTCGCAAAGTGTCGCAGACGAGACCTCGGGGGGGGGCTCGGGGGGGGCGTCCCTCCTGTCCCTCCTGAGCCAGGAATGTCCAATACACCCTACTTTGCTCATGTAGTTGATGACGTCCAGCGAAGATTCCAGGTACGAGAGACCATTCTTAACGGTATTTGACATGTTCCTTTGTCTCTCCGTCGCAACCTTCATGTCAAAAAGGACCTCCCTCATCTTCTTCAGCTCCATGCCGACCGTCTCTCTTGCGATTGACATGTTCTTCTCGTCAGGGGACACCTCTAGCGCAGGCTGAGATTGAGCCTTTGGTGTCTCCTGATTTGGCGCTTCAGTCTCCATCGGACTTGAGGCAGGGGCAGTCGCTTGAGAGCTGCCTTTTTCTAGGGGAGTCACTACTCGGGTCGGATAATAATAATAATAACAATAACGATAACGATAACGATAAAGATAACGATAACGATAACGATAACGATAACGACAGCGACAGTGACAGCGACAGCGACAGCGTCAGTGACAGCGACAGCGGAAGCGACAGCGGCAGCGGCAGCGGCAACGGCAACTGAAACGGCAACGGCAACGACAACGACAACGACAACGACAGCGACAGCGACAACAACAACAACATCAACAACAATAACAATAACAATAATAATAATGAATGATACTTACTAATAATAATCCAAGAAAAAGGACACAGTTCACAGAACATCACACACAGAAGCACTGCAAGACTAGGGCACAACCACACACTGTGACGTCTAGACCAAGAATGAGGTGGGAGTGATGCGTGGAACTCGAGATGATCAAAAACCACCCTCTGTCTGGGAATGCGAGGGGAGAATCCTTGTCGGTGAATGCAGATACAATAAATCACTGTCAAGGTTGGGGGTTCCGTGGGGTGTCGGTGGTGGGAGGGGCCATGCTCCGCACACGCCACACGCAGAATCGGCTAATATACCCTACTAATGTAAGGGGCCTTGCATATATTACTTCACGCTTCTCCGTGGGGAGGGGGTGCGGCACATCGTGACAGACCGTGACATGGTGGAGGGGGCGTTAAGGGCTGCGTGACGCGTCACGATTAATGGAGTTAAAGCCTGCAAAATCGTTAGTTACAGTGACGAATTACCGTACGCCACAATCCACATTTCAATACTTAATAATTAATAAGTGTAACGTTACAGGTGGCAGGGGGGAGTAATGAGCAGCGTGATAGAGCGTGACACGGGGGGGGGGGTCAAAAAGGCTGAATATAGTGTGACGTAATTTATGCATGGCCCCTAATTGTATTAAAGTTTTAGTTCTTATGACTTTGCAATATGGACCTGTCCATTGCATTTTAAATGAGCAGAAAACTAACAAATGTTATTAATTTGTCAGGCATGATATTCACTATTGTTTCTGCAGATACCCAAACTGAATGCGGATATCAACGACCAGCCAAACGCATTCACAGTGGCTTATGTAAATACAGTGGCTCAGTTTGGAAACATGATTGAGATTAGAACGGGTTACAGGACTCAAAATCTTCCAGTTTTTGTTCGAATGCTGGACAAAGATTCAAATTGGTCTTTTGAAAACGGTCTAGCAACACTCCTGACAACTCTGCTCCAATTGAATCTCAACGGCTACACCCTAGTACTGCCTGACATGGTGGGAGGCAATGCTTACAACGATGATGTTGACAAGGAGTTATTCATCCGCTGGCTACAAGCTAACACATTCATGCCTAACATACAGTTCTCTGTGGCTCCATGGGATTTTGATGAAGAGGTAAAACTTTTACTAATGTTATGTTTAAAAGTTTATTTGTGACGAAATAAGTCCTGCTCATAAGGCAGCATATTACTGATATTTTACAAACATAAGCTGTATATGTTACTTACCTTTGCTTGAAATGTTCTCTCTCTGAATTGTAAACACCCTTTAGAAATCTAATTAGGTTACATGAAAATGTTGATCACCTTTAATTGTGGTGACAAAGTATTCAAATGAATATGAATGAATAAGTTATTGATAAAGCCAACATGAAGGAGATTGCTATGCTATACACAGAGCAGATGGTAAAATCGTTTTACCATTTCCTTTGTTGAAACATAAAATTTTGCCTAAAGCTTGAATAACATGTTACTCCTGCCTCCAAGAACCAACTTACACTTATGTCTCCAAGATCACAAGCTACTCCTGCGAGTTGCCTCAGACTTAACCCTGCCTCCTGTAACCAAGTTACACCTACCTCTCCTGTCACCCAATTAATCCCGCCTCCTATAAAAACATTTATAATGTTTCCTGTCACTCAGCTACTTCTGCCTCCTCGACCACCCAATTACTTTCTCCTTCTATAACAATATTCTTGCTGCAGCCTATCACACATGTTACTCCTACCTTCTATCTCACACTTATCCCTGCCTCCTGCCATCCAATTACTAACTCAATTTACAAAAATGCTTCTGCTGCCTACTATCACATATTACTCCCACCTCCAATCTCTCACTTGCCCCTACCTCCTGCCACCCAATTACTCCCGCCTAATATAACGACATTTCTCCTGTCCCCTATCAATCAGCTACTCCCTTCTCCTATAACGATGTTTCTGCTGCCTCCTGTAATCCAGTTCCTCCCTCAGAGAAACATTGGTATAGGAGGAGTGAGGAACTGAGTGACAGGAGGCAGAAAAAACATTGGTTTAGGAGAAGTGAGGAACTGAGTGACAGGAGGCAGGAGAAAAATTGGTATGGGAGGAGGGAATAACTAAGGAACAGGAGGCAGGAGAAACATTTTTCTGGAAGGAGGGAGTAACTGAGTGAAAGGAGGCGGGAAAAACATTGTTAAAGAAGGAGGGGTATCTGAGTGACAGGAGGCAGGAGAAAAATTGTTAAAAAATGAGGAGTAACTGAGTGACAGGAGGCAGGTGAAACATTGGTATAGGAGGAGTGAGGAACTAAGTGACAGGAGGCAGGAAAAATATTGGTACAGGAGGAGTCAGGAACTGAGTGACTAGAGGCAAGAACAACATTGGTATAGGAGGAGGGAATAACTCAGGGGCAGGAGGTAGGAGAAAAATTTTATAGAAGGAGAGAATAACTGACAGGAGGCAAGAGAAACATTGGTATAGGAGGAGTAAAAGAACTGAGTGACAGGAGGCAGGAGAAACATTGGTATAGGATAAGGGAGTAACTAGGTGCAAGGAAATAGGATAATCATTGGTATAGGAGGAGGGAGTAACTGAGTGACAGGAGGAAGAGAAACATTGGTATGGGAGGAGGGAGTAACTGAGTGATAGGAGGAAGAAAAACGTTGATAAAGAAGGAGGGAGTAACTGAGTGACAGGAGGCATGAGAAACATTGGTATAGGAGGATTGAGTAAAGCAATTACAGGAGGCAGGAGAAACATTGGTTTGGGAGGAGTGAGGAACTAAGTGACATGAGGGAGGAGAAACATTGGTATAGGAGGAGGGAGTACCTGAGTGACAGGAGGCAGGAGAAACATTGGTATAGGAGGAGGGAGTAAAGCAATTACAGGAGGCAGGAGTAACAATAATAAAGAAGGGGGGAGTAACTCAGTGAGTGAGTAAAGCAATTACAGGAGGCAGGAGAAACATTAATAAAGAAGGGGGAAGTAACACAGTGACAGGAGGCACCTGAAAAATTGGAATAGGAGGAGTGAGTAAAGTAATTACAGGAGGCAGGAGAAACATTTGTATAGCATGAAGGAGTAACTGAATGACAGGAGGTCGGAGAAACATTGGTATAGGCGAAGTGAGGAACTGAGTGGCAGGAGTCAGGAGAAACATTTGTATAGGAGGAGGACGTTACTGGATTACAGGAGGCAGCAGAGACATTGTTATAGGAGGAGGGAGTAACTGAGTAAAAGGAGACAGGAGAAAAGTTTGAATAGGTGGAGAGAGGAACTGAGTGACAGGTGGCAGGAGAAACATTGGTATAGGAGGAGTGAGGAACTGAGTGACAGGAGGTAGGAGAAAAATTGGTATAGGATGACGGAGTAATTGAGTGACAGGAAGCAGGCGAACAATCTTTATGAAAGGAGGGACTAACTGAGTGACAGGAGGCAGGAGAAACATTCTTAAAGAAGGTGAGTAACTGAGTGACAGGAGGAGTAATCCAGTTCCTCCCTCCTTCTATAATATCTCCTGCCTCCTGGCATTCAGTTACTCCCTCCTTCCATAAAAATGGTTCTCCTGCTTCCTGTCACTCAGTTATTCCCTCCTTCTTTAACAAAGATTCTCCTGCCTCCTGTCACTCAGTTGCTCCCTCCTTCTTTAAAATCATTTCTCCTGCCTCCTGTCAATCAGGTATTCCCTCCTCCTATACCAATGTTTCTCCTCCCTTCTGTCACTTAGTTCCTCACTCCTCCCAAACCAATGTTTCTTATGCCTCCTGTAATTGCTTTCCCCACTCCTCCTATACCAATGTTTCTGCTGCCTCTTGTAATCCAGTTACTCCCTCCTCTTATACCAATGTTTCCCCTTCCTCCTGTAATTACTTTACTGCCTTTTTCTATACCAATGTTTCTCCTGCCTCCTATTACACAGTTATTTCCTCCCTCATTATCAACGTTTCACTTACCTCCTGTCACTCAGTAACTCCCTCCCCCTATAACAATGTTTTTCTTGCCTCCTGTAATCCAGTTTCTCCCTCCTATAATAACATTTCTCCTTGCTCCTGGAATTCAGTTACTCCCTCCTTCAATAAAATGTTTCTCCTGCTTCCTGTCACTAAGTTCCTCACTTCTCCTAAAACAATGTTTCTCCTGCCGCCTGTCACTCAGTTCCTCACTTCACCTATACCAATGTTTCCCCACCCTCCTTCTATAGGAGGGGGTAAATCAGTTCCTCCCTCCTTCTATTATAACATTTCTCCTGCCTCCTGTCACTCAGTTACTCTCTCCTTCTTCATTAATATTTCCCCTCTCTCCTGTAATTACTTTACTGCCTCCTCCTATACCAATGTTTCTCCTGCCTCCTGCCACTCAGTTACTCCCTCCTTCCTTAAAAATGTTTCTCCTTCCTCCTGTCATTCAGTTACTCCCTCCTCCTATAATAACATTTATCCTGCCTCCTGTCACTCATTTATTCCCTCCTTATATACAAATTTTCCTACTGCCTCCTTTCAATCATTTGCTCCCTTCTCCTAAACGAATGTTTCTCCTGCCTCCTGTCACTCAGTTCCTCACTCCTCCTATACCAATTATTCACCTGCCTCCTGTCACTCAGTTACTCCCTCATTAAATAAAAAGGTTTCTCCTGCATCCTAGCGTTCAGTTACTCCCTCCTCCTATAAAAATGTTTCTTCTACCCCTTGTCATTCAGTTACTCCCTTCTCCTATACAAATGTTCCTCCTGCCTCCTGTTACTCTGTTCCTCACTCCTCCTATACAAATGTTTCTCATGCCTCCTGTCACTTAGTTACTCTCTCCTTCCATAAAAATGTTTCTCCTGCCTCTTATCATTCAGTTACTCCCTCCTCCTATGCCAATATTTGTCCTGCCTCCTGTCACTCAGTTCCTCAATCCTTCTATACAAATGTTTCTCCTGCCTCTTGTCACTCAGTTCCTCACTCCTCATATACAAATATTTTTCCTAGCTCCTCTCATTCAGTTACTCCCTCCTCATATACCACTGTTTCTCCTGCCTCCTGTCACTCCGTTCCTTACTCCTCCTATAACAATGTTTCTCTTCCTTCCTGGCATTCAGTTTTTCCCTTCTCCTATACCACTGATTCTCCTTGACACACTCGTTTGTCGGATTTTGTTCAGTCCCGAATCGTGGAACTCTCTTTCTGCATTCTCTAGGAAGGTGCTGAAAGAAAAGAGAACAGAACAGTTGTGATGCACCGACGCATTTGAACCTGGTGGAACATCGCGGTTGTAATGTCATCTTTGGCGTACGAAGGCACCCTCTTGAAGTATGGCAAACAGCGGTTCGAAGAGGCCTTCCAATGCCTGGACTGATAGGTTTTTAGTGGGTGAGAAGCCTACACACCGGGGTAAACACCAGACTCTGACGGTGCATAATACATTTTCCTATCGTAAAAAAACTCCCCCCTCCTATACCATTGTTTCTCCTGCCTCCTGTGACTCAATTCCTCACTCCTATACCAATGTTTCTCCTGCCTCCAGTCACTCAGTTACTTCCTCCTTCTTTATCAATGTTTCTCCTGCTTCCCGTCATTCAGTTACTTCTTCCGCTTATACCAGTGATTCTCCTGCCTCCTGTCACTCATTTCCTCACTCCTCCTATACCAATGTTTCTCCTACCTCCTGTCACTCAGTTCCTCATTCCACCTATGCCAATGTTTCTCCTGCCTCATGTCACTCAGTTACTCCATCCTTCTTTAACATTATTTCACCTCCCTCCTGTCACTCAAGTACTCCGTCCTCTAACGTAATTTATCCTCCCTCCTGTCACTCAGTTACTCCCTTCTTCCATACAAATTTTTCTACTGACTCCTGTCACTCAGTTACTCCCTCCTCCTATACCAATGTTTCTCCTGCCTCCTGTCACTCAGTTCCTCTCTCCTCTTACACCAATGATTCTCCAGCCTCATGTCACTCAGTAACTCCCTTCTGCTTTAACCATGTTTCTGCTGCCTTCTGTATTCCAGATACTCACTCCTCCTATACCAATGTTTGTCCTGCTTCCTGTCACTCATTTTCTCACTCCTCCTATATAATTGTTTCGCCTGCCTCCTGTCACTCAGTTACTCCCTTCTTACATAAAAATGTTTCTCCTGCTTCCTTTCACTCAATTATTCCCTCCTCATCCTTGTTTCAGAGCAGGCAAACACTGAACACCAGCCCGGAGCAAGAGCATGCTTCGTTTTCCGGCAGGCTCTGGACAGTGCCACAGCCAGTCCAAAAAAGATATGAGAGTTCTCCGAGGAAGTACTCAGCACTGTAGGGTAGCGAATGATCTTCTTCCCCAGATAGTCCTGGAAAGAAAGATCGATCTGCTTATTACTAGCGAGCAGTACCGTGGTAGGGATGGATCCAATTGGTACATGGACACAGTCGGTACTGCTGCTATTTGGATCACAAATACAAATGGATTTGTCAGATGTCACGGTAGGAAGAACGGTCTCGTTTGGGTGACTACCAGCGAAGCAAATTTTGTTAGCTGCTACTTCTCACCCAACGAGAACGTGGCAGATGTCCAGGACAGTCTGGACGGACTCGAGGACCTTCTTCACTCCCTCAGTGGAGCCCTGAGCGTAGCCGGCGATTTCAATGCTAGGCTATAGATTGGGGTATGCCAAGAACAGACCCAAGAGGACGGAAAATTTTGGAGATGGCGGCAAGGATTGGACTGGCTATGGCAAACGTGGGGGACTCACCCACCTTCAGGCATCCAGGTTATGGACCAACCATACCGGATGTGACATTTACGTCGGAAAACGTTTCGAGACGGATCGCAGACTGGAGAGTAATCGAAGACTATACTGGCTCCGATCACCAGTACATCACCTTCAGTCTTCCTAAAAACAGCTTCGAGCCAAGGAACCTTAATTGGACGCCAGGTTGGAACGTTTAGAGACTCGATTCAGTGTTTTTGTGCTCGCCAATTGACCATGGGAAGGCCAAACCAGGGGAACTGAAGCACGCTATCTCCAAGAGTAAAGCCTTCAAGTGAAAAGCTCTGACGGAGGACCTCAACAACGATCCTTGGGGATTGGGTTACCGGGTGGTTATGCGACGCCTTGGTGCCCAATCAGCTAACCCTAACTTGAGCACCGTCCAGTTGGAGGCAATCGTCGATTCTTTATTTCCGCCCCACCGGATCAGGCCGCTTGAAGAAGTTGATGTGGTTCCCGAACAAATACCTTTGTTCCGCGAACAAGAACTGTCAAGTGTCATTGGCTCTTTGCGCTGCCAAAAGGCTCCTGGTCCCGATGGAATTCCAACGGAAGTGCTAAAGGTAGTAGGTCTGGATTTTCCAGGCCTGCTGCTAAGCATGTACAACCACTGCTTGTTGGAAGGCTTGTTTCATCTGTGATGGAAAGTTCAACGCCTCGTGTTGATCGGCCAAGGCAAAGGAGATCCCGAAACTCCGTCTGCATACAGACCTCTGTGTTTGCTAGACACGGCAGGGAAGCTTTTTGAGTGACTCCTGAAACCAAGGCTCACACAGGCAATAGAAGCGGCGGGTGGACTTTCCGATCGTCAGTACGGCTTTCGAGTGGGCCGATCAACGATTGGAGCTGTCGGTGAAGTGATCAGGACTTTTGAGGCTGTTCAGCAGGTGAACCACAGATCACGAAGGCTAGTCATGTTGGCTACGCTGGATGTGAGAAATGCGTTCAACTCAGTCAGTTGGGCTGACATGCTGGGCGCATTGAAGACGGATTTTGTCATTCCCCCGTATCTGTTAAGGATGCTGCAGAGCTACTTACAGGATCGGAAGTTGGTTTTCAATACGCCGGATGGACCGCGGTGGAGAGATGTAACAGCAGGTGCCGCTCAGGGCTCGATTCTTGGAGCGGACCACAGGAAGATCGCCTACGATGGGATCCTCCAAAAGGAAATGCCTTGGGAGACTTTCCTCGTCGGTTATGCGGACTATATCGCCGTAATTATAACCGTGAGGGATGTCAATGAGCTACAGAGGCTGTTGACCTTGGCCGTGGGCCAAGTGACGAGATGGATGGGTGACCACGGCCTGTCCTTAGCGACGGAGAAGACCGAGATCGTGCTTCTCACCAGACGGAGGATCAATCCCATTGTACAGCTCGCGGTCGCCCGGGAAGTTATTGTCACTAAACCCGTTATCAGGTACTTGGGTATGAGACTGGATGTTCGGCTCACATTCCGGGACCAGATCACTTTTGCGACGGAGAAAGCTGAAAAGACTGTGACCAACTTGAGCAGATTAATGAAGAATGTCGGCGGGCCGATTGGTAGCAAGCGGCGGGTGCTGATGTCTGTGGTTCACTCCATTCTTCTTTTCGGGTGTGAGACATGGGCAGAGGCCCTCCAGAAAAAACTACTGAGGGGGAAGATGGCAGCGGTCCAGAGGAGAGGCGCTATTCGGATCGCTTTGGCGTACCGCACAGTGCCGGAGCCATCCGTCCTCGTAGTTGCTGGGGTGATTCCCATCGATCTTCTTGCTTTCGAGCGGAAGCGGATCTTCGATGGGAACGGTGCTTTGAGCCGTGCCGAAGCCCGAGAACGTACTATGGAGGATTAGCGAAATCGCTTGGAGGGGGACGGACGAGGAAGATGGACGGCGAGACTCATTGGGGATCTCCGGGAGTGGGTAGAGCGGGGGCACGGGGAGGTAGATTTTTATCTCACCCAGCTCCTCACCGGACACGGTTGTTTCGGGCCTACCTTCACAAGATGGGAAAGTCAGCGAGCCCGGAATATCAGTACAGTGACTCCGACTACGACGATGTCCTGCTCACCTTCTTCCATTGCGTGAGGTGGGAAGCGGATGGAAGGGAACTCTAAATGGTCATTGGCCCGATCTCGCCGGACATACTCGTTCGTCGGATGTTGTCCTCCTATACCTTCCTCATCCTATACCAATGTTACTCCAGCCTCGTGTCACTCATTTCCTCACACCTCCTATACCAATTTTTCTCCTGCCTCCTGTCACTCAATTCCTCCCTCCTCCGATACCAATTTTTCTCCTGCCTTCTATCTTTCAATTACTCTCTCCTCCTATACCAATGTTTTTCCTGCCTCCTGTCACTCAGTTCCTCACTCCTCCAGTACACCTGTTTCTCCTGCCTCCTGTCAGTAAGTTACTCCCTACTTCTATAAAAATGTTTCTCCTGCCTCCTGTCATTCAGTTACTCTCTCCTCCTATACCAATGTTTCTCCTGCCTCCTGTCACTCAGTTCCTCACTACTCCTATACAAATATTCCTCCTACCTCCTCTCATTCAGTTACTACCTCCTCCTACACCAATGTTTCTCCTGCCTCCTATCACTCAATTCCTCCCTCCTCCTATACCAATGTTTCTCCTGCCTTCTATCACTCAATTACTCCCTCCTCCAATTCTAATGTTTTTCTTGCCTCCTGTCACTCAGTTCCTCACTACTCCTATGCAAATATTCCTCCTACCTCCTCTCATTCAGTTTCTACCTCCTCCTACACCAATGTTTCTCCTGTCTCCTGTCACTCAATTCCTCCCTCCTCCTATACCAATGTTTCTCCTGCCTTCTATCACTCGATTACTCCCTCCTCCAATTCTAATGTTTTCCTGCCTCCTGTCACTCTGTTCCTCACTCCTCCTATACCATTGTTTCTCCTTATTCCTGTCACTCAGATCCTCTCTCCTTCTATAACAATTTGTTTCTTGCCTCCTGGCACTCAGTTACTCCCTCCTCCTATAACAATATTTCTCCAGCCTCCTGGCACTCAGTAACTCCCTCCTCTTATACCACTTTTTCTCCTGTCTCCTATCTCTCAGTTTCTCACTCCTTCTATAACAATGTTTCTCCTTCCTCCTGACACTCAGTTACACCCTCCTACTATAACCATGTTTCTCCTGCCTCCTGTCACTCAGTTCCTCCCTCCTCCTATACCAATGTTTCTCCTGCCTCCTGCCACTCAGTTCCTTACTCCTCCTATAGCAATGTTTCTTTTGCCTCCTGTCACTCAGTTCCTCCCTCCTTCTACAACAATTTTTCTCCTGCCTCCTGCCACTCAGTCCCTCTCTCCTTCTATAACAATGTTTCTTCTGCCTCTTGTCACTCATTTACTCCTTCCTTCTATAACAATGTTTCTCCTGCCCCTATCAATCACCTACTCCCTCCTCCTATAACAATGTTTCTCCTGCATCCTGTCATTTTGGAAAAAATCACTGAAAAAATCATTCAAAATTGATTCATTAAGAAATTGTGACCAAATATTAAAATATTGATAAATGTTGTAATAGTTAGTTCTACAATAACTGAAGTAGCAAGTAATTTACCACATTGAATCAATCACATTATGAATTAATACTTGACAACCATGCTTCAGACTGTAGAGATTTCAAAGAAGTTCACATCCCTGCACTATGCATATTCAGGAAAGATTATTCGCCGAATGGAGGAGTGTGTGAGAACCGGAGTTCCTGTTAATGCTCCCATCTGGTGGATTGCTCCCAAGGATCGGATCGCTCACACTATTTGGTCAGGTAACCAATGACTTTGTCCATGTCCAAAGTTTTTCCAATTTTTTAAAAAGATATATCAGATATCAGTTGCACCTAAAAACTGCTAGCTTATACTAACTGAAGTGTTACTAGGTGGGATTCATACTCAAGTGTTACCCTCTGTCCTCTGTCTGAGGCGATAATACTTAGATCAGTTAGCCAGTATGATCAAACTAACAGTTGAGGTAAGGCAGGTGAAATTTAAGGTTAAATGCTTGAGCAGTTGTTCCATTGCTGCCTGCAAGGTGATGCCTCTTGCAGTTTTGGTTTCGGATTCATTGCTTGTACACTGATTAACTATGTTTTGGTATGCAAAAAATAACGGTTTACCTACACTGTGACCAGTATTTTCAGTTGTAATGAGCAAATGGTCATTTGCTCAAAGACTACTTTATAACTAAAGACAAATCAAATGTGCAACTTAATCAGGCCTAAATAAAAACAGTTGTAATACCGTTGTCATGCGAAGGCGTTGTTCATGCCTTCGTCTTTTGGATTTACACCCACACTAGCTGCTTCATAATTTATGTAACCAGTAGCAAACATGCAAGGTCCCTCCCTCTATCCTACGAAGCCATCAGCAAAGTTGATTTTATAATGAGGATCCTCCTTATTCCATCATATTTGAATAACACTATTTTAATTCTTCCCTCAAGATAGTAAGTATAGTCTTTTCAAAATGTATTATATACAAATTAACCCTGTCAATACTTATTATATGTTATTTGTAATCAAAGTTTATTTTGATTTAGAAAATAGCAGTTGAAAAAAGTCCAACCTTACCTAACCAAATTTAGTCTAGATTTCCCTCTTTTGGTAACACTGGGGGCACTGAACGGTAACAGACCTGAAACTGGCTCTTAGTGTGTTAAAACAACACAGTCATAAGCTGTCATAATATTACTACTATTATAGGACCTGTGCAATTTATTTTATAGTGCTTAATACACATTGCTGCACTGGGGGCTTTCATGTCTATTCTCTTCCACTGACACATACCCCAACCTTTAGAAGCATTGTAGGTGTGATTTTTGTATAGCACATGTAGAAAAATAACTTTTCTAGTAGAGATGTGTCGAGACTGCTGTAATCAGTATTTTGTAACAGATACTCGCCAGTCCCGTGAGTATCTGATACACAAAAGCAGAAGTATCTGTTACTAGTACTCACTGATACAGGTACTGCTGTAATAATTTCCTTTCATGAGTACATAGTATTCTGTAGCTGTATCTGGTACAGAGATGAGTAAAAAAGTATTTTTACTTATTGAATACTGGCCTAAAAGAGTACAAAGTACTCTGTAACGGTAACTGATACAAACACAAACACGGCATTTTTAGGTTAAATTTCAGTTACATATTAAATAATTAGTAATTTAAACAGAAATATTATTTTCCTATACGTTTGTTAAGTGTTTAATTTCAGTTGAATTATAGTATATAGAAATGCAAATATATTTCTACACTAAAATTTTTACACTAAAAGAATACAATGACAACGAAGTTTACTTCTACAGCAATGTTACAAGTAAATTTTAGTACAATGCTTTATACATTAGATTAAATAACATTAGATTAAATAACATTAGATTAAATAACATTAGATTAAATAACATTAAATTGAATCCAATCAAATTTTCACAAGTTCCACATGACTGTTGTGCTATGTCAGTCCAGTAGCCTACGTGTGTTGCAGAGTTCATGCTAGGAGATGATATTCTGGTCGCACCAGTTGTGGAGAAAGGAGTGGCATTCCGAGACATCTACCTTCCGAGCGGCATGTGGCGCGACGAGGCTGACCCGCGTCATAAGATCTACAATGGTCAACGGTGGCTTCGCAACTACCCTGCACCTCTCGACACCCTACCTTTCTTCACAAGAATTGATAACGGATGTGAAGAATTTTAAATTTGTGAAATCAAATATTATTGCTAAATGAATGAATAAAATGAGTTTATTTAAAGTGATTTCAGACATGCTAATTTTCAAACTCAGGCCATTTACATTGCATAAGAAAAAGCTAAAAAATACTTATACTAAGCCAACTGAGCACCTTACCTTGGTAACAGTCAGTTAGTAACAGCAAACACAACACTGAGTAATATAAAGAGTATACGTGGGGGGAGGGGGGGGGTAATAGACCTGACCCTTCCAGGGCAGGGGCGGGTCGCCCCACCCAAACCTAAGAATTTTTGTATTTTATTTTATTATTCAGGCATACAATGAAAGTTTGAATAATAAATCTGAATGAAAACGTATGTAGCAAAGGCCTCCCGAAACACCGTTTTTCGGTTCCCATAGTCACATTTTGCCGCTTCCGTCTATATTGTTACATTAAAATTCAAACTAATACACCTAAACGTTCAATAAATGGAATAGAATATATACCAGTAGGTAGGTGAAATTTTAAACTTCCATTTTAGTATATAACACATTACTTAGATCCACGTCTTTCACCTAAAAGCGTCTTAAAAAAACATGGATATTCCCGAGTATCACGAAGTTGTTGCAGTTTTGCCAGTTCGAGTTGGCAGACCGAAAATTCAGTGTTTTCAACATGGTCTTGGAGGTTGATTTTAGCCAAACACAGCAAAGGTTGCTACCATTGTGTTCGGTGATTATTTTTTACTGGATTTCGCCCGCCTACCGTCGTTTGTTGTTAGCTGTGTTTTGTTTACAGGTTACATTTGATTTTTGTGTAAAACCGCGTAATCTGTTACTAGGCAATAAATATCCAGTGGCTAGGCTAGAAGCAAAAAGTGCCTCGAATTATATGTAATGAAATAGGGGGAAACAAAGATTAAATTGCGTGCAAACGGAAACTCATACGCCAAGTATTTTATTTTTTAAAAATGTGGTACGCCATTTTCATTTTTCGAGTCGTTGACCTTGGCTTTCAGCCTCATTCCTCATTATATCTGCGGGTAGCATAGTTCAGTATTGCAGATTTCTTATATATTTTGTAAATAGTTTTTCACGTGGGTAACTACTGAAATAAATTGTTTATTTAGGCATTTTACTTGTTCTTAGACGCCTACAGATGACATAGGAAAAAGTTTAATGCCTAAATATTTTTTTATTTTTATTTGCGGTCGCGTGCAGCAGGAATAAAGTAAATTTTTGTTTAGCTTGTTTATAAGTTTTATGATTGTTTTATTTTTTTATTTTTACAAGGTTATTGATATATTATGTTAACTTACCTTCATTCGTTGTATAATTTCATATAGTTAAAAAATAATGGGGGTGCCAGGGACCACCCAGAGGGAGGGGGACGGGTAACTTTCGGTGACCGCCCCTCCCAAACGTGACCTCTGGATAAGCCCCTGTTCCAGGGTCTTCTTAGTGTCGAAGGTATGTTTGGTTTCGGATGGTAAATCATTAAATGTCTTTGGAGCAGGCTAAGAAAAACCTTTATTCTGATCCAGATCAACCAAACGCAAGGCAACTCCATGGCACTCTGGCCACCCGAGCAAATGCAAGGCAACTCAAAGGCTTTGTGCCCTCCGACCAAATGCAAGGCAACTCCAAGGCTTCGTGCCCTCCGACCAAATGCAAGGCAACTCCATGGCTTTGTGCCCTCCGACCAAATGCAAGGCAACTTCAAGGCTTTGTGCCCTCCGACCAAATGCAAGGCAACTCCATGGCTTTGTGCCCTCCGACCAAATGCAAGGCAACTCCAAGGCTTTGTGCCCTCCGACCAAATGCAAGGCAACTCCATGGCTTTGTGCCCTCTCCGACCAAATGCAAGGCAACTCCATGGCTTTGTGCCCTCCGAACAAATGCAAGGCAACTCCATGGCTTTGTGCCCTCCGACCAAATGCAAGGCAACTCAAAGGCTTTGTGCCCTCCGACCAAATGCAAGGCAACTCCAAGGCTTCGTGCCCTCCGACCAAATGCAAGGCAACTCCATGGCTTTGTGCCCTCCGACTAAATGCAAGGCAACTCCAAGGCTTTGTGCCCTCCGACCAAATGCAAGGCAACTCCATGGCTTTGTGCCCTCCAACCAAATGCAAGGCAATTCCATGGCACTCTGCCCCCGACCAATTGCAAGGCAATTTCAGGGCACTGTCCTATCTCATGCTTTGCGATCGCACCTAAGAGCGACTCTTAATTAAGTCTAAATTAATCTTCAATAATTCTTCCAGCAGTTTATTTTTTCTTCTTGTAATAATTATTCACTTTATATGGCCTTATATTTGTAGATTACTTCCTTATTATTTTTTGTGTAAAGATGGTTGGATTGATTTAAATAAAAAAAGTTAATACTAAAGCTGTATTTTTAATAGTATAATCTTCTCTCTTTTTTAAGAACATGTGATTAGTGTGACACGATTCAGAATTAATGAAGGGGGGCTACAACGGGTTCTCTAATTGTGTTTATCTAACTGAAGAATTAGTGACTTATGCCATCAATTTATTTGTAAATGGTGTTTGTTATAAACATTCCAGTATACTTCGTAATAAAACTCTCATATATCAGCACGGATATATAAGACGACATTTCTTTAGGCTAGTACAATAAATTATAGGATTCCTTGTTTTAGTGTTTTTATTTAAATAAATTCTGTGAAAACCCAGGATAAATGTTACTAATCTACATTTACATACCATGCTATAATGATTAGCATGAAAGTTATACTGAGGTGAAAAATTTGAGATATTATTTTCCACTGCGGTAATACTTCATGATAATTTACCAATGTATTAGGAAGCGGTACAGTTTTTCCATTTACTGTGGGGTTTTTAAATCATTCTTAGGGATGTTTAGGACTCCTCAAATGAATTAAAAGGGATGAAATGAAAAGATGAGATAGTCAAAGTCAAAGTCAAAGTCAGAATTCTTTATTGTCGTAAGCAAAATAAAATGTGATGACAAAAGTCAGTAATATGTACATGGAATTATAAAAATGTTTGACGATATGTACAATACAAGTCAAACTTATAAATAAACAATTGAGTCATCGTTTAAAAATAAATGTACACTGTAATATTCTTTAACAACTAAAAATTCTTTCACGCTATTCCTGAATATTTTAAAATCACTTAACAATCTAAACTTATTTGGAAGGCTATTGTACATCTTTATTGCTGAATACAAAACTTGCTTCTGAAAAAATGTGGTGGAATGTGGTAGGATTGCCACATTCCACCACATTTTGGTGGAATGTTGATAGGGCGAAAATTGTATGAGGAGGACCTTTTTTGAAAATATTCTTGATTTTTCATAATGAAACAGGTTGATTCCAAAATATATAGACAAGAGAAAGTCAGAATTTTATTCTTTCTAAAAATTCCTTGACATGACCTAGACGATCTCAGCCCGAATATGATTCTCAGTGCCTTCTTTTGCAATTTGAATATGCTTGCAGTAGCCGTTCTTTCATATCCCCAGATAGGAACAGCATATGCAAGGTGTGGATAAAAACAACCACAATATGCTGCCATTAAAATATCTAGATTAGATAAAGTAGATAACCTACACAGTATAAAAATACCACAGCTCAGTTTCTTAGACACTTTATCAATATGGGATGAAAATTTCAGATTTGAGTCAATTATTAAACCTAGAAAATTAGTTTTGCAGCAAGAATTAAGTTCAATATCACCTATTAAGACTAACTGATTAGAAGATTTAGATCTTATACAAAAATCAATGTACTTAGTTTTATCACCGTTAACAAGAAGATTATTTGAGTCCAACCACTGCAATAAGGAACTACCCTGAATAAACATCTCAATTTCAAGTTGATTTCTGCTTTTGTTTGATATACAAAATGATGTATCATCTGCAAAGAGGCAAATATTACCTTTACCAACTGAATCAGTTATATCATTCATAAAAAGCAAGAAGAGCATCGGACCAAGAACCGAACCTTGAGGAACACCAGAACTTATCAAAGTTTGAGTTGATTCATGGTAACGAAGACATCCAGAAGGGTCAATGTATGGCATTGTTACAGACTGAATCCTTCCTTTTAAATAAGACGATATCCTGTCCTGTGCGACTCCTCTTAAACCGATACGCTCTAGTTTTGAAAGCAATAGATTATGGTTGACGACATCAAATGCCGTTTTTAGGTCCAAAAAAATGCCCATTACATGTTCATGACTATCCAAGGACGAGACAATATTCGAAATAAAATCAAACATAGCATCAAGGGTAGACTTACCCTTCTGAAAACCAAACTGCTTGTCAGACAGAACATTATTTGCATTCAAAAAATTGTTTAAGCGGATTAGAAAGATTTTTTCCAATAATTTAGAAAACATGGATTGGATTGCTATTGGTCTATAATTTTCTGCCTCGTCAGTGAGCCCTTTTTTAAATACAGGCTTAACCAATGACATTTTTAAAGGAGCCGGGAATTTTAATTTGAAGAAGGAACATTTTGGTAGGAGAAATGTTAAAGCCAACATTTCAAATTAGGTTTTACAATTGTTTTTACCAATTTATTTTTTATTTTGGAAATGTCAAAGTAGTTGCTCAATTTATAGGTATGTAAATAAACAGCTGATACAAACTCAATACAGAGGTTAAGTATCTATTTACTCCGGAGTGGTTAAAAATATTACGAAGGTGTAATAACGCAAATGAATAGAGGATGTATATGTATAAGGATGATTGGACCTAAAAAAGGAACTTAGGTTTTTTTTTTATATGAGAACTTTTTTAACAGTATAATTTGTATTCGCTTGCTAATGTTTGGGCCGATTACAATATTAAAATGACAACTTTTGAAAAAAAAAAAATAGTTTTGGTGTCAATATTTTTAAATCCAAGCCTTAATTAATCATAGATTAACAAGTTTTAGAAGTAGATTTTATTTTCCATTGGAGGTATTCTTTAGTCTTTTTGTTTATGTAAATTGTAGTATAAAGAGATTTTTGGCCTCTGTCAAGGTAATTGTTTGTCCCTATTTTGAAAAACTGAAGAGCTGTTGTCATGCAAAATAATATCAAGTTCTGCAAATTCGAATAATCTCTTGATATTCAGCACATTTTTATTCTGTTCCTTTTAATTACCATAAATGTAAGCAAATTTAAGGATGTTTTTCAATTATCCCCACATTTAAGACGTTTTTCAACTTTGTGTTTGATAATTCATCTTTTTTCTGTAATTAGGTACTGATAAAATTAAAATATATTTTTTATTTGGAGAAAAAAAGCTATTGTAATATTTATACTACCGATACCTATAGTAGTAGTACAACATGTAAGAACATTCTCACAGTTAAACTCAGTAAAGTTATTATACTGCACTAAAAGT
This sequence comes from Allygus modestus, assembly GCA_963675035.1. Classification (NCBI taxonomy): domain Eukaryota; kingdom Metazoa; phylum Arthropoda; class Insecta; order Hemiptera; family Cicadellidae; genus Allygus; species Allygus modestus. The sequence goes on along the minus strand of OY776113.1, from coordinate 38,152,756 downwards.
ACCTACAATAAATATATGCATAACTTATCACACAATATAATTTGCATACTAATTTTGGAATTATCTCCCAAATAGTTTTTTTCCAGATCCATCTGCATTTATGTAACTGCATAACTGCATTTATGTTACCTTTCTCGAAGGAAATGAGGAGTTTCGAAGTGCAGGAAACTTTGGCATATTATTACTAATGTAAAATTCTAGATAAAATCTGTATTGGGTTAACAATTAATGAAATTTGGACTTAAGTGTGTTAAAGGGCGGTTATTTTGAATTGTCTTCCGTAAAAACAATTCTTAACTAAAAGCATGGTCCCTCGTTATTTAAGATCACACAATTATGAATACTGTCTCAAATTAAAGATCATTCAAATACAAAAATTGATTTTATATTTTTTTAACAGATTTTTTTCCAAAAACAAATGAGTTATTTTGATTAGGATTATAATAATAAAAATACATTTTCGATTTGTCATATGTTCTCATCAGGCTTGTAAAGTATTTGGCAAACAAAATCCACAACCTATTCAAGATTCTAACAAAATGTCTCCCAAAACCCCCAACGTGCGTGTTTCGCGTTGCTATGTGTGTGTGTGTGTGTGTGTGTGTGTGTGTGTGTGTGTGTGTGTGTGTGTGTGTGTGTGTGTGTGTGGCTGTGTCGTGTGCGTGCGAGTTGATTAAATAGTAGAAATAATATGCTTTTTAGAGATGACTTGTAGTTTCTACCTCGCTGCTTGTGGAACGCATATTAATTTAAACCGTTGTTAGTTGATGGTGTGGAACATTTTGAAGGCCTACTCCAAACTTTGAAACTGCATTTAGGCCCAATTAGGCAAGGTACTGAGCGGGTGGCAGAGCAGACTGAGTTAATCATTTAACCATACCAAATATTCAGATACCTTACTCATAATGTTGAGAATAACATTAGGGTTTTGTATTCTCTGGCAACGAGGAGAAAGGAATCCCCCGCTTCCTCACCCCGCTCATCGCCAATATCGCGAATTCGTAGACGTCCTAAAAACATTGACGCTTCCGGTAGAGAAGGCCTATTTCTATCTATATAAATCTTATTTAGGTGCAAATTTGTTGCTTTTCGTTCAGTTTCGTTCCCACGCGTGTCAGATTAAGTTTATACTATTAGTAAGAGCGTGATTTAGTTTAAATTGTGAGAGTACTACATGTCGCACATTAGTCGATGTTAGATAGTTGGCTAGTAACCGCCCGATCGATTCCTTTCTCCTCGTTGCCTGATAATACCCTATTTGGCATGGTCCAGGACAGAGCGCCTACAAGCAATATGCGCAAACCGCTCAACGGGTGAGAAAGTCAACTGCAGTTTACATTTGTCAGGCGTCGCGTCGGGCGTCTCAAGCGAGAATAAAGTACACATAGGCATTAAGGGCACGCTCCCCCTAACGGCAAATTCGTAGGCGGCGCCAGCGCCGCTCCACAGCTACGACCACATTTTAGGACCCACATTTTGATTTCATTTTCAATCTGATATAAGTAATTTTTTTATTACTCAAAATAAAGTAAAGAGTGATTTTTGCGAGTAAAAATTCGTAAAAGTGTTACAGATTACCAGGAAAAAATGGTCAAACTTAACAAAAATAATTTAATTTTTTATTAAATATTATAATCCATTTTCAAAATATCTTCCACAATAATCACCCGCGATAAGAATATATTTCAACTGACATCAAAATAAAAATTGTATCTCAAGAGATAAGCGATAAATTGGGGTCTGAACTTAACATTATTCTAATGGGTGATAAAACCAATATGACCGACAGGGTAGTCGGCTCTTAATACACCGCAGGCTTACAACACAAAATGTCTGGATACATCCCTAACTAGGATGGACTATAGGATCCGTGGGGTTTGTCAACTAATAATTGTATTGCCATTAAAATATTTCTATAGGATTTTCAATAAGTCATATTTCGTCACTTAAATGTAACAGGTTTAAAAACCATTAATATCTAAATAGAAATAGTAACTATGTACACGTGAAACTCTTAAATTGTTGTTTAGATTTGGTCAGGTTCCTGTTTCAGGTTTATGGGCAAAGAGTTGTATAGTTTGATGAGAGCACAGTACGTCTGTTTTGTTTATGGCGTGGAATGGAAAGGGAATACTGTTTCAAAAGCTATACAATTTTATTTAAATATAGGATTTTAAATAACTATTTTTTTACCAAAATTTTCAATTATTATAAGGAGAATAAAAAGTGGAGCGAGCGGCAACATACTGTTTTAAGAAAAAGTCCCCTACAATTTTCAGACCTTTTCATTACAAAAATCAATCGAAGCGCCTTCTTAAAAAAAAGAAGACCAACTTGTTTATGTTCCTCTCCTCCAGTGCCCCAAATAGCCACGCCATTTTGTTTAGAGTATTACATCTCAAGTCTCAAAAGGATGTCGCAGCCTAAGTTTTTTGCTTGGATATTGGTGTAATATGGTTGGCTGGAATATAGAATACTTATAAAATATCGGTATTACCAAAATAAATATAACTGTTTTAGAAAGTATTTAAAACACGAGTTCACGCCACTTTTTCCCTTTGACGCGTAGGATGATAATTTTATTGCATATTTAATTTATTGTGCGTGTTATGTACAATACTTATCAAAATGATCTAAATATCATTGCCACTTCCTGTCAAACCCTTATCAAGTCTTTCCCCTAATCTACGGCTGTACGTACGGCCAATGAGTACGTGCCTAAACTCTCGAAATAAATTGCAAAGTTAGAATGCGTTCGAATTTAACAGCTAACTGCTAATAAACAACTGCTGCAGTAAAGTGTATGTATTTTAAATGGCATTTCTGTTGATGTAAAAGCTGGATTGTTTATTTCGACCATTCTAATAAACGTGTTTATTATTTCGTTTTCCAGTAGATGGACAAACTCATCCCGATTCGTTAACCATCCAGAGAGTGTGGTCTCCAGGAGACGATAGAATTGGAACAGTCCGGACCTCCCGCAGCGCCGTCCTCGCGCAGTAAAAATGTTTCGCAGGGAACTGGCGCTGTCCCCCCATCCCGCCGCCACGAGTACTACACCAGGGAGCCAGTGGCGGATTTAAGCAATTGCCGCCTAAGGGCTATTAGGAAATTTGCCGCCCTCCCCCCCACTATATAATCTTTGTCCTTTTCGCCGCCCAGGTTTAACCATATGCTATATATCTTGTTAGGTTATTTTGTGATAGTATCTAAAGAAGTTACGAATTAACTGAATGAATAAGTTTAAGAAATTTCTGTTATTTCCTAGTTGAAAAATCCAGTAAAATAATGTATAATTGACTTGATTCACATTAACACAGTTTATATTCAATATAGCCTACTCCAATGACAATCAGCCCTAGAGACAAATGTTGGTGTTAAAAGCAGTGAAGCAGTGCTAGTGATACTTTTAATAACAAGAAAATCCTTCAACAAAGGCCTAAAAATCCCTTCTTATACTTCATCAAAACATTAATTTGTACACCAACACATTGATTACTGAAAATTATAATAAGTAACCAATAAATTAGATATGATGACACTTTAACCTTTAAATTCGTAATTCGGACCAATAGCCTCAAAATTCTGACTATTTTAATCCTGAATTAGCGCTTTTCAATACAGTTTTTCAGTCATTTTGTAATTTATACTTTTATACAAATAATTGTTGATATGTTTTAGACGATCAAAATATAAAATTAATTGATTTAGGCCTAATCTTTATAAAACTTTACACATTTTCAAACACTTCTTCTAGTTTCACCTCCATGATGTTGTAGATCCAATGTATTAATATAAATACAACATAACATATTAAAATATAATACCTACAGGAGTCACTACTCTCTATCAAATAGGCCTAACCTTCAAAAAGCGTGCCGTCATATTTGGTATTTTGTCCTGTTGTGGTGTCAACTTGTTGGTGGGACGGTGTCATTCAATGTACAAGGCGGCTTGTTTTCAACACTATTTCCAAAGCAATATTAAAAGGGTGTTCTCATTTAACTCAAATCATAACTTTGCTTTGAGATAAACAATAAAATTACATATAAAATATGTCTTAAGATTATAAAATTAAGTTTACATCATGATTCACCTAAAATGCGATAAGATATTAATTTAAAAATTTTAAATATCATAGTTTTTCATTTAATGAAATGGGAGATTTTGACACCGTTCCACCCAAAAAATATACATAGAGGTCTCGTCTGGAGTAAAAAACTGCAGCCTACATGCTGACCACCATTTTGACCCTCTGTCAACTATGCTCCCATGGCAACAACCAATCAAATCCTCTCTTCACAAATTATGTTAGTCTTTGTAGTACCCCTTCTCTAGTCAATTTAAAACTTAAAGTTAGCAGGGCCTACAAGTGAAGAACAACCTAAATGTAACTATCCCACCTAAGTTGTTGCTCAGGAAAAATTCAAATAAACAAAACAAAATCCCGAAATTCACCCTTTAATCACACCAAAATCAAAACTACATCAGTTCGAAAGGTTAGTCCTTTGTTTACATATTTACTGAGTTAAACAAAAATGTTAATACTACAAGGGCCCAAAATTGGTCTACATGTTAATTTAGTGGTAATTTAATTTATCCCCATGATCATGGTTCTACTATAACTAATTTTGAATTAGAGAGCTCTCCCTAACGATTACATTCTAATTAGGCGCCGTGTCGAGTCGTTCCAGCCGGACTCCAGGACCCTTCATAGAGGGGCCGAAAACAAACACGGGACCGAGCGACGTGAAGCCAACTAGACACTCCAAACAACTAAACCGACGCTCTAAAACATTTAGTATCACGAACATCTCCCCTTCCCAAAATCGCCTGATCGCATCGTACCATTTTCCAGGTATCCTATTGGCTACTGCTTAAATCATACGACATTAAAACAATTACAATTTACCGGACCCCTCTCAGAGGCAAACATTTGACGCTACAGTAAAACCTTCTGACCGATTTTAAACCACATTTAACCTTTCAGTTATTTCAAATATTATTAAACAGTTAATTATTATTCAAGTGCCATTATTATTAAACATTTCGAAACTATAAAATCATGATAATATGGTTATTAATCGTACTATACACAGAAACAAACTTTGAAACTAAAACTTGAAAACATAAAACTAAACATCTTTATTTGTCTTTGGTCAGATGTTTTGTTTAAAAAAATATCCTCCAGAATGAACGATTATGTGTGGTAGCCTTTGATAGTAAGTATAAGATGGCTGAAATAACTTTCTTTGTTACCTTTGAGTTTGAAAATGAAACGACAATATCGTTGTAGTCTTAATTGTATTATTGTCATCTCAAATTCGATTGTTGCAACATTTCTCATCCGTGTGCCTTGGTCATACTTGATATTGTGTAACAAATAATTGTAATGCTATGCGAATGTATGGGTAAACTTGGAAGTCCGTGAGTTGGACTATAAATTAAGAATACCACAAGGAGTATGTTTAATCTATGGTTGGACGTAGCCTAGTCATAGTGGCGCAGTGCGTGATGTAGTTCGTGGCTTGCCGCCCTTTCTCTGTAGCGTAATCGTCTTGTCGCTAGTACGGATGAATGACAAATGCATTATGACTGCTTTGAGGAACTGCAGTGTGAGGGACTGCAAGCGTTATACATTAGTCTCTGGTTACTACTTTTACCTTTAAAAGGGCGGCACATTTTCATTGTCATCCGTTTTCGTCAAAATGTTCCTCGTTTCAACATTTCTGTTGTAAACAAGTTATTAATTTTCTGTAAACTTGCCGCCTCTAAAAAATTGCCGCCCTGGGCTACAGCCCCTATAGCCCACCTAAATCCGCCACTGCAGGGAGCCACGCCCTCGTTCCCACTCCACACATAACAACAGCAGTTCTGCCAACTTCCAGCATCCAGCGTAAAATTATGGGACCCTCAGAAACAATCGTGTTGTGTACGGAAATTATAGTAACCTAACCTAACCGTCGCAGCGCGCTGTTTAAGTTTTTAGCCTAAACGTTGCCTCCCCACACGAAAATGTTTTATTTCATTCAGTTCAGTATTTATTTTTGTGAAACGCGGAACAAATCTGGCTTATAAACAGGCAGTCAGATAAACAAATGTTAATACAAACGTCTTGCCTTATACCTGCTAAATCCCCGTGCGGAGAACGGGACATCTGCTAGTTTAAATTATTGCCACTTTTGATGAATACAGATTATTGTTTGTTATTTATTATATTTTAAAAGACAATTGGAATATCTTAGGTACCTCAATCGTTAAAATTTGTTCAGAAATAACCAGGGCGGCCCGTCAGTTTTTCAGCGCCCGTGCAAAGACCAAACTTAACACCCCCCGCCTACCACCATCAACCAAAACCTCCCCCCCATAGCTCTGAGATAAGACTGACGGTTACAAAAAAATGACTTACAAAGACTGACGTTTTGTACGTCTCAAAATCCCCAAGCTAAGCAAAGTGAGGTCTTGGCTTGAGGACCCTTTACTCTCGCACGCACACTCTCGAGCCCAACGCCTACGATTCGCGGTGCAGGTATACAACTTCATGATTCAGCTCATAGCTCTGATATTTATGAATGTAATCATAACATCAGATGAGTTATATCTCTTTAATCTTCCCCGAAAAATTAAGTCCACACAATAAATAGTTGTAATACAGAACTAATAAGAGTTTTTTTAGTATATCTTTTTTTTAAAAATAAGATTATATTTTACTGAATTACGGCACCAATTAACTTCGTATAAAATCCGCACGAGAAACTACCAATATTAATTAAGGCTCGGGTCCACCCAGGGTCCACCCCTTCCGCACAGCACTAGGAAATTGTTTGCAGGATCCCTCTTTACAGCTGCTACATGAACCTTCAATTAAAGTCAAAGTATAATATTAAAGAGGAAAATATTATCTAAAAATGCTCCTTTTTTCCTAATTTTTAAATTTGTTATTTAAGTTGCATTTAAATGCCTTTTTAAATGTACACAAATTACCTTTTTCAAGATATATATAACAACTGAAGTCAGAAACATTATTTTGAAATTCTAAAAAGAGCGTGAGTAGAATTAACTTTTTTCTGTCAAATTCCTTTTATAGGATGTTGATAACATTATTATCGTATCCGCAAACAGGGATTCTGCGGACTTCCGCAATGCTCTTTTTCCCTATCTTAACACTGTATTTTCACACGGCGGCACTGACTTTTCCAGAGCCGGTGACTAGGAGATTGTCACAGTTCCGGCCGGCTGACGGATAAATGAGTCAGTGAGGAAATCGGAATAAGATGTTTCATTTTGGTTTGGATTCAGGAAGCGGATTACAGATGAATAATAAACCATATTCTGTTATCATACTGAAGATGTTTCATTTATTTGCATGTGATAATAATGCGGAAGCGGATTGCAGACGATAATATTAATCATATTATCATATTAACCCTTTTATCATATTATTTTATCTTTACTTTCTCCCCTCGCATGTATAGACATAGTGTAATACGAAAGAGTCCCTGGATCAAAAATTCTAAATAATTTTGTCTGGTCAAAAGAATGGTTTTTCGTTCACAAAACCTTACAAGTGACGATCGAAAGGGGCGCCAAAATCTGACGGGGGCACATCATATTTTCCCCCTTATTACATATAATAGCAATATTAAACTCAAATCATTACAACTTCAATTAAAGATGAAATCCCGGTTCAATACTCTCCAATCCCCAAACCATATTTTTCCTCATCTAGGAAGTACTTCAAAATAATCGAAGAGAGCGGATTAAAACAATTAGTTGAATCATTTAACTTGATATTTTAACATTCTAAGTTTCTTTCAAAGTATTGCACGTTTTATCCAGCACACTATCAATACGGTACCAATCAGAATGCCCTGAAGTTGTCACAAATCGATATAGGTCAAAACAACTTCTCAATTTGGAATTGAGGGGAGCGGAGGATATGTTATCTGATATGTAAATTTAGTGTTTAAGTATAATGAAGGTGCAACATGGTGAATAAACAACTTTCTTCCCAATAATGCCTTTCAACAACTTAAAATACTAATATACAACAAATTAACAAAATCAGCCGGCGCCCCCCCTCCCAAAAAAAAGTGCCGCGCCGTGCTGGAGCACGGCTCGCACTGCCCTAGAGCCGGTACTGGAAATAACGAAGGAGTTCTCCTAACAAAAATCGCCTTGGCGTATTAATATATAAGTTTCTGGAAATGACAGGATTCGTGGTTTGAAATTGTCGTATTTTGGGAGTATCCGACAATTCTGATGTTAATGTCAGTTGGCAAAACTGCTGTTGTTATGTATGGAGTGGGAACGAGGGCGTGACTCCCTGGTGTAGTAGGCCTACTCGCGGCTGCGGGGTAGGGGAACAGCACCAGTTCCCCGCCAAACATTTTTACTGCACGAGGACGGCGCTGCGGGAGGTCCTGACTGTTACAATTCTACGCTCCCGATTGGGTAGTTTTCTTCCGATGAAGGAAGGTTGTTCTCAGGTACTGCAACAGGTTGTAAGAGTTTTTGATTAGAAGGTCAAAGGCTATTCTATATCTATGACAAAAGTATAAAAATAATAATATTGTTGTTCTTCAGCTATTGGGATATTTGTTTAATTGTAGCAGCGTTCGGGTGGCGGCAGTGCGGCGCCGGCGCCTGAATATTTTTTACCGATAAGGAGCGAGGCGAGACCAGAACCTAGTTGCAATAATGCCAATAACAAAGCTCCAGTCACCGGTTTCTGCCTGCTTCCCCCATAAGATCAATTGTTAACTTTCACAGCCCGTCCCTTCTCAACGGGTTATCCTGAATCATTGATTGATATGGCTCATATTAAAGAGCAAACAGATGCCTAGCGATTTCAATAATCACAAATAGTCCACCCACGAAAACCCTGAATATTAAATATTTTGGAATTTTATTTAACGATTTGTGATATCGATATTTTTCTCACTGAAATCGCGAGGAATTTTTCGGCTCTTTAAAACGAGCTACACATCAACAATATCTGATAATCCTTTGAGGAGGGACAGGCTTTGAAAGTTATCACTGACTTTATGGGAAAACCGGTAGAAACTGCAAATGTTTCGTGGCTGGAGCCCACTCTTAACTTCTGACACCTCGCCGCGCCATTTAAACTACCAACAGTTAACCGTTCCTTTGCAAGTTTCAAGGGCTTTGACGAGATTTGAGGGATGACGCCCTCGGTGTGGAGCGGAGAGCGAACATGTGCGCGGGCGTGACGTAACGCACCCTAGGAATGTACAGTGACAATGAGGAGTGAGGAGTGAGGACGATGGATCGCATTGTGGCGGTAGAGGAAAGCCGTCGGACGGGTCACGGCGGCGGAGCGGAGTCAGGAGTCAGTGTGTGCAGTGCCGCCGCAGCAGTCTACTGTCACTCGCTCGATATGGAAGTGGATTTGCCGCCGAGGTAGGTAAAGGCCAGTAACACAGCGGCCGATCATCTGTTCCTTTAATTTCAATAAAACGCGTATATTCGTCGTTCAAAATATCCTTAACTGGATAAATTTATCGCGTTTTAATAAATTAATATTTTTATTAGTAGTAAATAAGGTTTTAAATTGACGATTGAGATAAAATTTAAATATTTTCGGTTTGAAAGTTGAATTGTTATTTACATAAGACAAACACAGGTGTCACTGGAACTATTGGTTTACTTTTATAATCCTACTGGACTTGGGTCCCGAAAGTACAGGTTTCCTCGAAAATAAATGATGATGATGTGTTTTAATACAATATATGTGCCAAAAGTATTTGCACTCAATCACATAAAAGTTCAAACACTCGGATATACTCGATCTTTTGTGTGCCAAAATGACTTTCCGTGAGTTCGAGACATATTTTTAATCACTCTCGAATTTCAATATAAATACTATTGTGTAAAGCCACTACTATTACATTTAACAAATAGTTAACAAAATCAAGACAAGAAGTTGAATATAAATTAAATCAAAACAATAGTTGGTTATACATGAAAACGAACAATTGAGTTAAAACGTTCTTTAGTTTTGGTGTACGTCAATTCACTGGTATTTCATATCAACAAGATCCCTGGACTTGGTTTTTTGGAATATGTGTCTTAGTATTATATTTTTTTGTTTTTTTCGTTGTTTGACCAATGTTTATCAATCAAGCCATGTTTTTTCAAGTTTGGGATTTTGTCGCTTTATTTTGCCTAACATTTCAAAAGTCCAATTCATATTTGTGTGGTATTTTTTATCGGGATTGTATATTTTTATATTTTGCCCAACAATGGATACTTGTTATTTTTCGTGCAGTTTAATAAGCCTAATTTTAGATGTTGTTTTACATTAGGATGTGTTAATGAATTCCTATGTTTATATACAATACAAAATATTTGTAGGGATAAAGTGTACATTACCTCAATTTAATATAAATATTAGTATTACTAACTTAAGTGAAGTCCCGTTTGGAATCATTTGTGTGTTTACTTAACATCGTCTGTTACATCTTCTGTTTTCTAATTACAAGTACTTTTATGATCTTTATATAAAACGTAATCAGTGTTAGTTTACAGAAATACAAATACTAAACTTATGCGTTATAAATTAGATACACGCTTATATGAGTTCTAAAGGTATCAAGATTGATATCCAATCACGAGACCGATGTATCGATCCAATATCAATGATATGCGATATGTGGCATCGTTAGTCTCCTTCAAACCACTTGAAACAAGCTGAAATGTCTGTAAAAACAGTATTTATTTTTGTATAATTTTACTACCAAAAGATACTAAATACAAATGTTAAAGTTTCAATATTGCTCTCCCATTCTTTGGGATCAGCGAGCCATTTGATCACGATTGCTGCAGTTGATTGCTACACAGGTTGATGGCATGATGAAATAACAGCATAACTTATAAATACATAGTCGTCAACCACCTTCTAGAGTTTGAGACATACTGATATATAAGTAAAACAATATTCTGCAACTTACAAGCATGGGAACGGATATCATGGAATAAAGGATGTTTCCGGCGCGGGACAGCGATATTGAAAGCGCGCGTTTAACCTTTAAATGTAAGACAACTACAGACTGTATACAAAAATGTTTTGAATAAAAGTTGTTATTCGATTCATTTGCAACATTTTTCTCGCTTGAAGTTTGTTTCTACCTCAAAAATAAAAAAAGTTCACGCTAAGTAACTTGTTAATGTTACAATTTGACTAGCTGATTATATTTTGTATTTTTATAAATATGTCAACTGACTGATCTGTACGTTGTTAACTCCGTTGGAATCCTCAATTCTTCCATATAAGAAATATATAAGTTTGATTACAATCCGATGATCCCTGTGCGATGGAGGAGCGTGTTAATGAGTGCGCGCATTAAAATATTTTCTGGAAGAAATAGCTCAGTTGACGAAGTTGCCCACAAAGTGGAGGGGGAAGGACAGTTTTTCGCAGGTTTTTCGCATCAAAGTTTCACTGCGTTTCACTGCATTCCAGGTGTATTACGAATTAATCGTAGTGTAACAAATTAAACTGTGGTTCCACAGACTGCGGAATTTACGGCAGGAAGTGCGAAATCTTCTACTGCGGAGATCCGCCGCGTAAAATCCGGAGAGGTGGTTCCTGTGACTGCGTAAATAACGGTGCGGAAATTCAGTTGTGCCCAAACTAGTGACGACTATGGATAGGAAGAGGAAAGCCCTCGTGGCTTTGATGCTTTATGATGACATCGATGATGTATTACAAAAAAACCTTAAAGCGCTGCACGTCAAAATTACAAGTCTTAAAAAATACAAAACAAAATGTCTAAGATGGGTGTTGCGTATTGTGGTTGTTTTGTCTTTATTAGTGCCAACTCATAGTGATCGAAGTGATATTTTTAAGAATAGGGACAGCGAAAGAGCTTTAGCATACTCGTTCCAAAGACATTTGGTAGACAATGAAACTAAATTTAAGCGCTACTTCCGGGTGTCAAAAGATCGATTTTTCTTTTTGGTTAAACTCATAAAAAATTACTACTATTGTTATTAATATTTTTTTAATAAATTAATAGAATACCGCTCAAAATTCATTTTTTTTTCACTGACGTGTTGATAAATGGTAATTTTGTTTTCAAAATAAAGATATTTTAGATATATTGCACACATATTATTTTTGATAAAAGCATTTATTTTCAATAAAAAGGCGTAAGCTTGATTTCAGAAGAATAGACATTTAAATTTGTCCATGTTACAAGGGGGGATATCCCCCTGATCCCTACCTAATCTAGGCCACTGGAACTTATAACATCTAATGATAAATTAAGATTATCTGTTTCCCAAGTTTTTCTCCTATTGCATTCCAAATTGCGTATTGTTTATAATCCGGAAAACGTCATGGCCTGATACCAACTCAACATGTTCCTCCTCTTCGGTCGATGAAAAAAACGTTCATAAAAAATTCGTTTCGATGCACAATACATAATATTACAACAAAAACTGCCCAGTCACAATGATAGATGGCTTCTCTCCGCTGGCGGATTCCGGACTGGCACTGCTCTCAGACCAGTATGATTTGTCCGCCGGGCGGAACCAAACATTCCGGATGCGTAAACGCACGTCAGTGGAACCAGTCAACAGGGAACTCCATTGAACCAGTGTCGTTATAATTACGCAGCGGAAAAATTCGCACCGCCCGCCATAAATTCCGCAGTCTGTGGAACTATAGCTTAAATAGATGGTTGATACTAAAAAGTAGTCGAGAGCTAAGAAATCGTTTTCTTGTACAGCCAGTTTCTAAAGGAGTCTCCAAGGGTCCTGTGCCCAGACCAGTTCTTTTATTTATTTTTTGTTATTAACGATCTTCTATAAACAAGTCAAAAGAGCAAAAACATTTTTTTTGTAGATGACACAACCCTCACTTTGAATACTTTTATTTTTCCAGAAATTATAACTTGAGACTTTTTATCCAGTCTAATTCGGTGTTGCAATGGGCTAAACAAAACAAAATTATTTTGAACAATTTCAAACCAAAGTTGTGGAGTACACAATTCTGGCATAATTTAATATTTTATTGCTGGCGAAGAATTGTTATTTGCACCGTCGTAAAGTCGATTGTCGTTCACATTGACAGTAATTTACAGTTTATAATTTTCAAATTTATTCAGTTTGCGACAAACTCTTTTCAGGATTTTTTAAAACTCTATCTACATTTTAAAATAGTGACACTTAATTGAAGCCTATCGTGGAATCTACTTTTCTTTTCTTATCTTATGCCGTTGCCGTAAGGGGTCATTAAGACATTTCAAATTTAAGTGCCACAAGTGAGTATTAAGAACTGCTAAAAACTAATGGATACTCAAAATTACTCATTTTTCAAAAATAATAATATTTTGATCTTCTCCTTAATTTACATCCGCGACACAATAATTTTTTACTGCAATAAATTTACAGCCGACACGGTGCTCGTTGCATCCTTGGTCATCCTTGGTTGCATGCTTTGGACTCATATATTACTCATCATTAACCGTATTTCTTTTAAAATCTTATGAGCTAAAACGGCGTAAAGCTTTTCAATTTGTTGCCTGGCTCAAATAAGTCGAAAGTTAATCATAAATAGAGATTCAGGAAAATCTCTTGATGGAGAAATGTTATTTGGAGTTAACGACTTTATAAATAAGAAGAACGTTGGGTTTAAAATGTTTCTGCCCTTTTGTATGAATGATATTTGACGCTATTGAACAGTGCTTTATTACTGTCATAATAAAGGTATTTGACTGAATGATTTATATAGAACAACTAATATAATTTGTTACCAAATACATGGCAAAACTTATAAGGAACTTATGCTTCGGATATAGTTGTTACAGTATTCGTCGATAGTTTATACATGTCAGTAATATTACTGGTTTTAAAATCAGTATTCTAAAAAAAAAATAAAAACTACCTCAAGCATGGATAAGAGAAAGGGGCTCGTTTTTCTCAGGGCAGAGATGAATAGGACAAACCATTGCCGTTTGCGCACAATGGTCATTTAAAAGCCATCGCATACGTTAGTGAGAATCGTTTGTACCATCGTACATCGTAACAGTTCAAACTCGCCTTGTCACTCTATGTGCAAACCTTTGAACTAAACACATAATTTTGTAGATAATTTCCATCTATAGTAGCGAGTTTATATCCAAAATGTATTACTCCAAGACTTATTTTCATATTTGCTATTTCCAAGATGAGTACACGTACTAATGTTTTAAGGAATTCAATTTTTATTTTCTTGAATTATCTGGCGCATTCATCTTCAATTAATTAACAAGTGAGTATTAAGAACTGCTAAAAACTAATGGATACTCAAAATTACTCATTTTTCAAAAATAATAATATTTTTTTTATTTAAATTAAATAAAACAGTAAAAAATACAGAATTAAAATAACATAAAATAAAATTGGTTTTATTTCGTTTTAATTAATTGAATATGAGTGTTCCAGATAAACCAAGAAATGATTTGTCACCTTCAAGAAATTAAACATTCAGAAGAAAAATTCAACTTTTAATAATTTAATAATTTTTATTTTTTCCCATTTTTTTCATTTTATATATATTTAAATTGTTAAAGCTTTGAAGATGTGTTACACGCCTTGAACTGCAAAAATACAATGATGAAAATCATATTCAATATTGTTGGCATCTCATAAAAGACTGAAACTTGCCAAGCTTTGCAGTTTTCAGTAACGAACTACGAATTAAATATTTTACAAAAATATTGTTTGAAACAACTCTTTGTTTATAACTGTTTTTACTTCCTACAATACTCGACTACCCTGTCTCAGGTAAGGGTAACTATATACCTTGACAAGTACTACCAAAGAATCCACCTTTGTCTCAGGTTAATGCTAGCGATGACCCTCCTGCTGAGCCTGGTATCCCCGGGCCTAGGCGGCAGCTGCCGAGAGGCCGGTCTCTGCTGCCAGGGCCGCGACTCCTCCTGCGTCGCCCAGAAGGCGCCCATCAACTCCATCATCGAGGACCTGGACGACCGCCCCTGCTACTGCGACCACGCCTGTCTCCAACTGGGCGACTGCTGTCCTGACTTGAAGGAGGCCTGTGGAGGTTAGTCAGGATTTTTTATCAACTATTTGTTGTACAACTCTTGTAGCAATAGTGTAGTCAAGATCGCAAACATGGGGGGTTAGGGGTAACAGGGGTGACAGTTACGTGGAACGAGCGCCGCGCTCTTTCGGGTTTCTGCGCGTTCTACATTAGTTTTGCGTTATCTTATTGGTCTTTTGAATTTCTAAAGAATAATTGCAGCTATACTACTACAGTATGTCGAAATGTTACCTTTAAAATGTAGACGCGCTGGTGTAGTGTACCGTGAAAGCGGCGATATATGCGGAGCTAATAAAACAGTATTTTAAATTTAGAATTACGGCACAAAGTAGTATAATTTGAAAAAATATATAATCACCATTCTTCATACTATTGGTGTTAACCCTCGTAACTTCTGCTTCATTGAGCAGAGCTTTACAATATTTATGGCCTCGGCGCTCACACCCCGACGTCGTATTCCGAGCGCCGAGTATTGTAGTGTGGGTGTTACAACACCGGGTTAGACGCCCCGGGCCATGCGCCGGACTGCGGGGGCGTTAAAACACTAACTACAAAAGAATATTCAAAATACATTTAAATTTAACTAACTAATTTAATTAGGCCAGCAACATTTTTTCGCTAATATACATAAATAAAAATTAACTAATACTAATGTTCACATATTTTTAAGGAAATATATCTCATAAAATTATACTAAACAATATGTGATGGATGTTATCTTAGATTCGTACAATTCTCGAACCGAGGCAAAACGCGGTTGGTGTGGCTTATCAGAGTTCTTGTTCCAATTTCGCCCTATACGCTCAGGGCAGTGGTGGAAGGTTAATTATAAATCCTATACTCTAATATGAGTAAGGTTTGCTTGCTTGCGTGCTTGCTTGCTTGCGACACGGATCTCAAAAACGGCTCCAACGATTTCCTTCAAATGTTCAAAATAACTAATTTCTGGGATAAAAATTAGTTCTAGACAGGCCTCATCCCTAGGAAAAATCAAATAATGTAAAAAAACTAAAATGAAAAGTTAAAAAAATTAACATTGGGCTTATGGAGTTTCAAATCAAAACAAAAGAATTGTAACAGCTGTTCATAATCAACCAGGGAACTGTCAAAGTAATACTCATGTTGTTTATGATTATTAACATGTGGTTTCCTGAGAGCAGAGATTAAAATATTTGAGTTAAGATTACATATATAGAGTAGTAAAATAAATCAAAGGGACATTGAGCTATAAATAACAACTAGAGGGACCTTAAAAATGTAGAAAAGAGGCAAATGAGTTATAGAAATCAGATTATCAGTAGGGGGAAGTGGTGAAATATTACTACAAGTCATCTAAACAAACTGACTGGCCTTCCCCCGAGCAAAGCTCGGGCCCCTGGTACTATGGTTACTAAACAGATTAAGAATTGGTTCCAGTGACGAAACATTTCGCGTTTATACCTGCTTCTCTCCTAGGGCCAATGATAACTTTCAAAGCCTGTCCCTCCTCAACGATTATCCAAAAATCGTTTATATATGGTTCATTATAAAGAGAACCAATACCTAGCAATACCAGTGAGAAGAACTTTGATATCACAAATAATTCAATCATACAAAATCGTGAATATTTAATATGTTGGATATTTATTTAATTATTATTGTTTATGATATTAAACTTTTGCTCACTGAAATTGCTAGGTATTTCTTTGATTTTTAAAATGATCCTTAAACCAACGATATCGAGTAAGGAGTATCGAGTTGAGGAGGGACAGACGGGCTTCGAAAGTTAACATTGATCATTGGTCTTATGGAGGAAGCAAGAAATGCCAAATGCACATTTAATAATGTATTGCGAAAATAGGAAACACCATTATTTGTTTTTTCAATAATAACTCCACAAAGAACTTATTATTTATTTTAAAATCCAACTCAATCAGATCTTGGGCATCGTCATTGGGTTATTAAATAAATTCACTAAAATCTGTATAATTCGAGGACAAAGTTAAGGGCAAAAATCAACCTTTGGTTGTAACATTACTCGTGTTTAAATTGAATTTCTTTTAAACGCGCTACAACTTGTTGGTTCGTAAATGGTTTTCGGATGTTACGGACCTAAAAACTCAGAATGGGTGACTTATTTACCTTAAAAAAAAATAGGAAGTGCTAAAAGTTTCAATTATGAAGATATTGTTTCACCCACCCCCCACGAAGTTTCTTCAGACTTGCGGCTAAGATAGTAACGGAAAAGGTATTTTAGGCACCAGTAATAATAGCATCCTTTCTACGAACTAGAGCCCTGTTTCTACGAACTAGAACTTTAGAGCCCTGTTGACTCTATTGTTGGTTCCTCTAGTGGAATAGTCTTGCTGTTGTATAACACTAGTTTTTTCTTTGAAAGAAGTAAAACAAAGGGAAGTAACTAAAAATGTCACATTGTTTTAAGCAACCCATAGTTACAAGCCACGTACAAGTCACTGTTTGGCAATCCCTACATTCTTTATCCTTCATCAGCTGTTGCAACGTTGTTTATTTTATTTTATATGTTTTTTTAAAGTCATTTGTTTATTAAATCAAAAGTACAAATATGGCATTAGTTCTAACTAGTGCCAAAAGCGATATTTTATTTGTGACAACCATTTGTAGTTTTCACCTCCAAATCTTGTTTTGCGTTAAAAGAAAAACCCCTGTTAAGTATTTTATGATTCTCGACTGCTGTGATTGCATAATAATCTAACCAATAAAACTACATGATGTTTGCGTGAATGGGAAATCAAAATCTACCAGCTGGATCGTTGGATGTCATCAGCAGTGCATTTTTTATTATACTTTAAACTATTTTCGTAAAACAGTAACAGTAAGGGCTATTTTTCAACCCCAGGAAAATCTGGGTGCAGTCTAATAGTGTTTAGCAGATCGTTTTCGAAATCATAAAATTTTACGGGAACTGTAAAATTTAAACATAATTCTGTGGTCGGTGCTCTAACTAGGGGAGAAAAGTATTTGAAACACAATCTCAGTTCAAACAAAACGGCTTGACAATTTCTCCCAACAATGAATGATTTGTATGGAGTCAAATCAAGGATAAATTTATACTATTCATAATGTACCGCTTAAAACTGCGAGCTGAAAAATTAAGAGTTAAAATATTTGAGCATTTTGTTCGAAGTTATCTTGTTTTCCTCAAACATTTTTCATTGAGTTTATAAGCTCATCAAAATGCCTTATTTCAAGACGCTTAAGCGCTTAAGTGAGAAGCAAAATAAAGGAAACACACTACCTAGTGTGTTTTAAGACTGGTTTGGGTGTGTAGTTAGTTAGCTCTCTAAGTTGTTAACTCACATAAATAGTTTTGTGATTGTTCCCAGATCCCAGGGAAGTCCTCTTTGCCGTAGGCCTGAATGACAGGCACATGTGTCGGGTGTCGGACTAAGACATTCCAAGCTATCGGTTTGTTTATTAGTTCCAATTCGTGCCTGAAGTGGCACGTGTATATCTCGGTGCCCAAAACATGAATCACGTTTATTTTATAGTGTTCTCACAATGGGTTGTTATGAATTGTCGTATTTCCTATAGTCACATTTTTGTTGATATAGCCTAGGCCCTACCAATCAACTGTAATAAATGATCTTTGTGATGCATCTTTTAAAGGAAAAATCACAACATTCGCCGATGGCACTGCACTTTGTTACATAGGAGATGATTTGGACACAATTAAAAATAACATGAATCATGATCTGATGGGGATGAAATTTTGGTTTTCAACTAATCATATGCTGTTGAGCGCAGAAAAAACTAAATTCATGAATTTTAATATAAGGAAAGATGTATATTTCTCTGGTCCAATATATTATAAGTGTTACAATTGTTTTGAGGGCCAGGGTCTGTGCTCAGTTGATTGTGAGGAAATAGAAAGAGTAAATAACGTAAAGTACTTGGGAGTCATTCTTGACTGTGCAATGAATTGGAAGATCCACATATCAAAGCTAAAGTCAAATTTGAATGGAGTTTTAAGATATTTCTATTTTTTGAAAGATATGTGTCCAAGTAACATTCTGCGCACATTGTATTTTTCCCTGGTGCAGAGTAGACTCGAATAATGACTTATTTGTTGGGGGGGTGGAAATTATTTTTCAATTATAAGAGTATTGTCAATACAACAAAAACATTTTGTAAGGCTGATAGAGAAAACATATCAGTGAAAGTTCAAGACCATTGTTTTTGTCTTTATTTGTTTATCTATAAGGTTCTCAAAGCATTTTATGACAAAAGCGGGAGCCTTCCACAGAATAACTATTTTTATAGAATCAGGTTAAGAAATTATAATCATGTTCCTGTTCCAAAGACTGAAAATACGTATTTTATAAAATCATACTGTTTCTTGGGCCCATATATCTTTAATAAAATTCCCAGTAACATAAAATGTCGAGAAATACAAATTTTTTCAGTAAACTTAAGGAATGGCTGATACAATTAGAAAGCAAAGACTTTTTAATTAACATTTTGAATAAATATATATCTGCAAATAACTGCATCTAGCCTTTTGTTGTATTTAAAAACTTGTTATTTGAAAACATAAAACTATGTAGTAATAAATAAATGTATACTCTGTAATCTTTTCTTTTGCACATGCATATTGTTATTATATTTAGCAAAGATATAACCCATTTTTCAGTGGGTACTTTTTGTTTATTTTCTAGTAAAAATGTCTGAGTTGTTATGTTAATTTATTAAGATGAAACCTCTATAACAGGCCTATCCTTTTAAGCCCCTATTTTTTCAGATTGTATGATTATTTGTTTTTGGTTTATAAAGATTAATTTATAAGTTAGTATGGATAGTCATAATCTAGTATATTTTGGTCAGTTCTAGTATATTTTGTATCATTCTGTAATTTCACAGAGACAGCAATGCTTCTGCCTGCTTCCTTGGCCTACAGCAGGCGATTCATGAGAAGGTTTATAAACTGATTTATCAACTAAAATGGACTGTCCAAAGAAGTATCATTCTTTTACTTTATCAGTGTATACAATGTATTGATCTGTAAGGATTTCTGAAAAAAAAAATCAATTATTCAATCAATACTAAAGGAATTTAACTGTAATGATATACAGTACACAGGGTGAGTTTTAAATCTTCCCCCTTATTGTTAAAATATCAATCCCGGACAACCGGCGGCGGGGGCTGATCGTTGTTGGGTAGTAATTACTTTATTGTGACTGGGTTACAATTTTGAACCACTGTCTTGGATCAGCCATATTGGATTCAAATTTTTTTCAGATGTAAAGGTGGGGTTGTGACCCATAATTTTGTACCATATTTTTACGCTGAACGTAATGTCGCAATCATTTTTATAAATATTTATTCAAGATATTGGTACTTTGAAAAGATTAGTTCTAAATGCCCAAACCTTAACATGCCTATAGCCCATATTTTTGTCATTACATTAGATAATGACCATGAACCACCCTCCACCACTGATCATTGTTGAGTGGTATTTTTGGTTCATTTGGACTAAAGTTAACATTTTGGCCGCCATCTTGGATATTTTGAAATGAGGTATCTTGTTTGAAATGTAAATGTGGGGTTGTGATTCACCATTTTAAACTAGTTTTTCATGTTGCTGCAAGCTTTTTTGAAATATCACCTTTCGTTCTCATGATATTGAAATATTTATGTTTAACGTTTAAAAAAGGGCCAATATTTCGAGAATGAAAGATTATATTTAAGAACTGATTGCGGCATGTGTTTCATAATGTAAAAACAATCTAAATGATGGGTCACAACCCAACCTTTAAATTTTAACAAAATCATCTCACTCCAAATGGAGGATCCAAGATGGCAGCTGAAATTGTTAAATTAGTCATAATGAAGCAAATACCACTCAACTTTGTTGTCTATTGATGTCTAATGACACAAATCGGCCTAGTTACGTATCGATATCATTACGTATCGATATCAAATTTGTTTAAATGATTTATATTGATCACGTCCACTATAGGGGAGTAGGCCAAGACTGAAGTCATTTGATAACAGTTTCCGGAGGTTGGTCCAAAGAAAGTACAAACTATAAATTAAATCAAAGAAAAAAATATTTGATCTAGATCTAAGTTCATTTGAAATAAAATAGCTGAGTTTACAGACTTGCTGCATCATTGGTTGATAGTTTGCTTTTGTGCTTGTTTGACAGTTGTGGATTGCGATGTGTCAGAATGGAGCAGCTGGAGTGAATGTAACATCGACTGTGGGCCCGGGGTGATGAAGAGGTCGCGTTCAGTGACCAAGGCCCCCCGTAACGGGGGCCATCAGTGCCCCGCTCTGGTTCAGCGACGGGGCTGCCTTGGAACAGACTGTCCTCATAACCCCCGCAGTGCACTTAAAGGTATCTATTCAACTTTAGTCTATTTTATTGACTTGTTTTTTATTTGTTTGAACAGGGATGTTCGTCAGCTATGATGGGTGCATATGGTCGCTGTGTAGGATAGTAGATTAAATAACTAAATAAAACGTTTATTTGTCATATATACATGAAAACATCAATAAAGTCTCGATAAAAGTATCCAGCCAAGTCAAGAATTTTACACCCTAAATACATTAGCCTATCATAAACAAAAAAGAAAACACAAAGAAGTAACAAATGTTAAATAAATATAAGCTAAAATAGCAACAAGTGTTTATTGGATTGATGCAATTAAAATTTAACTGTTCAAGAGAAAAAATTCTCCTACATTGTGCTTTCAAAGCAAACTTAATATTTTGATAGTCTTTTCATTGTATGTATTAATTTTCAATGTTTTAATTATGTCTCCATTTTATCAGTTTATCGACTGACTAGAGGAATAAGGTAGAACTTATACTTTTATCATACATGTTATACAATGCATGATATCCAAAATGCAGCATATCAAATTTTCAAAGGAATTTTAAATATATACAATACTGATTGAATGTTTCGTTTGAAATCTGCAACTGTGATCAAAGCCCCAAAGCCTTGATCTAAAAACACCACATCAATCCTCCCAATGGGAAAAGTTTGTTAAAAAGATGTGCAAGCTACTTTCTTGTTCTTATAGCATCATTTGATGTCAGTCTTAATATGTCTCACCAACTTAATTTAAATCTGTGTTCTAAAAATCTTTAAAGATCACAAACAACGCGGGAAAATTTGATTGTAATTTCCTTAAAACTATGCACTTTTAAATGCTGTTTCATATGTAATTTTTATGTAATTTCACAGAGACAGCAATGCTTCTGCCTGCTTCCTTGGCCTACAGCAGGCGATTCAATGAAACTGCTGACATTACAAAAAATCTTAGGCTTCGCTATTCAAAAGACTCTTTGGAAGAACAAAGACAAGAGTAAGTGAAAGTGTTTTGTAGTGAAGTGTATTGTGATGTAGATGATGAACAGTTTTTCAGTGTTCTTAATTAATTAACTGCTTCAACCAACTACCAATTATTCAATCTAACCAATGAGCAAATTCAAACTCTTATCAATCTCCTTAATTATCAACCCTGGCTTTGTTTAACGTCATGTTAGAGGAAGTTAATGACAGACTACAATTTCTCACTTCATAACTTTTGAGTAAATTACCAATTTGCCAGGTATCAATATTTAGCAATTTGTCAATATTTAGCAATTTGTTGCTTGTCAATTTATAAATTACTTCAGATGGTATGTTTTCATAGTTGCAGAAATACAAATTGTATCATGGTTGTATACATTTCATTGCAAATAAATGGTTGCATTGTTTTGTATTTTTACAGCAGCATAACATAATTACAATAATTTTAAATATACATTAAATAAATGTATCAACATTATTTGCTCTAATTAGGCTCTCTGAAGTGCGTTTGACTTAAAAATTATTTTGCTTTGCAAGACAAACAAAATGTTTAGTTGAGGAAGTTTTTGTAACCAATAATTTGGTTAACCAGTACAACACTATAAGGGCTAATATTGTACATGTCCCTCAGATGAATTCCACACTGGCTGGCAATAGCCCATATTTCAATAGTGTTAAAATTAATAACAAACCATCACAAAATATCAGTGGAGAACACCTTACTCAAAGAATTTAAAAATATACTAAAGGATTGCCTGTGTGAAGCAACCTACTATAGTGTCGAGAAAATGCACTATAAAGCATATAGTTCTTCTAAATTCTGATGGCCATAAAGCATGAAGCGATTCTAGTGGGATTACAGCAAGAATCAAGTATCAAGAATCTTATTTTCCTTCTTAATGTGGTTGCTAGTTAGTCAATATATGTTCCATTAATACGCCTGTTAGGTATAGCATAGTCAAATAAATATTCATAGAAGAAACATCACTCTGTTTTTATCAGGAAATGTTTAACATGAAGTACTCCTGTAATTAGATTTTGATCTGTTAACAAGTTTGGGAAGACTTAGGAAGACCAACATCTAAGAGTGAGAGGGAAAGCTCTTTAGTCTTTGGTAAATCTAGCATGTTTTATTCTGAGAAGGATTAAAACTTTTATCGGTTACATTTGTTCAATAGAGCTTGAAACTAATGTTATTTAGTGTGTGTGGCATTTTTAACCTCATTCTATTGTTTAGATATTGTGTGCAGTTCAAAATCTTGAAGGCTTCCAAGGGCTGCAGGAAATTACAAGATTTTTCTTCTCTAAGAGAAGGTTTGTTTTCTTCAGTTGTAGACCTATAAAACAACTTATTTTAAACAAAAATATATTTGTATTAGTTTGTTTTTACTAAGGACTATTCTTTAATTAACTAGCTTCTTTAATTAACAGTCTGTTAATTAGACTATTCTATTAATTAGCTTAGTCACAGTAAGATTAAACTGTACAAAAGAAAGGGCTTAGTGGTTTTATTTTCTAACTGAACAACAATAGTTATTCAGAAAACTAAACCTTTATTGTCATAGCATCATTCAATAAATTTTTTTGTATTTTTTAAATTTTGTCATTTTTAGTTTAACCTCAGTAAAAATGCTTTTAGGAAGAGGAAAACTAGGGTAAAATCTATTTACAACTTAATGGTGTTTTAGCCTCTGCAACTTTATATAAAGATGGGTTATAAGATGCAGTTGTAATAAGGTTCAGATTACAGTTGGTTGGGTACACAATTGGGGCCACCTGTCATTTGTTATCAGGCTATCAATTAATAGTCCTTTCTGAGAAAAGGTACCTTGGATAGTAACAAGAACAGAGTTTGGATTGGTTCCTAACAAAATGATAAAAAGTCCGCGTTAAACACTCCACATAACTCTGTAAATGGTTACAGTTAAAAATGAGTAGTGGAATTTGGAGTTTAAAATTAGTATTTTAAAGTAATTATTAATTAAGGTTGTTGATTTTAGAAATCGTACCTTGTAATTCATTTATACAAATTTAGCTAAACAGAATGTGCATTATGATTTATAATAATTTCTAGAAGTTCTGGAAAATTTTAGGTTAAATTTATTTGTCTAATACAATAGTTTTGCACTGTGAACAGTTTTGAAGTACTGAAGTATATGTACTTTTTACTACTATATATTGATACTAATTATATAATATTTGTTTTCAAGCAAAGATGTTCAAAATGTCTGGACAACTGTCAAGTCCATCCATCAACAAAAAGTAAAACAGATTTAGGTATTAACAGAGTGATAAGAATATAAGGGAGTCCTTAGGCCAAATGCCAACTATCTTCCAGACAAAAATCCATTTAAAGTGAGCTTGTGTCACATTTTTTATAATTATCCATGGTTTTAGCCCCTGAGCTGTAGATATTATATAAGACTAAATTACTTACGTACCGTACCATCAGTCAGCTCAAATTGGAGAAACCACCTTTAGTACATGTTTCGATGCAACTGTATATCATCATCAGCTGGTGTAAAACGAAGTTGATTGACCGGATGGTTTCATTTCAATTTCAGAAAATTCATTTTGATGAAACCATCAGGTCAATCAACTTCGTTTTATACAAGCTGATGATGATATACAGTTGCATCGAAACATGTACTAAACGTATTTTCTCCAATTTGAGCTGACTGACGGTACGTAATTAATTTAATCTTACATCACATTTTTTATCTACCGGTACCTTTCCCATGCTGAGAAGGTGCTTTTACCATCACATTGCCTAGCTCACCGGCCATTTTGCAGATATTTTTCAAAAGGGGGTGATTGGCATAACCCACTGTAATTTTGTGGATCTGGCATGTTTTCTTCCCAGGGACCCAATCAAGTTCTATATAGAAACCAGCATTTCCTGTAAGGTCGGCTTATTTTCAATTTTACAGTTTTCTGGAAATGTTATCACATGACAATGATAAAGCGATGAAACAACATTTGGAAATTACCTCGCATGCAAATAAGAGTCTGGATCACCGGAAGTTGCCGGACACCATCTTAGAGTTTTGTTCGGTAAGACCAATGTTAACTTTGTGCCTCCGTTATGCCCTGGCGCGGATACAGGGAGGAAGTCATGGGGTCATGACCCCCCAAAACCTCAGACCTTCACGTATTTGACCCATTTTTCAATATAAAGATTATTGTGAGTCATATATTTTATTCACTCTTGACCCCCCCCCCCCCCCAAAACGATAGTCTGTATCCGCCCCTGGTTATGCCTCACCTGATCATTACTTACATTTGGGTGCTAAATTAAAAGTTTTGTCGTCCTGTAGTGACACCTTAGAATTTTCAATTTATTTACAATGAATGAGAAATTGTACAGTAATAAAATTGAAAATTTAATTTAAGGATTTATTGTAAAACCAGAATGCCCAAATTAAGAAAATCAAGAATGTAACTCCCTTGAGAACCAATATACCTTTATTTTGACACCTTAAACCAATTTTTTGTGACGATTAGGTGATGAGTAATGGAGGCAAAAAGTTAAAATTGGCTTTATGGAGCAAAACTCCAAGATGGCGTCCAGCAACTTCCGGATGAACTCTAGCGACTGTGCGTTGTCTGAGGTCGGACATTGCTCTTATGAAAATATGCAGACCTGATACCTTCCCTATAACTTTGGGCCCAACAGTTGCCGGACTTAAGCAGTTACCTTTCCCACCTTAGAAAGTGACCATGATAACTAATTAGTTTATCTTCCCATCAGGTGAGGTGAAGTGTGTACGGTGTGAACTGCAGGCGATGCGTAAGAGTCTAGGCTACCGATGCCCGGGACACGGGACGATGGAACGCGCGACACGATGGACTGCCCTCTCCGCGCATCAGTGTCACGGACAGTGGGTGAGACTGGAACACACCCACCACGCGGACGACTCTTGCGCACACTGCCCGGACCGTGGCGAGTTCATCTTTGTGTAACATCTCGTACGACTGGCTCGTCATCAGAATGAGACTGGGCAAACTCAACAGAAAAACATATTGAAGGATAATAAAAGGTTTATATTGGAGAATCCGGAGGGATAAATATATTTTAAATCCCTGGTATCGAGGATAGTCAACAGAGTTTGGAGTTTGTCTTAAGAAATACATTTTCAAGTCTTTCCTTAAGGAAACAAGTAAAATAATACTTCCTTTTGTTATGTAAATGGCATATTATAAATATTAAAAGTATCAGTTAGAAACTTTATTACATAACACTTGTCTGTTGTAGGCTAAATGTGATAGAGAACAAATCATAAAAAGTGTCTCCTGTAAAACGGAGAACATTATTTTCCCCTCAGCAACTAAAAAGGCTCTATTTATTAGCCCAGACCAAGTTTTACCATATTTATTTAATCATTCCTTCTTATTGGCTTGGAACTAATGTTTTTTATACAGTAATATTACAGTTTTGTGATACAAATTTTGACTTTAATAAATGTTAAATAAAGTATATATATTCCAATATATTAAGCTATTTATCCAGATGTACATTATTATTTGCACATCTTCACATTTGGTTGATAACTTTTTAGGAAAATTATTTAATACAATTGATTGTTTACTGCACAGTTTTATTTTTATTTCCGATGTGTCAGGCGTCTGTATTCCATCATTAACTTAGACCCCTCTCCCCATATTATCACATTACTGCTGTATTTTGGCCCTCTCTATATTAATGCAAATATTTTTCTTCATGCTGATGACAATACTAAATTGATTTAATTTGAATTCGACATTTGGGGTATTATATGAGAGCTATACCAACTTTCAGATAACATTCATCTTATATCTGACAGACATGCCTGACACGCTTATCACTCGTAATAATAATGTTACTAATGATTATATATTTTATCTTCTTTCCTCTTTCTAAAACATTTTAAAAGGTGTATATTTAATCAAATTTTATTAAATTTATCACAATTTTATATCCTGTCCTAAGTTAAATATAAATTACGTAATTTTCAAGTCAACCCTCTCCTCTAATCACTCAGGCAATTTTAATCCGACCCTATCTTCCTTATTATTAGCTGAAACAATTTAAGGACTCTATAGGAGCTCTCTTTAAAAAAAAATCCGATTTAATACCTCAATATGTATAACTATATCAATAAATTAATCAGATTGTACTCTTTTAAACTAAATAAAATAATGACCTCTATATAAGTAGTAAAATTTACCTATTAGATTAAGATAAGCAATCTTGGTGCCATATTGTCAATGTATGTATTTTGTAATGTACATAAAACCATTTTGAGCATGATGAATTGTTATTATGCCTTACCCCATTGAAAAGGAACTCAAGGTATTACAATTAGCCAGGGTTTACAAAGTTACAGATTAATGTACCATATGAATACTATAGAGAATAAGACTCGACTAATGTGCTTAAGACATTTAATTTCCATCAAGCAAGAAGGGTCTTGTCATCCGCAATAATCAAGACATATTCTCGTCCCACACTGTTTCTGTGAGGATGGCAACACTATCTAGTCGGTGGCCTGGGTAGTACTCAAACGTCCACAGGAAATTGGTAAACACCACTGAAACATTAAACATTTTATTTTAAAAAACTTTCAAATAATAGACATACAAGTATTTCAAGATTTTCCTCCCCATTATTCTTGATCATCATCATGCCTGAAACCCAATTCAAATCACAATCAGAAAGTGAGTGCTTAAGAGCATTCAAAATGATAAATCTCATTAAGTACATCTTGGTCATGGGTGGACTGACGGTATGAAAAGGGCGGTGGAAATAGGTCCTGAGGACGCCAGTATATTGGAAGAAAATTTTGTTGGTGAGGGAGGTTGTGATACCCTGCAGTTCAAAGGGAACAGCATCAAGCAACAACAAGCTACCGCAACTTTGTTCATAGTGATTCTCACTTCACTGGTTTCTTTGAACTTGTTTTTTAATCCTAATTGAGAGGTCAAACAATAAATGTGTTTACATCTGTCTGACATTAGAAGGAGACTGTGAGAAAACATGGTCCATAGAGCATAAAAACCCCTAAAATGAAGAGGAGATCTCTGACCAAAAAAAGTCCGTGCCTTGATATACAGATCACAAAATAACTTATTACTGACCGTCTAAACACTAAACACACTTGATGTGTGACAATCTAACAAAAAACAAAAAACTGCATTTATATAATACCCCCGTAGCAGCAAACCTGCAGACTCAGCGAATTTCCAATGCATAATATTTGTCTGAATTCCACATAAAGCCGCAAACCAAGTTTCATAAAAATATATTCACATATAATTATTCTCTATAAGAATAACATTGGTAATGAGTATGTAGGTTTGCTGAAACAAGGAACAGAAACAATTGGTTTTTATGCAAATATAAATAGAATTTAACTAGGCGAAGCCACATACCAAGTTTCATCGATATTCAATCATAAATAAGCGATATATGACATTCTAGTTATTCTCCATAAGAATAACATGGGGGCTGAGAAAGCAGGTTTGCTGCAACAAGGAACAGAAAAATGGGTTTTTATATTATTATCAATATAACTCAACCAAGTGAAGCTACATACCAAGTTTTATTAATTTATGTTCATAATTAAGGGAGTCAGTACATTTTACTTATTCTCCATAAGAATAACATGGGGGCTGAGTACGCAGGTTTGCTGCTACGGGAATAATCAACAAAAAATCAATTTTTTGTGCAAATATCAATATACCAGTACTACTTGAAGCCACATACCAAGTTTCATCAACATACATTCATAAATAATCGAGATATCAAATTTTATTTATTCTCCATAAGGATAACATTGGACAACGTACTGTGTTTAGCACTTTGAATATCTCTGCAACGGTTGGGCGTAGAATCACAATTTAAACACCAAAATGATTGTTTTGTGGAACTGAACAGATTGGTAAAAGCAAATGTGAAGTTTACATTAAAATAAACTGAGGAAAAGCCAAAAACCTTTTTCCCATAAGATTAACATGGGAGATTTTATGAGCAGGTTTTTTTGGATTTTCTCCACAACCACTTAACCTAGGTTAATAATTCAAAATACTAAATTATTTTTTTTTTAAGCTCTATAACATGGTCAAAACCAAAATTAAGTTTTTTAAAAATTTTAGGGTGAAAAATGCAAAAAACTGATTTTTGGAAAATTTAAAACCCCCATAAACCCCCCTTCCAATGGTCCGATTTTTCTGGTTTTCGAACTTAAAGTCATGAATGTCATTTTACATATTTGAGCCAAATTTCATCAAAATCGGACATTTTTTACTCAAGTTATCGTGTTAACGGACACATATATAGATATATATATATATATATATATATATAGATATATATATATAGATATATATATAGATATATATATAGATATATATATACATATATATAAATTTTAACGAATAGTGTTTTTGGCATCTGGGGACCTCAAAACAAAAAGTTATCATAGTCTCGGGCTTAAGTCTTACCATGAGACCTACGGTAATAGCTTCTTCCTTATAGGAGAAATTCGCTAAAACTCGCAGCACACACAATCTGACTTTTAAACATGAAAATATCTTCTTAATTCATTACTTGTTTCATATAATTTTGTCCTATATATTAATTTCCTAACCAGCGAACTAATTTACCTTGGTTTATAACTGAATTTCCCTTTAGGTTAGACAGTAAAGTGTATGGTGATTTGTACTGGTTTTGAAATTTAGATTATATAGGGCTACTTACCTTTTAAAAACTACTCTTTTAAAATAATAATATTGAAGAGTCTACTTAAGTACCCAACAATACCACCATGCTCATTCACCATTTTATCATTAACACAGTAGTAGCCCAACAAACTTTAACAAACTTTTTGATGGCACTTGACCACTGAGCTCTATGTTATGAGCTGAGTGCGCTTGATAGGCCAATCAATGCCTGTTATAGTTTACTAACCTCAAAAAAAAAGTTTTAAATAAATAAATTTTAATATGAAACATGATTAATTTCAATGTGACATGTATTTAAATTATAATAATAATTAAAATAAACTGTTTTAGATTGTGTATACCAATATTTGGTTTTTACCCGTCGCGGAGGGCCCCAGAGGGCCATTACAGGGAGAGCGCACCCGGGATCTGTGTCCCGGTTGGTCAGTCCACCCCTGACTTGGTATCAGATTAACCATAGCTAGAAGAACAGTATGCTTAAATGTGCACCAGTGTTCCCAGATTTTAAAAACCAACTATCGTACCAACATACCAAAATTATCATACTTTAGAGTAAAAATATCATACTAGGCTAAATCTGAGGAAAATGAAGCTCCCTATGGTGGTTGTTTAGCAGTACTTACACATCTCCCCCTCGTGCAGCGTCCCCCGCAGTTCTGGGCACGAGGCGTTGCAAGGGTTGTGAGGGATCAGTTTGAACACTGAGGCCCCTCTCAGCTGAGCCAGCATGATGAGCCCTGAGTCAAGCTCCACCTTCAACACAAAACTCACTGAATCTCACCTGGTTGGTTGTCTGAAAACAGCATTCTTTTTTTTAAAAAAAACCTCAATTGCCCATCACCATAGGCTATTAACCTCTGAGGTGAACTAAAGACAGCGAGGTACTGTATCGGTATTACTCACATGGTCAAGCCAGAGGTGACCACTCATGATGTTACAGGAGTCGGCCGGGACCGGGTTCGAACCAGACACGTCTGACTTGCTAGTCAGGCACTTTACCTCTGAAGTTCTCTCATTTTGTACAGAAAATATAAATGAAAACTAAACATCGATACAATATATCTTGTACAATTCTACCCAATAGTAATAAAAAAGGAACTGTGAAATAGCGTCCTTCTTATTTTTATTTTATTTTATTTTGATAAAGGAAAATTTGTTCAAACTAAATTAGGGAGAGAATATTGTTAGCTTTTAACTGAGTTTTAAAATTATTAAAATCAAATTGTTAAAAAGGATGTTATTTAGGATGTTTAGTGTGAAAACTTTAGGGTACAATAGTCTCACAAACTCGACACAATGTTGTCAGAGACACTGTCCAGTTCGGTAAATGTCGAATTTCCAGGGGTTACATTGGGGGGGGGGGGAGAAAAAATCTAAGCTTTAGCTTTAAATTGTACATTAGATAATATTTAAACACATTTCAGTACTGTATAAATTACGAAACATGGAAAAACCATACATCTTATATATTGTTGCACTTAAAATCACGAGATAGACTAAGGAAATGCCTAATTTGCCAAGAACGGCCAAAGAAGGGAAGCGGGTGAGATACCGACGAATGCCTGTGCGTTAGATACGTTGGCAAAATGGAGGCATAGAGTTTTCCGGAGTGTCGAGTTTTCGGGAGTCGAGTTTGTGAGTCTCGACTATGGAATGAAACTAAAAATAATAAAATACACTTGCAAAACTTTGCTCCCCATCCAAAATTTCCTTTTAGGGCATCTAATTGACTTGATGGACATTGAGGGTGATTTCAAAGTATAGATTAACCACTTGATAGTACTACTAGTTCTGTTTAATGTATCCAAAATTGTTTAAATTCCTACGATGGAATACATTTTGAGAAAGTTAGGAGGTAATTTAAGTTATCGTAGGATATAGGGTAGCGCAAGAATTTCAAATGCAAAGAGCTAAGTGACAAAATCTGCTAATATTGCTTATAGACACAAGATAAAAAACACATCACTTTTTGTGCACCCTACTATTTTTGATAAGATTATAAATCTTTATATATCAAGTTTGATTATATTTTAAATGTATAATACATTGTGTTTAGGTATTCAATGTTAATCAATTTTTTTTATTTTTTTGCTATGTCTTTTTTAATCTATGGGTATAATTTGACTGCCCA
This sequence comes from Allygus modestus, assembly GCA_963675035.1. Lineage (NCBI taxonomy): Eukaryota > Metazoa > Arthropoda > Insecta > Hemiptera > Cicadellidae > Allygus > Allygus modestus. The sequence goes on along the minus strand of OY776113.1, from coordinate 38,120,509 downwards.
AATTTCTGTATGATGTAATCAATTTTGACTCAATCGTCTCAGACATTCTGTGACTAACTGAATGAAAAATAATTTAGACAAAATGCACAATTTATTATATTGATAGAACAAATGTTTCATGGCTGTAAATATTCAACCCACCGTACCTTCTTGTAGTTGTAGGTGTTGTAATCCGATGACATAAGGACCCAGTTGAAGTGTGCTGGAGACACAGAGTTCGACAGGAAATACGGCCGCTGGTAAAACTTGCGAAGGGCCTTCACTGCATTTATATCACAGTTCTGCCTGCAACATTGTTTACTCTCAAACTCTCTCTGTGTTTAATTCCTAACTAGAACCCCATACAGTTTCAATATTTTTGTGCATTAATAAAATAACCATGAGTAGGGATGAAGTTATTTACATGAGGTTGGTAAAGCCACGGATTGAATGTAGGAAGTGCAGAAGAATAATGTGTGTGCGGGCTAGATACCAGCAGGATATAACATAACCGTAATAGACACCCTGACCTAATTTTTCACCTCATCTAGACACCAGCAGTATAACAGGACCATTATTGTATTTAAATTATACCAAGGATACTAATTCTATTTACCTATTTTTTATCTATACTGTATGGTTTAGTAAAAGTGTTTCTTTGTAAAGGAATAAAATCCCACATCGTATGGACACATAACGTAAAAATCAGTATTTAAAAATAATTATTATTTCATGTATGTATTGATGAGTTTTATAGACTTCAGTGAATTATCTATAAAACTGCCCAGTAAAAACACAATTAATTCAAAAGAAAACTATAATCATTTCAATTTATCATTATAAATACTTTATTAGCAAGAGACAACTTTATTATATAATACAAATTACCAGCCCATTTTAACACATTTATTTCCATATTAAGAAAGGATTATCACTATGTAAGCATATTTATTTATCCAACAAATAGTGGTGAAAGCCCAACTCTTGATGTCACTTTGGCAACTTTTAAGAATATTCCTGGTTTAGAGTGAATAAAACTGTGCCACAACACTCTGGTAAGATATTTTAATAACTAAGTTACAAAAACTTTCCTCATACATCGAGCTTGTTTCTAATCCCATGGGCTTGTTAATGACAAAACTGGTAAGAATATTATTTAGGAATATTCTTGTTTTCATCCACTCTATTGATATCGGTTAATTATAAACTATTGTTTTGCTGTTCTTAAAAATTATCAAGAACTAATAACAAAATTAGGTTTCAAAAACTCAATATCAGTATTTTAATTGGTTTTGTTAATAATGAAATTTTATTTTGCAGTTCACAGAATTAGGTTTACTGCTTTAAAATATAAAATATTGCAATGACAATTTCTAATAAATTCAATAGATACTTGAAACCCATATTTCTTTAACACTAATGTAGGGGATTTCACTCTAATAATCAGATTATGGTTCTCACAGTTTTCTTAATATGGAAAAGACATAACATCACTCAAATGATTTTCTCTACCAAGAATGTTCCATGCACATTGTGAGTTCATACTTAAAGCAAACTAATATTCCATATCAAACCAAGTATCAGTTTTAAAATCAGTCACAATATGACATCAAAGAGAGAAAATCATATAATATTTTGAAACAACAAATGAAAACTTTCAGAACCATCAATTTGGTTAGAACAATACTTTGATGTGTTAAAAGCTTAGGGTGAAATACAATTTTAAATCAACTGTGCACACAATTTTATTTAAGAACAGCTTAATTTCTGTATAACTCGGGGAACAAGTCTTTAATCATACACTTTCAATTGAGAATGTGTACTCTAAAATAATTTATGCAGCACTTAAAACATTTTAAGTCCTGCCTCCTCATCAGTCAATTGAGATGTAAAGAAATAGATCAAACTAGGACTACAAAGTTTCAACGTAATTTAAAAAAATAATGAACATTTTCACCCATTCTTCTTGAATTGACAAAAACATTGAACACCCAACCAAACAAATTCAAACCACTGTTTTGTAAAAAAATACAGAATGAGTTTTTTAGAGATAACTGTACAGAGAAACAAAAATACATACGATTAATGTATAATTTAGTTGTTAGAAAAATAGTTGCATTTTAAGTGGTTTCTTAGAAGAATATATAAAATGAACAAAGTAACTAATTTTAATTAGTGCTGCACAGAAAAGAAAGAAATCTTTCTTCTCTGTGGCTGCTCTCAGACAGAACATCTATGACTTTTATTTTGCTCATTTACATTCATGTCATATTCAAACCTAATAAATGGCTCATCTGGCTATAGTAATCTGACTCTTATAAAAAACATTATTTTATTTGTATTCTATTAATTAATAGTATAGTTCATCACTAGGACCAAAAGTGACGATTTTTGATCCGAGCTCTTTACCGGCCGAGGCTGGAAAATGAGCGAGGATAGAAAAGCCACTTTTGGTCCTAGTGATGAACTATATTTTTCGTCATACTGCAAGAAATATTAGTATAACAATTCCTCAAAACCTAAATTTTTTCCTTTTTTGCCATTAAAAGTTTGCTTCCATATTGATCTTATTGATACTCTAAACAAACAGCTGTTACACAAATTTTCATTGTTGACAAGTTGAATAATTCGTTTAATTCATATTGAAAACTGATGACCTCGACCAAAAGTGTCATATCCAAAGACATTTTTAGTCCTAGGACAAAAAACATCGTCAAAATGGTATTTTTGAAGCAGTACGGTATGACAACAAAAATATTAATCGGCAAACCTCAGAAGAAAATCAAAATATTGCAAAATGAGCATTAATAGCTAAACTAAAGTTCCCCAAAGTAAATTTCACTAAACTTGCCGAAAATGCAGGTTTGTTGCTGCAGAGGTAGAATCTCAACTTTTATTGACCATTCCTAAATTTAAAACTAGAAGTTTGGATATCCCATAATAAACAAATACGCATACAATAAAAAGTATGATCTGTTAAATGCTAAAATAATAAACTGTACGGTTTCAATAAGAATTTATGTTAAAACCTATTATTTGTACCTAAACATTGTTTTAAACACTCAATACAAATCTAACACTTACCAGTGGACGAACCACTTGTCCACAGACGGACTGTGGATGCGCTTAAGAAAGGCTAAGAGGTCAGAGGAGCCAGTACGCAAGTTGGTAGTCAGGATACAGGGCACAGTCTCAATGAGTTTCTCATCTCGCAAGTATAGCTTAAAAAAAAACAATAAAAGGAATATAAACTGTAATCCATAACCAGAGTTATAAGGAATAACTTCATAAATGTATAAAGGAAAAATAACATGACATTATTAAATGGATAAATACAATTTAACAGATGTGAAGAAATGGAAAAGGAATTTTCTTTAGGTGTCCAGTGTGCAGGCCCGGGGCCCGGTCTGGCTCCATTGGTGGCCCTCGGCTAGATGCTGATTTGAGCCCCCCCCCCCCCCCCGTAAATAAAACGAGGACCATGGGGTCCTCTCACGGCAAAATTGTTATATTTGCATGCAGCTAACGTGGTTTTAAATAGTTATTAATTTTAATGAATGTGGTTCAAATAAATTGCAAAATATTATACCTATATATTAGCAGCAAATTTAGATTTATTAATTATTTAATCTCTACTTGAAAGAACAAGATTAATTATGTAAGGACTACTTAAGAGTGGTTATAACTAAAGTAGAACGATAGTTCAATTAGAGGCCAAATACGAACATGACAATGAAAAACACAATGCAAAAAAAAACACTGCATTACAATTATAAGCAAAACTTTCATGTAACACCCTAGTGTACATTGATACTAAAATGGGGCCTAATATAATAGTCAAGCACAAGTATAAAATAAATAATTATTATATAAAGTAGGCCAAAATAAATACTGTAGTTAACGATGTAAATACATCAAAATTTCTTAGCAAATTGTTAGTAATTAACGTTTTTAACAATCCTATCAGTTTATTGGTAAGTTTGTCACTACTCCTGGCCACGACATTAATTATTTCATCTTTATCCAAGTCAGAAAACAAGTCTCTTTCTTTATTCATAAAAATAAGGCTAGACATAAGGTCTTGGCCTAAACTAGACCTAAGATGATTGTTAATAATTTTTAGCAAGATTTACTACATCATTGTAAAACAGTAAAATAACATAATCTTTATAATTACAAAACTTACTTTTTAACAATTTGTTTACTTTATTTATTTTTTATTTGCTTTTGGAGGCCCCCTTGAGCCCAGTGTGGCGGATCCAGACAGGGGGTGCGGGGGGCGCGCACCTCCCCCTTGGACTCAGAAAATGTTTAATTAATAGGTAATAGTGTGACGCTGTCTGTCGCTGTACTCGTTTTTGTTTTCAATTTGCAAATACATTATTTGCACCAACACCTCTTACCTACTGGGCGATGCTCTACAAAATGGAGCCTCTCCTATAACGGGTCACTGCGAATAGTTTTAACAGTACAATTATCACGGAATGTGTAGGCCAAGATAGTGAGCCCCGGTGGTAGGACGGTAAGGAAGCAAGTCGCCACAGAACGATAAGTCCTTTATGTGTGTTAAGTAACACCGCATCCAAAATGTTGTAAGATAAACAGTTGCCGATCGATATATAAAATTAGGGAGTCATTGAGCTCCTAAAATCCGACAAACACAACTTACTATCTGTAAGGTAAAGGCACCGGCCAGGGCTGAGCATCCCCTAGCGTAACGCACCACAGGACCGCCGGACCGGCCTATTGAATTAGTTCGCCCTAGGGAATACAGCGCAGCACTGGCCTAGGGACTTGGGCCGATCATCCCTAAGGTAATGCACCACAGCACCGGCCTATTGTCTTTGGCTGCCCTAGGGGCACACACCGCAACACCGGCCTAGGGACTTATGAGCCGATCATCCCTAAGGTAATGCACCACAGCACCGGCCTATTGCCTTTGGCTGCCCTAGGGGCACATACCGCAGCACCGGCCTAGGGACTTATGAGCCGATCATCCCTAAGGTAACGCACCACAGCACCGGCCTATTGCCTTAGAGTGCCCTAGTGGCACCCACCACAGCACCGGCCCTGCAGCCCTGCAGTCTTCCTCAATATTTTTCTTTTCTGAAATCTTTGCGTTCTTCCTTAGCCTTTTTTTGCACGTCGGTTTAGCCTTGAGTAGTGCGTGTTAGTAAATAATTTGGTATAAAATGTTTGTTTTTCGAGGTAGTAGTTGTATAAAATGTGTATATTTATGTACCTACTTTATGTTTATTTATGTTTATTGTATCAGTGGAATACATAAATATTACACAATTAATTGTGAAATAAGTGTTACAATGTGATGTTTTATTTGTTAGCATCATGAGTGAATTGGATTTAGCGAGTACAAACAACTGCCTCCCGTTGCTGGGGGACGTTATCGTTTAGTGAGAAAAACAAAATTCTCAAGTGCGTCCCCCCTCAACAAATTCCTAGATCCGCCCCAGACCGGGCCTGCCAGTGTGTATGTTAGCAATTTAACATGTAGTATTTCCATTTAATGAGATATTATGAATTAATAAATTAAATTAATATAATAAGATTTCAAAAATGTATTAAGAAGACCTGAATTTCTTATCGGCATGGAGGAAATAAGAATGAGTATATTACTTTTACTTAGCAAATATAGAAACCGGAGAGTAGATATTAAATTAAGTGATTTTTCCAATTTGTAAACTCAACTATAAAAAATGTCCAAAATATGCCTTCGAAAGAAAATAAATAGTCATAAAGAAGTTACTTAATTGATTGTAACTATTTATTTTCTTATAAAATATACACAATGTGAAAATGTATAAAACAGGAAATGAGTTTACATAGGCTGAACCTAGACTTGTTGTAGTAGAGGCCTACAAAAGAAATATTTAGGAATTTTCAGAGAGAAAAACATATTTTTAAAATAATCTATATGCGTATGAAATGAATAATAAAAGAAAGAAGTCAAATTTAAATGAATGAATGAATCAGCAAAAGAACAATTGGCTGATTTTTATATAAAATATAAGTTTATGAGCAAAGAAACAAGGAACTTATCCTTGTTAGTAAATAAATAACCACTATTTTAGTCAAACGTCCCCTGAGCAATACTAGGAGAGAGATTCCTCCCTGTTATGCCATTTTATAGTTACAATAGCAATTGTAAGATTAGATATTTTCGACTTACAAGTGCCACATAGATATTGAAGCAGATTTATTACCAAAATATTGTCCAAAGGAAAATCATTTGGCTTAGGACCTTCATTGAAAAAAAGTGGGATACACAGCAAACTCAACCTCAAGAAACTGGTTCAGATGAGTTTCCCATGTAATTCATCTGTTTTATAAAAAGCATTTTAAAATACCCCGTTGTATTATCAATGAATACTGATGTTACACTGACGTACCTGGGTTATGTTGTCAAAGTAGAACTCATCAGTTCTCATGACTGGCCAACCGTCCATGGCATCAATTACTATGAATGGAGCATCTCTGTTCAGATATGAGTCTAGAACAAAGTCGTAACTCACTTTGTTCAAACGATCGACATGGTCTAGAACCTCACAAGACTGAAACAAATCAAATACATATATTTCAGTTTGGTATATAAGTAACTAAAAACTAAAAAAAAAAATAATTTGACTAACAGTTTGCACTTATGTAAAATTGTCAAATTAGTTTTCAAAAGCAAATTTAACTGCACTAAATCTATACATGCAAATATATTAAATTTGTCTTGTAAGTAATCAATACCATCTTTAGTTACAAGTTAAGACTCTGGTGTAGCCCTGCCTCACGGAGGCAAGGGTTTGCAAAATTACACTTTATAACTACTACAGAAACCCTAGAATTAAAGATAAATCTCACATTAAAGAAGAAAAAAAATATCTGCTCTTTCTGTTTTTTTAACCTTTTCCTTTTTTAAGTGAGTTTTTTCAAACTAAAATGACTTAACATAGAACAATTATTTTGAAAGTCTAAAAATTGGCATTGACTTTCTTCTTTTACATTCCATTTAGATTGTGTTGATAACATAATCATCGTATGGTGAGCAGGAATCCTGTGGATCTCTGCAATGTTGGCGTGTATTTTCACATTTTAATGCAAGTTTTCCATTATGGTAGACCAGAGCGATTTGAAAACTGTTGCTGCAGTCTTGACTCTCAAGCCAGGTAAAGGCTGTGAAGATTGGAAATCTTATTTGTTGCACTTGAAAAAACGCTCAACATGAATATGAAAAGAAAATTAATATGGAATGTGTGTGGGAATATTTTCCATTATTGCAATACTCATTTTAAGGCTAAGAGCTTGTTTGCCAGTTATTATGTTAGCAGACTGACTTTGATAATAACTGGTAGACACATTTACATCACAGACAGACCCAGGTTAAAGTCAGCATAATGAATGAGACAAATACTAACTCCACAGCCTGATAAGACTGAGAAGTCAGTGGAACAATAAAAATAAAAAATGTTTACAAACCAAACTCTACCAAGTTTTTAGTTTTTATGTTGTGTCTGTTCACTTTAATCCATCAGCTGGTGTATTGCCTAATGTTATTGGCTGTAATGTTATAGTTCATCATTTTCATGATTCACTCATTTAGTTTTCTCCAAATAAGTTTTAACGTAGAACTTTAAAGTTGTTTGTACAGTTTGTGATGACAATTTATGGTAATTGATTTTTCACACTGAAAACACAGAAAAGGACGTGACACTGTGCCGTGACCTTGAGTGACATAGGTCACTGCTGTCAGTGCTATCACAAAATACATACCACTGTAATTTTTAATTTAATAAGATGGTATTGATCAGAGGTAAATTTTATATTTTGCTGGTGGAAACCCCTGTTCTTAGGTCTTTAAACAAGAATGTGGTGATGCCATAATTAAGGCCACCCTTTTAAAATGGATAAAAAAATTAAATTGCTCTATTTGATGACCACATTTGCTAGCTTTGTGAAACCGAGATTCAAATCTCTTTATTTAGGCAATCATTTGGACTTCTCCACAGCAAATTTGGAATCATAGATTTTTTGTTGGTGAGCATGACAGAAACACATACGCTTTTAGACTTTTACTTTTGGAAAGGTCATCCAATAATTTAAAATCAGTGCTGGTAATTTTAGTTTAATTTTATCTATTATGCCTACAGCCGGTCCTTAAAAAATATATAGACAGTTACTTTTAGCGAATTTCCCCTATAGGGAAGAAGCTATTCCCGTAGTCGGCATGGGAACACCTAGGCCCGGGACTATGATAACTTTTCGTTTTGAGGTCCCCAGACCCCAAAACACCATTTGTTCGAAACTGTATATATATGTTATATATATGTATATATGTATATATATCTTATATATATGTATGTATATATATATATATATATATATATGTGTGTGTGTGTGTGTGTGTGTGTGTGTGTGTGTGTGTGTGTGTGTGTGTGTGTGTGTGTGTGTGTGTGTGTGTGTCCGTGAGCACGATAGCTCTCGAAAAAATAATCTGATTTTGATGAAATTTAGTATAAATGTGTAAAGCAACATTTATGACTATAAGTTCGAAAACCAGCCAGATCGCTCCATCCGAAGGGGTATTTTGGGGGGGTTTTTTACCCCAAAAATGGGTTTTTCAATTTGTTACGTATAAATTATGAAATAGTCAAATTTTAATTTTTACCACTGGATTCAGCTTAAAAAACACACAATTTGGTATTTTGATCAATTCTCTATGAAAAGATCAAATTGGTTACCGAGATATTGAAAGTGCCAAACACAGTACGTTGTCTAATGTTATTCTTATGGAGGAAAAGAAAAATTTTATATCTCGCTTATTTATGAACTGACGAAAATTGGTATATTGCTTCATCTGGTTGTGGTCTATTGATATTAGCTCAAAAAATCCATTTTTTGCCAAAAGGCTTCTGTAGCAGCTAACCTGCGTACTCAGCCCCATGTTATTCTTATGGATAATAATTAAATGCTATGTCTCCCTTAATTATGAACATAAATGAATAAAAACTGGTATATGACTTAACGTAGTTGAGTTATATTGATATTAGTATAAAAACCCATTTCTTGTGTTCGTTGATTTAGCAAACCTGCGTACTCAGCCCTAATGTTATTCTTATGGATAATAATTAAAATTGTATACATCGCTTATTTGTGAATATATTTTTATGAAACTTGGTAAGTGGCTTTATGTAGTATTAAGACATTTATACCTCCATTGGAAATTCGCTGAGTATGCAGGTTTGCTGCAACGGGGGTATTTTCATACATTATTTTACAAAATTATTTTTGGAGAACTGTTGAAGAAAAATGTATTTCATAGCTAATGGGATACATAATTTACCAATTATGAGTTTAAACCTACCACACAGTCATCCTCGGACAGTCTATAGCCCTCGTAGAAAGGGTTGTTCATCAGACAGGACTCGTAAAACAACGGCCTCCAGTCCCAAATCGGCAGTGCCTGCAAATAGATTGTAATAACTAATTACATTTGTTTCATCATTCATCTTTTCCAAAATATGAAAATTGTTAATCATTACAGTAGATGTATAGCTTTAGTTGCAGAACCTAAAATTGCCCTAAGTTCTCTCTCACATTAACTGGAATATGTTTGGTTTATTAAATGGAAAGAAAGAGATTATTTGTTATTTTCAGTTACTACATAGAGTCCACTTGCTGATACATGTTCAATTAGCTATAAAGTTAATCATTAAATAACCGATTAGTAGGGGTGTATAGCCGATACTGGACCAGTCAGTAAATGAAGAGGATTATCCTCCTCCCTGCCCCCCGTTTTTTTTTATACTTTTTTGCGTCTTAGGCTATAGTGGCGTCAACCCCCCCCCTTAGGTCATTCTCCCCCATTACGTCATCCTCCCCCATTACGTCATCCTCCCCATGACAACGCCCTGACGCCATTTTTCCTTGTTTATTCTAAACGTCCTCGCTTTCTCCTGCCGATTTCTCTTCGCTACGGTCATTCCTCAACTAGACGCGATGGCATACACTTGCGAGATCTGCCACAAAACTTTCGCGCGCAGTGACCACCTCCGACGGCATGTGAGTGCTCATGAAAATTTGCTGCCATACCCTTGCCCCGTCTGTGGAAAATCATTCGGCAGACGGGATAAGATGATGAGGCATGCTAAACCTCATGAGCGAGGCCCATATGTCGCCCCCACTGTCGCCGCAGACGCCGCTCTCACCGCCACCAATGCCGCCCCCGACGCCGCTCCTGCCACCACCGATGCCACCCCCAATACCTCTACAGACACCGCTCCCGATACAACCCCCGACGCCGCTCCCACCGCCACCGACGCCGCTCCTGCCACCATCGCACCAGCCCCCATCACAGCAGCAATGGTCGAGAAGGCCCTCCAACTCGCCAAGGCTGTGGTGCTGTTGGTGGGTGCCTTTGCTCCGTTAAACTCCGCCACCAGTCGTGGAGAAGTTCCAATAGGTGAGTTGGTCAGTTAATACAATTTCTGAGAGTAAAAGTAATATGTACGTTTTTCATTTTAAGTTTTTTAAGAATGTTCTATTTAGTAATTATAAAAAATTAAACTATATTACACAATGTTAAGCGTGCTTGGGAAATAGACTGGTCCAGCAATAACGATTATCTATCGACCTTATTGATTCTAAAGGCGATGAAAATCGAAATAGTTAGACAGGGATCGATGCACTCTAATTATATTTTCTTCAATAAAGAGTGACCCTAGTCTCAATCCCTTTCCTCTCCAAAAAAGTAATAGTTTTGGAACTAACCACTGAGTCAGGGTGAGATACTGAACCAGTCAGTGAAATGAAGAGGATACCCCCCCTTCACGTCATCCTCCCCATGACCCCCTACCTTACGTCAACCTCCCCATGAGTTACGTAACTTGTTTACTCGTTAGTGGTAATGATCGCCTGGAGCATTGTTTGTTTTGTATTAAGCGCGGGATAGGACTCATTTGCTCACAAGCTCTGCCACCGTTCAGTCGACTATTAAAATTTAAAGAAGAAAAATGGCTTTGGCTGTTGCAATGGATGTCTTGGTCAATGAGCATTTCTATGTAACAAAACCGTACTCGGTCAGGGCGCAAATTGACAACATCAAGTCAATCGATGCTGAAATGGTTTTGCAAACGGTAAAATATTATTCTACCGGGCACTCGGTGAACATACACATCGACATTTGGATAGAGAAGTCAGTACCTCTTCATCTGCGGCGACAACTTCAAGCGGAGATGCAAGGCATGAAACCTTATCAAAGCTGTGTACATGCCATCAATTGGTTTATTCAGGAAACCGATGAGTTTTTCGCTAGAGTAATTGTAAACGGAGGATAAAAAAATTAATAAAGATAAAAATGAAAATAAAATGTTGAAAAAATAACAAAAAATAAAAAATTACAAAACTAAATTAAACAAAAATTAAAAACTAAATAACCCCCCCCCCCCCGATATGTCATCCTCCCCACGACACGTCATCCTCCCCATTACACGTCATCCCCCCCCCCCCGACACGTCATCCTCCTCACAACACGTCAGGTTATTTGTTTGTCGTTTATTTTAAGCATCCTCATGTTTACCTATTGATCCTAAGGGACCGGAGCTGTTTACTTGCAGTGTCCTCGCTTTCTCCTCGTTCCTTAACTGAGGCTAATGTTCATTCCATAAGCAGAAGCCCCTCAGCCATGACCGCCGTCAGTACATACTCACTGTGGGAGCAGGACATGATCACAAACATAATACCGCTGGTGAGAGAGGAGACGAACAACATGCCTTGTCGTCCTGCAGTGGGGGATACTGTGCCCAGATGGACGACATCATCTGATGCGGCAGCGAGACGTCGCCAACCAGCCGGGGCAGTTGGAGGAGGTGGAGCTGCGGCTGCGAAATTTAATTTTAAACGGGGAAGTGGCCCTTGTATGGGTCAAATGTATATCCTTAGTATACGTTTAAGTTTCATGATTTAGGTTTTTTTGGAGGGAAAATTTTCATCAATCATTCAGATATAAAATGTAGTCAGTAGATGTAAATTTTATTAATAAATTAAACAAATAAAATATATAATTACAAATTAAATATACAAAAATAAAAAACTGTTATAATAGTAATTATGGACTTATACATCGAAGCAGGGTGTGGTGCTGTCACCCAGCCAATACCCCCCCTGCCCCCCCTATTACGTCATCCCCCCATATTACGTCATCATTCTCCCCCTATAGCGCTACTCTGCCGCTTCCCCATTCCTGTTCTTCGTGTCGTCACATCAGGATGGAAAGCGCTGATGCGAGAAGAGCGATCACCACTTCAATGAAGAAACTCAAACGATTTAAGCGTTACGGCTTACACGAAAGACTCACTGTCAAGAGTGTGCTAGATCGAGCGAGGGACATAGTTTTCGAGCAGGCATTTCATAAGAAAAAGCCTTGTAATGAAGAAAACAAAAATAAGGAATAATACTGTTAAGTTTAACGAGAAGCTTCTGGAATGTTCTAGACGCTCGATGGGGACACACCCAGTTGCGCGCGCCGCCGGTATATAAACCCAGGGTCCGGCTGCGGTCTCAGTTTTGTCCGAGACGCCATTATCAACAGCACCGAAGTGGACCGAACGCTCCGCAGTCTGATGGATGAGATTAATCCGATGGATGAGAACGCCATGCCACCCACCACACCCAAGAGGAAAAAGCGCAACGGGTGGACGAAGAAGAAGGAAGCACCTACTTATTCTTCAGCATCCAGTTGGACCAATGCTAAATAACAATATACAGTAAAGAACCCCGTCAACTGCGGGGACATTTTATTGAAGATGTCGGTGTTCAAAGACGGACGCCCAACGCACAGTTGCAGCCTGTACCTGGACGAAGAGAGAGACGATGAAATTTGCATTTGTCTCACGGACCTGTTAACGAGACTGGACAACATGTGGGTGAACAGTGAAACTGGAGTGCCTAAAATTGACGGAGTTACCAGGATCGCGACTCCACTGCTCGCTTGGCGTAAGACCCATGACTGCGCAACAGTTGGCGGGAAACGAAGAGGCGATTGCGTCATCCCAGAAAAGCGCAAGAAGGTGTAAACAAGGCGATTACGTCATCCTGTCGACGATGGAAAACCCCGATTGCATCATCCTGCGTAAATAACTTAATCACTTTTCTCCTACGAGGCAATTACAGCATCCTGTAAACAACTTGAAAGCCTATAAAAGCGAACTGGTTGTGAGCAGCCGTCATTCCACATCTAACCACGACAGCAGCAGTATGGATCAGAAAATGGCCCTCAACACGTGCAAGCCTGCAGGATATACTCGAATCGCCGATCTGCGGGAAAACACGGTCTACCCCATCCGCTCGTTTGAGTGAGTGGTCATACCCTTCGGAGAAACCGCAATGGTCATGTTGGAGGGCTTTGCTGGCGACGACCCGCTGAGGGTCTACATGCCCCGAAGATTCCTGGCCGTCCTGGGGGAGCAGGCCATTGCTCAATACAATGCGGGTGTGGGGCCGAGGCTGCACCTCATGAAGAAGAGTTGTGCTCCAGGCAGCAACATTCCCCTCCTGGAATTTGTTTGAATAAAATAAATAAAAAACCAATATACCTATTCCTTATACTAAAAAAATAAAAATAAATAAAAAATAAACAAAAAAGAACAAATAAATACAAATCAATTTAGTTATAAGAGCTGGGGCGGTGCATGGTGGCCAGTAACCGCCAAGGAGTTGAGGTGGAAAGACCCGTTCGCCGCCATTGTGGTTGGGCATTCGGGCAGCGGAAAGTCGCACTTTGTGGCTCAGTTCATCAAACACGCTGACCGCATGCGCGATACGCAGTTCACCTGCATCACCTGGCACTACGGTAGTGGTGCTGACAGACCCGAAGGGGACCCTGCCGAACGTTACGTAGCTGGCCTGCCCAACCTCGATGACTACGATGGTAGCGAGCCCGCCCTGGTTATCATTGACGATATGATGCGTGAGGCCGACTCTCGCGTGGCGGACCTATTCACCAAGGGCTCGCATCCCCGCAACATGAGCGTGTTCTTCATCACACAAAACCTGTTTCATCTGGGCTGGGGCCAGCGTGACATCTCGCTGAACGCTCACAACATCGTGTGTTTCAAGAATCCCAGGGACCAGGCTCATATCAAATACTTGGCCCGCCAAGTATACCCGGAAAACCCAAAATTCGTGGAGGAGGCTTACGCGGACGCCACGCGCGATCCCCACGCCTATCTACTCATAGACCTGAAACAGTCTCCGCCCTAAGAGATACGCATACGGTCCGCCATTTTCCCCAACGACCCAATTAACTACGCGTATCTCCCCAAGAAACGATAAATAGGCCACACGTGCGTTAGCGTGAGTCATCATGTTACAACGCATGAAGAAAGACGCCACACTGCTGACGGCTCTGGTGCACGCAACACCCAAGGAACGCAAAGCCCTGTTAAAAGCGTGTGGAAACAGTCGCATCAGATCAGTGTGCGAGTGCGCATACAACGTGTTACGTGGGAACGTGCCGCTTACTGCCTGCCATAAATGAAAGTTGGTAAAACACAAACAGACGCTCAGGCGGCTGGTGAAACGCGGTGAGGGTTGGGCCAAGAAGCGACGCTACCTTGTACAACGAGGTGGTGGTTTCTTTCTACCCTTGCAGTTGAGCACCTTTCTGCCTGCAATAGTGCAGAAAGTAATTGGAAATGGAGCACGCTGAGAGAATGGTGGTTGTACCACAGGAGCTCATCGAGGGGATGTGAGAAGGGACAGGTGGTAATAAACCACCCGGTCTGGACGCTAAGACGCAACGTATATTGAGTGACAAGCGCCTGGACGATACAGAAAAATGGAAACAATATCTACAGGTGTTGCATAGGTTCCTGCACTTCTCCGCAGCAAACTGACAACCGATAGGCCTGCCAATCATCGAAGAAGAAGAAGTGGGTCCGGATCGCGCCCAACACGAGTCTGTCGCTCTGGTGGAGGATGTCGTGGAAACGTTCCCAGAGATCTACAAGACGGAGGTGCGCAGCTTGTTGCGGTTCATGAACCGCCAAGGTAGCCCAATCACCTGGGACGCCGATGGGGCTGTGTATGTGAACTACGAGAAGGTCGCCGATTCCAATATAGTGGAAATTTTACACAGCATGGTGAGAGTGCGAGGAGTTTATCGATTACCTACCAGTTGGGGTCAAGTAATGACGGCGTTGAAGAACGTGATTATAACCAAGAAATACGTAGACAATTCCACAGTGTTGTGTTTCCTAGGTGTGGGGTTGGATGCCACATCAAGCTCCTGGGGAGACTCGAAAGTCACATCAACACCCATGTCGCCGAGGTTGACACCGATGCGAGATCGCCTGAGACCACAAATTCTATCACCGGTAGCCAGGCGAAGGATAATAACTGATGGCCCTGCCAAAGAACGGTCATTAGACAATTGGGAGCCATTCGGTACACCATAATGGAGAAGTTGTATTATGATCCGAGTCAGCCGGGTTCGTTTGGTGGTGTTGCCGTTCTGGCGCGAGCCGCATGCCTACCAAAGCGCCGAGTGGTGGAATGGTTGCGCGCTCAAGACACTTACACGCTGCATAAGCCGGCGAGTAAGCGGTTTCCCCGCAACCACTACGCCATGTTTGGGCCTCAAGAGCTGTGGCAGGCGTACCTGAACGACATGTGTGGCCTCAGCCAGCACAACGGCGGAGTCAACTACCTGCTGACCGTGATCGATGTATTCAGCAAGCAACTCTTTGCGGTAACGTTGAAGAGGAAAAGCGGACAAGAGGTGGCGGTGGTGTTTGAGAGGATATTCGCTGAGGCGACGCCTCGCTGTCTGCAGACCGACAAGGGGACATAGTTCCCTAGTGCCGAGACGAAGCGAGTGTTCAAGAGGCACGGTGTCACGTACGTCACCACGCAGAACCCGGACGTGAAAGCAGCCGTGGTGGAGCGAGTCGCCCGCACGCTCAAGACCCGCATGTGGTGCCACCTGACCTACAAGAACACGTACCGCTACATCGATTTGTTGGAAAAACTTGTAGATGCCTACAACCGCAGTCCACACAAGAGCTTGGGTGGCATGCGACCCATGGACGTAGACAGTGGCGATGGGAAAATAGTGTTTAACGTGTGGCACCGCATGTATGGAAAGACGCTCCAACGCCGCAAGCCCAAATTCAAGCCGGGTGACACGGTACGCATAGCCAAGGAGTATGTACGGTACGTTCACCAAAGGTTATGAGACCAATTGGAGTTAATAACTGTTCGTAGTGGACCACATACACGGTTCGCATCCCCTGCCCTTATACGTGCTGCGTGATCTGAATGGAACGCTGTTGGAAAGTCGTTTCTACGAGCACGAAATGCAAAAAGTGACGATCGCTCCCAACCGCCTTTACCAAGTTGATAAAATCCTGGACACTAAAGAGCGAGGCCGCAGTAAGCGCTACTTAGTCAAGTGGGTCGGTTACGGAGACGTATTCAACTCGTGGATACCTGTATCTGAAGTACAACAGCTGCTATGACGAGGCACAGCCAATTTTACCTGACGTTGCCCAGCAACAGTTCGATGAAGTACTATCCTAACAACACTGTGGCTAATTACATCACTCATCTACCGTCAGTCATACAATTGAGTGGTGGCGAATGGGAAATCGCTTTAGTAGAGCATCACAGTGGACGAAGACGCTCGCATATTTCTCTACGCGAAAATTGACACGGACAAGTCTGTACTGATCGCAGTAAAAGTGGAAGCTGGAAACTATAAAGACATTGACGAATTGATAAAGGCGATCAATGCCATTCCAAAATTGAAATTGTACCAAAGTGAGTTTGTCCATGAAAAGAATATGGGGAAGGTCAAATTGCTCTCAATAGATCAGACCGTAGAGCAACTGGAATTGAGCCCCACTCTAGCGTTGCAGATGGGATACGATATCCACAATTTGGATTTGATTAAACAGAGATAAACTATAAGACTACCCAACTTACTGGCTGGAATCCCTTCATAAATGATATTGCGATCTAGTCGAGCCTCAACTAGTCGGTGACACTTTTGCACCGTTATTAAAGATCGTCAACATCGACGCTAACAACTACACGTACGGTGCGAATAACATTGTGCATTTCAACGATCCTCACTACGTGCCGTTGATGAAGAGATCGTTTGAGAGCGTGGAAATTGATTTAAGGAACAGCACCGGGCAACACCTGCCATCCACTTTGGGACTACGTGCATGAAGCTTCAACTGCGCTGAGAGCAACAGCAATGAATCTAAACGATCCATATCTGGCGTACTTCCGCCAACAGCAGTCAGGCCGCGGAGTGTCCTCCGTATTCAGAGGCGCTACTTTCCAATGCGGTCATGGCATTGGCAGTTTCCTAGGCGGACTGCTCCTCGCGGTAGCTCCGTTGATCAAGTCCGGCGCTTCAGCGCTGGGAAAAGAGGCGGTAAGTCAGGCGTGGGTTTCCTGGGCGACATAGCGGTAGGTACGTCCAACCCCCGAGTCGCAGACAACGCCCGACTCAATCAGTTGACTGACACGCTGAAATGCAAGGCGGGCGATAAAATTGATCGCGTGTTGAGCGGCGGTGGCTACAAAAGTGGATATAAGAAGAGGCGCATACAGCGAGTGACCTCTCAGTCTCTTGCCAAGCTCCTTAGAACGAGGAAGAAGAAGCGTACTACAACTAAGAAGAATAAAAGGAAGCCTGCAAAACGCGTTGCTGAGAGAAGGAAGACAGTTATGCGATGTAAGAAGAGGAGGAGTACTGAGAATGACATTTTTGGATTATGGCATTTCTACATCAGAAATCGTGCGAGTGCGTCAAGACCGAGTTGGACCTGTTCTCACTGCAACCAACACAGACCAGTAAAGAGAGTGGCAAATGGGTGCAATACAAGCCCGTCTCGTCTCTGCCGAAACGCGTCATAGTTGGACTGGTCAACAACCAGGCGTTCAACGGAGACTATAAGAAGAATCCGTTCAATTTCCACAACTACAGCATGAACTTCTTCGCACTGTACGTGGACGGTGAGCAAGTGCCGGGCAAACCGCTTCAACCAGATTACACGGTAGGTCATGAGTTGTACGTGCTCGCCCATCACAAGCTGTTTACTGGCACCGGCATCCATTTCTCAGACAGCGGTAACGATATCGGTCGCGGTAAATATCCATATGGGAATCACCTGTTGGCGTTCGTTCTTACGCCCGACATGTCAGCTGGTCAACCGAGCAACTGGAACCTGGTGCGTAACGGTAACCTGCGCTTAGAGATCGGTTTCACCACAGCGCTGACAGAGGCTGTCAACTGTATAGTATACGCAGAGTTAGACAACGTTGTGGAAGTGGACCGTCACAGAAACGTGACTGTGGACATCTGCGGGTAAACATGTCTGAACCTGTCGCGCGCTAATGGGTTTTCCCCGCCGCCACCACTACTTAAGGTCGAGGCAGCACGCGCGTCCAGTTCAGTCAGCCGTACGAGATGGACGTGCCACCACCGATCTACAACACTGAGCCCGCCGGTCTAGTGCGCTGCCATAAAGGAAGCGTAGTGCTGTACATGCAATGTTTCAAGGACAGCGACAACGACTTCCTGCTGAGAGAGGTCTGCCTGGTGGACGTGACTACCGACACGCTAATCATGCACCACATCGCCCGCCCGCCTTTCAACCGAGACTACCTGACTGCCGAGAAACTGCGTGAGAGCAACTGGCTTACGCGCCACTGCCACGGACTCGAGTGGGATCAGGGCGACGTAGCTTACGTCACCCTGCTGGACAAGCTGCGGTCCTGCTTCCTCCACCACCCCGTCGTCTACCTGAAGGGATCGCAAACGAAGGATTTTGTCAAGCGCCACCTGATCACCGAGCCTGCCGCCACCACCGTTCAAGATATGGACGACTTGGGCTGTGGATCACTCAACGGGCCGCTCTTTATCGGGGTCTACTCTGCCGCCACCATAAGAGTGCCCTCGACCGTTGCGCTCAGCACAACTGCATCGTTCTACGCGACTGGTTGATGGCCACCAAGTGATCGGACACATTGGCCCTCGTGTGCTATTGCTGCTTCCGCCCACGATGAATACTACCCAGATTGAGAGGTGCCTGGCGAGAATCGCCGGACTGAAGATCGTCGTGGTCTGCGCCTCGGACCGCCTGCCTGAGACGCTCGTTCAGCCCCGGACCACCATTGTGGTCAACACCGTGGCCCACACTGAGAGAGGTGAATACTGGGTGGCGTTCTACTACGGGGATCAAATTTAACACATAGACAGTTACGGAAGACCACCGTACCAGGCAGACTACCAAAGTTCCTGTGGCGCAACTCGCGCCGCCGCTACGTATACAACAGGTATTGGCTGCAGGGCTACGATACTTCTGTTTGTGGCCACTACTGCCTCACCTACTTGTAATGCCGGGCGGTCCTCAATATACCACTTGGCAACTACGTGCAGCTCTTCGATCTGGCCACTCCCGCCATCAACGACACTCTGGTCCGCAGGCTCTTCGACTACATCTTCTCGCCACGATGTTGAACTTAATACTAAGATTTTTGTAATTGTATATTTTCTTATTATATTTCAATAAAAATGGTATGTTGTAATCACCTGTTTTTTCTTTTTCATTTTTACTTTCAATAAATATTTATGAAAAATATATATTTCCAAGTTTTGATCAATTGTATTTTTCAAAATTTTAGAAAATAATTTCAGTAAAGAGTAGTTATAATTCGGGCATTTTTATAATTTTGAAAAAATAATGAGGGAAATATGGGGAGGTAATAACAACACAGATTTCTGTTGGAAACCAAACTAATCCGATATAATTGCTTACAAATACTATTAACAAATAAACTTAAACTTTAAACGGGGAATTCTTCGTAAACATCGTCCTCCTCTTCCTCCGCCTCCCTTAGATGCTCCTCCTCAGGACGGTCTCGGTTTCCTGCTCTGGGCAGTGGCGGGATGTCCTTATGTCCCCACGGCAAGGTGTGAACGCCATCGGCCAAGACGTAGCGCTTGTCATCGGCGGGACTCAGCGCCAGTTTATTCACTTGTACCGTGAAGACGCGGTGCAGGTGAGACTGGAACCGAGTGTTCACGGTGCTCAGTAACACGCCGTTGAACAGACAGGCCCTGTAGTCGTTGGGGGTGAGGACATTCTTCACAACCCCCTGGCGACTCCCTTGGCGGGCTTGACAGCCTTGGATCCTGTTTCTTCTCTCGGGTCCTCAATGTCCATGAAATATAGCTTGGAACGAAGCCCGAGGTACTCAAACTACGACCTGCCGTTAGATTCGTCCTTGAACTTGCCAATGACCTTGACGTTGATGGGGCTGTAGCAGGGGTGGGACCTGGGGCAGGCGCTGGTATAAAAATCGTCCAGGTGCTCCATCATCTTCCTGTAGATGTCGTGAGAGACGATGTCAAACACGAAACTGTCCGTGTCCATGTAGTCTACGTTCAAGCGGTTGCCGTAGCGGTCCTTCATTTCCCACTGAAACTCGTACGTGAGCCCCTTGCTCACTTCCAGGATAGACATGCCGACGTAGATGGGCTTTTCCAGGACAATGTTCACTCTGGTGAGATGCACAAGGACTACGCCCTCCGTGTAATACGTGCGGTCCAAAAAATTGGACTTGGCCACGTATTTGCTTAACTTCTCGGGGGTGCATACCAGCTTCACGTTGAGGCGCTTGCGAACGTCTTGCCGAAGACCGCGTTATTCATCAGCTTGAAAAAGTCCTGTTCGAACTTGGTCTTGGCCTTCTCCCGCAGCTCGTCGTTCATAATGATGTAAGGTTCCAACCACCGAGACTGGCGAAACGAGATAGCCCGATGCACAGCTGCAAGCTTCAGTCCGTTGTCCATCGCCTGTTGCAGGATCCTATAGTGACAAATGTAATGCTCTTTGTCATCCAGGGTGGTAACTAGCTTGGGGAACTTCCCGGTTGGCGGGCGTTTCGTCTTGCAGCTGTAGGGAAAATCCTTGTGCAGGTCGTGAAGGTGAGCGGGGTAGTGGAGGTCCACTTCCAAAATGTAGCACAGGTCGGCTTCTGCGTCCAGCGCGGCGATGTCCAAGGCGTCAATCTCCTCACGGCTGAGCCACTGGAAATATCCGGTGCGCAGATACTGGGACATTGCCCAGCCGTATAGGTTATTGGCGTCCAGGTACAGGAGATGGTGCATCGGCTCGTCGGGGCGTCGGTCTTCCGGGCAACACCGGTCGTGGTTGGTCTTGGCGTAGCGAGTGCTC
This sequence comes from Allygus modestus, assembly GCA_963675035.1. Taxonomy (NCBI): domain Eukaryota; kingdom Metazoa; phylum Arthropoda; class Insecta; order Hemiptera; family Cicadellidae; genus Allygus; species Allygus modestus. The sequence continues at coordinate 38,099,273 of OY776113.1, read as the reverse complement.
GCCTGGGAGATACCTTCTCGGATGCCTTCCTCCACGAAGAGGTACATATCAAAGTCCTGCATCGTGTCCAGCTCCATGTCGCAGGTCTTCAGCATGAAATCCCAGGTGTAAGAGGGCAGGGTATAATAGTGAGTCGGATCCAATCCGTACTCGGCCAACGACGTGACTCGGAACTGTTCAAAAACGCCAGTGAGCAGGGCGATGTCGCAGCGCAGGTACTTTTTGGCGTAGTCCTTGAGGTGACGACACTCGAAGGTTCGCCACTTGTTGCAGGCGTGCTCGTACTCCTCGTTCTCGATGTTTTCCAGGGTCAGGCTGTTTTTGAACGCTGCCTGAGGTGGTAGCTCCCTGGTGGAATACAGCATGTTGTACGACGTGATAAAGTCGTAGGGTAACACGCCCTTCTTGCGCACGAGGTCGAAGAGACGGTCATCGGGGAATCGCTTCCTGGTCTCTCGAATCTTGTCAGTGGGAAGTCCCGCTGCGAGGCTGGTCAAGCTCATAGACAGGAACCTGTAGGTGTCCAGGAACCGCACCGCGAATCCTGTCTGTCGTCTGTTATCTCCGGGCTGACCAAAGTGGAATCGCTTGGTTAAAACGATGTACCGCTCTTCAGTTTGCGCCAACACATCCACATCACCGGGGTCGATCGCCAGCTCTTGCACTATGAAGTGCGCGTCGTAATTTGACAGGTTGTGGAAGTAGCAGTTGATGACCCGCTGCTCCCTGTACCGCAGGTTGAACGACCAGTGCGCCGCTCTGCGGAACTCGTATGGTGGGGCGTGGTTGTGGTCTCGCACCTTGATGTCCTGCCCGGTGAACTCCTTATTGCAGATATAGCAGTGGGTTGCCACCAAGTATCCGCTGTACTCCTCTCGGGTCAGCAAAGGTTGTAGAGCTCTCATGTTGAACAGAAACTCCCACAACATCAAAACGTCCATCTTCAGCCTTTCAATAAACACCTTGGATGCGTCAGCCCCGAAGTAGACTCGAGGTTTGAACTCCTCCAGGCCTAGCGAGTCAACGATCTGGTAGGCGAAGGCGTACGGGACGTGCATACGCAGGGGTCTGGTGCTGGGTGGTGCTTCCACCGGGTCGTCCGTGACAGGCTGAAGAGAGCACTCAAAGTCCGCGTAGATGCAGAACCTCTCTCGCCGGATGTACTCGGGATGCGTGCACTGGATCTCTCCTTCTTCGACTTCTTCTATTTTTACATTCAAAATGTAGTATAAAGCCCTTCCCCATGTCTGTTCCATAGGTTCACCTCTAGCAGATACCGTTGTCCGTACTCGATTCTTACCCAGTACTCCTTCTCTAATGGGAAGTCTTCCATCATATACCTCCTCCCTTCCTCAACTACGTCCATCTCGTACTCGTTGCGCGGAAAGGTATGGATGTTAGAATACCGCTCTGATCTCCACAGCAGGCCGTTCTCATATTTTTTTAGTCATCGTATATCTTCGGGACGCATTCCGCAGTAAACCTTTGTCAAGACGCCGAACAAGTCTCTTCCATTCAATCTGGAAGTCCCATGGTCTCCAAGCACTTTTAACTCGCCTTATCTTAACTCGCTTGCCTTCTGTGTCAATGCTAACTTCCACCAGCTCGGTATCGCTGCTGTCTGAGGACATGACGTTACGACTCTCAACTGACGATTAAACTTAAGGCAGGAGAAACAAACAGGCGTATAAGCTAGAAGCATAAAATAGACATCGGTGGAGTACCGTTAACTGGGGACTTCCACTCATGGGATAGCCTCGGGCGGTCACGTAGGCCTTAACAAACATATTGTGTAAGGTATAAAGTGAACATTGGAAAGTACCAGTGACGAAACAGGAAAGTAAACAACGGATGACGTAGAGGGGGGATGACGCCACTATAGCCTAAGACGCAAAAAATTAAAAAAGGGGGGCAAGGGGGGACAGGGGGCCAGGGCGGCAGGGGGGCAGGGGGGGAGGATAATCCTCTTCATTTTGCTGACTGGTCCAGTATCGGCTATACACCCCTACTCACATTTCATGGCTGTACAATGATCATATTATGCAAAGGTTTTATAGTTGCATCCTGAGCTAAGTAATATAATATGTTGACCTCCAGAAAAAAATAAAATATACAGATTAAAATTACTCTATTTGCAAACTGTGATTTCTTTGTCAGAGGCCAAACACGAAATTAATTAATCAGAATAACATACCGTGTGTCCCAAAAGTCCCACCCCCCTATTATTTTTTAACGACTGTATATATCAAGATTATCTTCGGGGGAAGTCTTAGTGACCTAAAAAGGAAACTTTTGATGAGTGCAAATTTTCAACCCCCTCCCCCAAAATAGGGGTTTTGGGGGGGTAAGTCAAAAAACTTACACGGTAACCCACCTTGAGTGAATTTTAAAGGGCGTACACAAAGAAGAAGAATGGTACAAGTTAGGGGTTTCTAGCTTTGTTCTATCAAACACAGCGTTCAATTGAATTTTTGAATTTTAAAACGTCATTTTGCATTATTTTTGCATAGTAGTAATTTAAATTCACCAAAAACATCTCGAAATAATACGATTTTTTATGGGAACGTTAACAAGCCATTTATATTTTAGGGAGTGAACAAGTTTGGGCCTATCCCCCAAAATAGGGATTTTTGGGGCTAAGTCAAAACTGTTAAATATCAACCCTTACTAAGTGATACCTCTTTTTAAAGGTCTTAATAGAAGAAGATGAATGGTGAAAATTAGAGGTATCTACGATGATCTTTTAAATAATAACAGCTTATTAAATATCATTGTAAAATTTGACATTTAATAAACTGCCATGTTTTAGGGGAAGATCACAGGGGAGTATGTTTTAAAAAGAGGTATCACTCAGTAAGGGTTGCTATTTAACAGTTTTCACCTAGCCCCAAAAACCCCTATTTTGGGAGATGGGGCCAAACTTGTTCACTCACTAAAAGATAAATGGCTTGGTTACTTAAACGTTCCCATCGAAAAATCTTATTATTTAAAAACGTTTTTGGCGAATACTGCACTGAAAAACCCAAAAGGTTAGTCTTGACTGAGAAAAAGGTTGCTATTTACTGAGTTGTAGGGTAAATATAGCACCGACCGAGTTGGTTGGTTACCAGTAACCCTGTGAAATGGGTCAGTGAGTAATGACCGAATAAGTAGGTTAAACCATTGACCAAGTACTGTAGGTCATAAATGACCGAGTAGATTTCTAGTTGATTTAACTGATCAAGTTGGTTGTTTTAACCTAGCAGCTAGGTTACTTTGACTGAGCTAACGGGTTACTCTAACCAAGTTAATGGGTTACTCCAACCGAGCAGTAGGGTCACTCTAACCCAGCAACTAGGACACTTTAACCGAACAGTTGGGTTAAAAGTTAAAACACCTCACGCCTCGTGGTTTCAACTTTTACCATGTTCGACTTCGATGATCATGAATATATGTGGAATCTTCTGACCAACTTGGACCTTGGCTTATATATTTCATCATTTGAATTAACTTTGATAAAGGTTTTCTTAATTGTGGTGTTTCCGGTTAGGAATTCAAAATTTAATGTTGGTCTGCTGATTATGGTTTCAATTTGGTTTTATCAATCCAACGCTATTGAAGGTTTAGCTAAAAAGCAGTTTTTAGAACAAATATCTATGAGGTTTTTAAGAATGCCCTAAAAAGTGAGATATTCTGTGCCCTACCTTAGCCCTAAAGGGGATTTTGTCTACCTTAAACCTAAGATAAAACATTCTTAACAACTTTATTGACATTTATTTTAAAAACTGTATTTTAGCTGCATTTTCAATAGAGTTGGATTGATAAAACTAAACTGAAACCATACTCAGTAGACCAACATTAAACTTGAATTCCTAACCTGAAACAACAGAATTAAGAAGGTCTTTATCTACGTACATTCAAAAGATGAAATATATGAGCCTAGGCCCCAGTTGGTCAGAAGGTTCCTCACATATTTACAATCACTGAAGACTGAGATAGTAAAGCTCAAACCACGAGACATGAGGTTTTTTTTAACTTGTAACCTATGACCTGCGTGTTTCTTCGACGCACTCGCCACTCAAATCTGCTCAGATCTGCTCTCGTTGCTCTCTCTGCAGAGAAACAGAGAAACAGTTGTTGTATCAGCAAAGACGGTTATGAGCCACCACCCATCACACTACTACAGGTTACTTTTCACCGATGTGTTGGTTAAATTCTCACCAAGCACAGGGGAAAATATTCAAAATCCATGAGTAATTGACAACTACTTCTACTCAGTAGAAATTAACCCAGAGTTTACTCGGTTGGCGTTTTTCATGCTGTAAGGTTATGTTTAACCGACATTAGTAGCTCAAATAAACAGTAACAAACCACTCGGTAGCAAATAACCGTATATACATTGACTAACTTAAGTTAGTTACTAATGACCATGCGGCACTGGTTGCTAGTAACCAACAATTGGTTACTGCTGACAGAATAGATTTTAACCCAGACTCGGTTAAACTCTGAGTTTTTCCGTGTGCTATTTGTAATGTTATTTCTAATGTTATTTGTAATGACTGCTATGCAAAAATAATGCAGAATGAAGTTTTAAAAATCAAAATCTCAATTGAACGCTGTGTTCGATAGAACAAAGCTAGAAACCCCTAACTTGTGCCATTCTTCTTCTTTTTGTACGCCCTTTAAAATTATACATCACTCAAGGAGGGTTACCATTTAAGTTTTTTTACTTACCCCCAAAACCCCTATTTTGGGGGAGGGGGTTGAAAATTTGGACTCATCAAAAGTTTCCTTTTTGGGTCACTAAGACTTCCCCGGAAAATATTCTCAATATATGTAGTCGTTAAAAAATAATAGGGGGTTGGGACTTTTGGGACACACGGTATACTACAATCATTGATTTTTAATTCAGAATAGATATCCCAAGACTGGTTAATTGTTGAAGCCAGAAAAACGGATCAGCTGGTCCACTAATCAGCCCACTCTTATCAGCTTCTGGCCAAAACAAATATAACAATCCTGTTCTTCAGATAAAATAAATCCGTCGTATCCCGTTAAATCTCCTTCAAAAATCCCTTTTCATCCCACTTTTGATCTGAGAACATTATTATGTTTCCCGCTTGCAGCATCAACAAGTTTTCTATTTACTTTTACCAGATCTTCCGTTTGTTTTTATTTTTGAAATACGACTTCAGGAAATTATACTAACCGAAATTAATTGCGATGAGGGTTATTCAAACTAATTACGTTTTAGTTGAACCACAGAGAAGAAAGAATGACAGAGAAGAAAAAAGAGAATTCAGAGAAATAATATTTTCTTCTCTGTGGTTAAACTAAGTATTTCTGCTTCGTTCTATACTCTGCTCCTTAAGGCTTCGTTCTAGCTGGGCGACAAAAATTCTGTCGGAGCGATGTTGCTTCTACCGGCGACGAGAACAGTGTCCAAACTATTCTCAACAACAAATTACAACGGCGACGATGTTTTCTCATTCATTCTACACTGTCGCGATGTCACACACACGCTCACGCCAAAGAGGCACTTGTAAAGCCTAAGGCCCATTCTACGAGCGACAAAAACGCGGCGATTTGGTCGCACGTGTGAAGAATGGGCCTAACCAAGGCCACACTTTAACCGTATATTTGTGATACTCGCTTCGCTCGCTGGGGGCTCCGCCCCCAGACCCCTGTGGGGGGCTTCACCCCCAGGTCGTATTGTATGTTAAATTTCAAGTCTCCATTTATTACCTTGGAAAGAAAATTGAAACCCTACACTGGATTTTGTGATATAGCCTTTATAGGACGTCGCCTAAACCTTTTAAGGGGGAAAAACAAAGTTAAAAACCTAAATTGCTGTGTATTTGGTCAACAATAAGCCTTCTACAACAAATATAACATTATTTATAAGGGATTTTACCCTTGCTGGAGCGCTACATAAAAAATACACCTAAAAACACAAATAAATTTACAAAAGTTCAAAGTCTTTTTTTTTCTTTTGGGTGTTTAAGGACAATCTGTTTGGCCGCTAGAACTCAAATAAAACGACACTTTTTTAATTTAATTTGCCATTATTAATTTTTATTAAGGGAATTTAAACTGACAAAAGTAAAATTTGGAAATTTTTCTGGGGTTAATAGGTGAAAAACACTACCATGCTAAATATCAAGTTCATAGCTCAAGTATAAATGGTATCACGTGCATGTCAATTGGCATAGAACCATCATAGCATTACTACTTATACGAAGAAAATGGTCAAATTTAAGATATTTACAGTTTTTGATTTTCCGACAGGTTGGTTTAATTAACCAAGACTGGTAAAATTACTGCTGTTATTTACTAAGACATATTTTATAGACATACTTCGTGCCCAATATTAGGCCTTCATCAATTATATTAACATGATACAAAATAAAACACCACCACAAAATCTCGAAAATATGCCGAAATTTGAAAAATCTAGTTGTACCAAAATACAACTCTTCTTCTGTCAAACAAGATTTATAAAATATATTTTTTTTAAGTTCCAAGGGTTAAAATCATCACAAACAACTAAAAACCTAGGATATGTGGTAACCATCGATAAGTTGTAGTTTATGTACGTAATTAAAAAATCGTACAAAAACCTTTAATCTGTAGTTCATATAGCGAAATCTGCAAATATTATGTGCAAAAAATTAGGCCTCTCAGAACAATATTGAAGTAGAACAAGATTTCAGAACCTGAAACCTTGAAAATTCTCTAAATTCGGTCAAAACCAATCTTGAAAATCATGCAGAATATGTGGAAATAAAACAAATAAATAAATAATTTACCAGTAAACATTTTAAAAATCGTCATACAACTTGAATAAATAAAATACAGAGTTCCTCAAGGAACTATTTAATAAGGTAAATGTATTAAAAGTACACAAATTTTAAGGCTTAGCTTTCTTATAGAGGGTTAAATCATACAAATTGTTCATATGCATGCTGCATACTACGTATAGGTCATAGTATTCAGAAATCGGATATGAAACGATGATATTCCAGGTTACAGTTTAAGGCTACATCGTATGCAATTTGTTACGCCGCCAGACACTATGCAAGTGCGTGAAATAATTTAAATCCTTATTTTTACCTGTCCTTATTTGACAAAATTTGTGTTGTTAAAGGGGAAAACACTATAATAACATAAAATATTATGTTCTTGCCGAATAAAAGTAATCTGTAAAAAATATAACCTAATTCAAGTGGGGCTTTTCCCACCTGTTATGACCAAAAGACAAAAAAATCCACAACAATTTAGACATTTCTTATGGGTTATAATAAATAAAATTGTTTCTATGACTGTTGTTGGCCCTGGCATGCAGACGTATTGTGTGTACTGTATAGGTATATGCACCCATATATTATTAAGGGCTTGTGAATAATGAAAATAGAATAGAATATATAATGAAATAGAATAAATAGTCTTAAAGGATAAAACCATCAGTTACCATCTTAAGTTAGAACATAGTTTAGTGACTACCAATTCTTTTGTAATGTTTAAAAATAAATAGGTCTAATAGAAAAATAATAGGTTTAATATTAAAAGAGTTAAAATGTTACTACAGCATAAGCTGCATACTACATTACCGATATTACCGAAAACATTTTGAAATCCAAATAATGCATTTAAATAACGTAGTTTACGTACTCATAGATTTCTATATTTTTGTTAAGGTTAGTAATTAAACATTGGGAGTTACAAGCTACACTGTACGTCAAAAGTCACGTTCCTAGCTCATCCGTAAGTGGCCAAGGCAAAAGTGTACAAAATGTCACTCCCTGGTTAGTTCATCTAGAAGTGGGGTAAGATTCGTATAACTGAGTCAGTTACACCGAGCTCGTATACAACTGGTCGCAAGCTACGAGAATCTCGTCAATGGCGCACACGCACAACCATAGATTAAGCATATCCCTAAGGAGTACGTTTAATTTATGGCACCAAACACCCCCAAGCACAAGCAGAATTCGCCATGCACTGCGCGTAGTTGCTAAAAGAAGCAAGCTGAGAATAACCCTAGGCCTAGTAAACTGATCCGCGGGTAACGCAAGAAAACACCATGACTACAAAAAAAAACCTTACAATTGGACAAAACATCATCAAAGGGTGTGGTTGAAACAACAAGTTTTCTTACCAGCGAGAACCTAACTTATATGTTTCGATGATGAGCAATAAGCAATCATGAGTTTATGTAAACATATTTAGTTAAGTTTAAAATTATTAATATTTAATAAGAAACACATTTTTTGTGACTGGATTGCCACATAACGCTTACACGAGAAAGCCAATTTAGATTTTTGTAAACTACATTACAAAAACGGTTACAATATCGAAATAATGCATGTCGGTAACGTAGTCTACGTAACTAATATATTTTAAAATATTCTTTTAAAAATATTTAATAATTAAAAATTGTGAGTTTTGGCAATTTTTCTGGGGGTTACAAGGTTAAATCCACCTGCATGCAAAATTTCACGTCGATAGCTCTTCTAGAAGTGGTCTAGAATTCGTATACCTCAGTGAGTCAGAGGTAAAGTGGTGTCATATTAAGTGGCCAAGAACCGACATATTACAACTACTCTTACTAAGAATTATTCGGATAAATCAGCAGATATTTAAAATTAGAGGGGGTTAAATATTGAAATATTAGGTATTTGTAGGCTTCTCCCAAAGGACCATAATTGGCCTCAGGTTAAAGTGTTTATATGTGGGAATTGACTCTCGAAGTAATTTTAGAGTAAACAAGACAAACTGTAAGGAAACAAAAGAACTTTAAATTTGCTATGGGTTTATAACTTGTAATGCTGCAATGGCTCTAGTTACATATATACCATATTAAGGGGAAAATGTGTGCCAATAATAAGGCTCCGGGTATAATTTAAGTTATTGAAATAATTAAGTATCTTTGACAGATTTTTGAGTCTAGTCTATAGGAAATTTAAAACCACGAAAGAAATCTTTCAAAATTGTCAAGGGTAAAGGAGACTAGATACGACAAAAAGTCATAAGACCAAAGATGCAGATCTTGCAAAATTCGAGTGGCGTGGTGGTGTCCGTTTCTCGATAGGTGCATCCATTCGCCCGCTAGAGCCCAAAATAATAAATCTAAATTAAGCCTTTTTTAAGGAATTTTAAATCAGTACACAGAGTTGTATAAGATAGTGTAATATGCATTGCACGAACGTAAAAACATGCCAACAACACAATACGACAAACATGAAATGGCAAATAATTTCGTTGATAGGTTTTAGTTGTTAACAATGCAATTATAACCGCTGTTGCATGGATGGATGAAAAAATTACTAGATCCACCAACCGTTATATTTGTACTATTATATTTTTAAAGATCAGCAAGTACATATCAAACTTATAATATAGAAAAGAGCATGCTGTAGAATTTATTTATTCCAACACCCAAGTATTTAGTGAAACATTTTGTTTATTCCAAGGGATGAAATCATTACAAACTACCAAAAACCTAGTAATTGAGGTAGCTATTGTTCATTTGTAGTTCACGTAAACTAAATAAAATTCATACAATAACCTTGTATTAGGAGTTTATAAATAATAAAACCTGGTTAAATTAGTACTGCTGGTCTATATACTAAGTGTAAAGTATTGTGTGCAAAGAATTAGGCCTCTCACTACAATATTAAAGTAAAAAAAATTTAAAACCACGAAATAACCGTAGAAAATTTTCTGAATTCGATTAAAACTTATCCTGAAAATAATGTAGAATATGTGGAAACAAAACATAGAACCAGTAATTAGAGCGACAAACAATTCAAAACCACGAAGAGACCATCATAGTAGTAGCTCGAGCTTTACATAAGTCATCTCTTCGTGGTTTTGAATTCTTCCTCGTCCTAGTATAGTTCTTAGCAGCATACTATCTGACACACATTATGTGTAAATCGTACTAAGTATTTATCTGCTGTCATACACCCAGTTTTGATTATTTAAATAGCCAACAAAATCCTAATCTGTAAACCTTTACATTTGTACATTCATTTACGAATGCACATAGTGATCAACCGAATGAAAAAAAAGTCTCAATCGTGCTATATTTATTTCAGAAGACTTGTAGCATTGCAAAGATGGGCTTATGGGATCATAACTTACAAACATGAAACAAAATGTTTAACCAACAACATCAAGCATTTTGTTTTGAGGAGTTGAAACAATTTAAATTGTTGATAAAGAATTTAAATTGTTGATTTGACTGTGTTGTTTCGTATAGTATATGTCATCGTATTCAGAAATCGGATACCAAAATATGATACTCCTGGTATATAGTTTAACGATATGTCGAATGCCATTTTTTACGCCACCAGGTACTCTCTAAGTAAAAACACATATAAAAGTCACTAAGTAAAATACATAGGCAAATATTAAACTATTATCCTAATTTGACAAAATGTATATTTAGGGGTTTTCCACCTGCTATGAGAGCTCATCATCCCAAAAGGTCTAAAACAATTTAGAGATTTTAATTATTTCTTGTGGGTTTTTAATAAATAATCTGTTCATGTGACTGCTGTTGGTCCTAGCATGTAGACGTGTAGTTTTTTTAAGGAATAGGCCAACCCCTATATCACCAAGTGCTTGTGAATAATGAAAATCGTAAACAAATGTTTAACTATAGTAATATTTTAAATACGATTTACTAATATTGTTAGGGGATAGAACCACCAGTAACAACCTTAAGTTATTTTGGAAATAAATATTTAAACAAATAAATAACCAGTAAATATATTAAAAAACGTCATACAACTTGAATAAATAAAATACAGAGTTCCTCAAGGATCTATTTAATGAGGTTAATATACTAAAAGCAAAAAAAATGAAGGCTTAGCTTTTTATAGAGGGTTAAATAATACAAATTGGTCATATGCGTGCTGCATACTACGTATAGGTCATAGTATTCAGAAATCGGATACGAAATGATGATTTCCAGGTATAGTTTAAGGCTATATCGTACGCAATTTTTTACGCCGCCAGACACTATGTAAGTGCGTGAAATAATTTAAATCCTTACTTTTAACTGTCCTTATTTAACAACATTTGTGTTGTTAACGGGAAAAAACACGATAATAACATAAAATATTATGTTTGTGCTGAATAAAAGTAATCTGTAACAAATATAACCTAATTCGAGTGGGGCTTTTCACACCTATTATGACCAAAAGACCAAAAAATTCACAACAATTTAGACATTTCTTATGGGTTAGATAAACAATGAATAAAATTGTTCCTATGATTGCTGTTGGCCCTGGCATGCAGACGTATTGTGTGTATAGGTATATGCACCCTTATATTATTAAGGGTTTGTGAATAATGAAAATAGATTGGAATATATAATGAAATAGAATTAATGGTCTTGGAGGATAAAACAACCAGTTACAACCTGAAGTTAGAACATAGTTTAGCGACTACCAATTCCTTTGAAATGTTTAAAAATAAATAGGTTTAATAGAAAACGAATAGGTTTAATATTAAAAGAGTTAAAATGTTACTACAGCATAAGCTGCATACTACATTACCGATATTACCGAAAATATTTTGAAATCCAAATAACGCATTTAAATAACGCAGTTTACGTACTCATAAATTGTTATATTTTTGTTAAGGTTAATAATTAAACATTCGGTGTTTTTGCAACTTTACCGATGGTTTATAGTTACAATCTACACTGTATGTCACGTTCCTAGCTCATCCGTAAGTGGCCAAGGTAAAAGTGTACAAAATGTCACGTCCCTAGTTAGTTCATGTAGAAGTGGGATATAATTCGTACACCTGTGTCAGTTACACCATTGCTCGTATACAACCGGTCGCAAGCTACGAGAATCTCGTCAATGGCACATACGCACAACCAGATTAAGCATATCCCTAAGAAGTATGTTTAATTTATGGCACCACCACCACCCCCTAGCACAAGCAGAATTCGCCATGCACTGCGCGTAGTTGCTAAAAGAAGCAAACGGAGAATAACCCTAGGCCTATTAGACTGATTCACGGGTAACGCAAGCAAATGTCATGGCTACCTAAAATACGTAAAAACTGGACAATACATCATAAGGGTTCAAGAGAAATTGAGTGCTGAATCATCAAAGGGTGTGGTTGAAACAACAAGTTTTCTTACCAGCGAGAACCTAAAATTATATGTTTCGATGTTTTGCAATAAGCAATCATGAGTTTATGTAAACTTATTTAGTTAAGTTTAAAATTATTAATATTAAAAAAAAAACATTTGTTGTGACTGGATTGACACATAACTCTCACACGAGAAAGCCTATTTAGATTTTTGTAAACTGCATTACCAAAAATGTTACAATTTCGAAATAATGCATGTCGGTAACGTAGCCCACTAAAATAATAGATTTTTAATAACCTTTTTAATGGTTTAATAATTACAAATTGTGAGTTTTGGCAATTTTTCTGGGGGTTACACGCTACAAGCTACCATCGTGCCAAATTTCACGTCCCTAGCTCATCTAGAAGTGGGTTAGAATTCGTATACCTCAGTGAGTCAGTTACACATGCGGCTGTATATATATTAGATTCGCTGTTTTAAAGCCTTTTTGTTTTAAATATTTAAAGGTTAACATTTTATAGTTGTATATGACTTTATAAAACAATAAACTTCTTAACCTGACAGTGGCGTAACTAATTTTTTTGGGCCCCCCGCAAACTTATTTTCAGGGCCCCCATGAAAGATAATCGTACAGTTTTCACCCTATCCCTTTCCCCTTTCCATTAGGCCTACTAGATTTTAGGTTGCATTAACTAAGGACGTTTCCTAACCTCCAGATACATAACGTCATTTCCAGTATTGTTTAAGTTTAGAAATTTAGTAACACCAAGGTTTTTTATTTAGGATATAATGTTTTTAATAAAGTTACATCACCTCAATTTAGTAAAAAATACCTAAGAATAAATCGACGAGTGTCAAAACGTGAAGCTTCATAACGTCAAGGACCTAGGTCAGTAACTCGCTCTGTTCCTGTCCAAATGTGTAACAATAATTTAAAGTGGATCCAGACTCGGTTTGAAGTGCAATCGCCGCTATATAGCGTTTACGGTTGTACCTTGCGGTTTTGGAACGGTTCCCATTATGAGCCCCCGATTTATCATCATTTATCACTATCACATACTTACGCTGATTCACTCTTGAAAAAGAATTTACATAACAGAATTGTCACTACACTGCTCGAAAACAACTGACACTACTGACAACGGTTTTTAAATAGCTATGCAAAATGGTAAAATATTAGTTGTGTGTAAAAATTGTTAAAATAGCTCACTTTCAATTTTAATGGAGGCCTAATCAGAATTGAAGGAAATTAAAATAATAAAACTTATTGCAGTTTTAAAGTCGTTAATTTGCACCAAGAATTAAATATATTATTATCAGCCCGAATATAAGTTAATTCTTAAAGTTTATTAACAACATTATTGCTGATTCGAAATGCTTATTCACTTATAAAACGAAATGCCCAAAGAATGAAAGGTATTATTATGCTAAACAATCGAATTCCTAATGTTTACTACTAACAACATTATTATTACTTATTCATTTTCCTTAAAATATCGAAGTAATTTGATTGATTACAGGCTCAATAACCAAAATATACAACTGCCTTGAAGCCCCGGCATAGGCTGGAATCAGTGAGACGTTCATCTTCAGCCAGTTCATCAACATGTTTTTTTTACTTTTCGGCGTCTTTTGCTTTTTAACAATGGTTCAACTGGAAAGCAACAATGGCTGTGATGTTACAGTTGCTGTGCCATCATTGTTTTTATTATATCTATCAGTTCATTTGATATTTCGCCAATAGTTTGATTGCTTTATGCAGGTCTGTGCCGTCTCTTTTAAGAACTTTCGATACCAACTGTACGATTACGCCACTGTAACCTGCAAATATTTCTGTGTTGCGGGAAAAATAATAACTAGGCAACCAACTAGGCTGAGCAAAAAAAGAAAGGGTTTAGATGAAACAAATATATGACTATTAATATACCTAAATTTATAAATGTTTAGTAAATAACAATAATTAACACAATGTAAACAACCTGACATTAAACATGTTTACCTGAAACAGGTAAATTTTCACATTATGATCGGCGATCTCAGTAATATTGATGTTTTTATCCCGTATCCCGTTTTAATCCCGAGGAAGTTTCGAAAGTCCCGTAAACGAATTAAAAATCCCGCAAATTGAAACCCTGGATACCAGCGCCTTCTATTGAGATGGTGTAGCACTAGTTTCATGGTGTATTTTTCTGGTTACAGATGGGCCATAAGCTCAGTTAATCTATTCTATCCTATGGAATCCTATTATGGGGAAACTATTATGACATGTCCAAAGTATCCTTCTACTTAAAAGATTATTAGGATTATTACTGATTTACTGATTCACATGCAATTGAACACTGTAAACCTTTATTTATTAGTCTAAGAGTAATGACAGTTGTTAATTTATATATTTATACTACTTTGATATATACTAAGAACAATTTGGCTGATCATCAACTTAGAGAGGATATACACTCATATAATACCAGAAACTGTAATAACATTAATTTACCATTTAATATACTTTCAAAATCACTAATCAGCTATGAAGTTATAGGTTTAAAACTGTTTAATAAGTTGCCGTTAGAAGTAAGGAATTACCCTTTGAATAGATATAAGCAAAGGTTGTGATATGTGACAATTAATTGTTAATTTGTTTTTGTAATTAAATGTTATGTTTGTCAGTATGTTAGGCCTTAGTATTAGTTTGACTTTGTCTATTGGTGTAATGGTTTAATGACAGTAAAATATTATTTATTTGATTTATTTTTAATTCTGAAATCTAAAAAGTGTTCTCAGAAGAAAAAACACTGAAGGAATTTGTAGAAATAAGTTTCTTTGCTAATTTACACTCCTCTGTGTAAATAAATCGTAGATACTCTCCACCAAAGATAAAATGTCGAAATTAAGCTTTTTACGAGGTAGTTGCACCAAAAGTTAACATAATTTTTATTTCTCAAGAGACACTCTCATTCTCTCATTATCTGTAATATATCGGCAACTAAAGATATTATCCATAATATATTGCCCTATTAATTCAATATTTAGTTCTTATTTTGACAACGCCTTCCTAATACCATCTCGCATCCAACTCCATCGTAATCGCCCAGGCCTCAGTCGGTTGTAGGACTGAAGATCCCAGGGTAGCCCGATCAAGGGTCGGTTGTAAAATATTTTGGCGAGGCTTGACTCAGGATCCCCTCCCTAGCCCTCATTAGCCCTGGGATCTTCAGTCAAGCCTCGAAAAACAGGTATACGGCACTCGGGCCTCCGCCTCTACCTGCCAGGCGGGAGAACCGCTGGGACTAGCTGCTCTCATCGGCCCTGTCTATCTCCTATTTCGTAATTATAACTATAAAGTTATAGTTTCAAGCTCACAGTTTTGTTGTAGGATTTGTATTGCAAATCTTAGGCTAAAACTTTATGTTTTTCTGCAAGACTTAAAACAGAATTATTAAACTTATCGAACACATTTTAAAACAGACCAAAAAATAAGTAGGCTATGTATTATTTTTATAGCAACCAGGCTATGGTTAAATTGATATAGAGTATAACTTTATACAACCGCGAAAGCATAACCGCACCAAATCAAAACTGAAAAAATATAACCCAATTTGCTTTTCACTCAATTTAGTAAAGTAAAAATTACATAATTTTCTTTCCTAAATATGTTTTTTCCACGAAAATCACTCTTATAGTTTTCTTTACACTTGTACAATATTTATCTCACAACAAACTTGCGTATTCAGTGAACGTTTTATGTAATGTTATTAATATACTACAGTTTTTGTGCAATCTACCTACCCAGCGACAAATCAGTGAGATATTTTAAACATTAAATTCTAACACATCTAGTAAACTAATTGGTAATAATAAATCGTGCACTTTATTCAATAAAGATAAAAAATGCAAGACTTTTATTGTATACAAAATCAACCTACATACTATTTTCTTACCAAATCGTGCATTATCACCTCGCCTCAAATATATCATGAATCGGAGATCGTAGGCCTATTCCATTGGTTAAGTCCCGAAATAAACGCAATTCTTATTACGTCAAATATACACCTCGAATTTTTGTAATCAACACATGAAGCATTAAAATCAGTACAGTAGCTCTTTAAACTTCGCCCTTGCTATAAAAAACTACCTGCGTATTAATATTAAGATTGGTTGCTAGTGTAACAGGTCGTAGGGACGTCTGCAGTGTTAGAAGCAGATGGATTATTTTATTAAAAAGTTTTAGAAACTGGGACAAATAATTAACAGTTAATTGTTTGTTCACAGAATAATATTGACTAGAATTGCTCTTGCGCAACTCGCGCATTGAAACACCTGTTTTGATTTAGTTGTAATTGTCGCTGTAGGATGGTGTCCCTATTACGTTGAAAAATAAATAAATGATTATTGCCCAGTAAATTATAATTTGTATGGTTTAGATTATTTGTTTATTTTTCTCATTTAGCGGTGAAGGTAGTCTTAAAAATTATTGTCTAATTATTGGTTTTTATGAAGTTTTACCGTAGATATGGTTAACCGGAAAGCCTATATGGAGAAATCTATCTATATTATCAATACGCTACATGACAACTTTTTAAACAATAAGGCTTTTTCGTTACCCCCACTATTATACACTAAAACGCGCGTCTAGATGTGCAGATGGGCAAACTGGATTTAAATGTTCGTCTTAGGCATCAAGGCTCTGCCCCACGGGACCTGCAAGTTATTTATATGGAGGAGAGTTGTATTTGGTTTATGTCACATGTGCTCTTTCTTTTTCCAATTCAATTAGATAAACAGCTGTCATAAGGATCGTGTCTAACTACAGACTGTCATTGTTTTGTTTACTATTTAACTATTTGCTATTCTCGCATCACAAAACGGGAGCAAGCTGCGCATAGAACATTCTAGTAATATATAAATGTACTAGTTGTTACCCGCGGCTTCACTCGTGAACAATTAAACCACATTACAAATATTAACCTGACCAGCACTATAAAATCTTTGTTTACGTTATCGGGTATGTATGTTAATGTTACACGTCAGAATACATAGAACATTAGCATGTTTTAAATAAAAATGAAAATATAAGGAAAATCTGTCATAACTGCAGTCAAAAAGAGCCGTTTTTTTTAATTGTTGTGTTCTGAAATACAGGGTAGGAACTAAAGCCATTAGTTAATATTTTATTTTCAATTACTGCAAAATTTAAGTGACCCAAGGTGTGAGGTGTTATTGGTGCCCCTTGTCAACCCTCATCAAACTCGATGAAGATCCCAAGAGCGAGGCTTGACCGAAGATCCCCGCTCGACCCCTCATTAGTGCTGGGATCTTCAGTCAAGCCTCGCCAAAACAGGTAAACAATTCCCAGGTCAATTTCAACCCGGGGATCTTCAGTCCGTCTACCGCCTCAGTCGCTCTCCACTAGGTATTTCCTGGAGTCCCGGCTTACCTAAGAACTAATCGAGGTGGGGAAAACACGAAAGGAACAGTAGGAGAAGACACCTGTGGTTACAATGACTCATCCGAATAAAGCCCGTTAGTAGAGCGGCCGTCCCGTATGTCGCCGGGATAGAGGCCGATATATCACAGGGCTCAATTAGACCTGAATTAAACAGCCCTTGTATCGGGGGTCTGTGATTTATGGGCGGTGTTGGACGAACAGGTTCAAGGACCGATGCGGCGGGGACGGGGCACATCACGTCTCTTGTCTTCTTGCCTCCAACAAGCAGCTCTTCAAGTTCCTCCCGACAACTGGTAGGTAGCATCACTAAAATTACCCACGATAACAACTCATCACGATAACAACTCATCACGATAACAAATCGTCCGAAATACTCTTGAGGTTAATTATACATGCTACTCTAGATTTTTAATTTGTTTGAAACTAAAAAGCATAAGCGTAGTTTCTGTATTTTTATTGTTAAACATGGGGCCGTGATCGTGATTATTGTGAGTTTATATCAATTGCAATAATATTTCTCCATTTTTGGGATGCTAAAAAGGAATGTAGCAAAACCAAATGCCGTAAACAAATACAACCGCAAAAAGCCTGACAATATTGTTTCCACCACCAATAACTATCGCAAAAAATATGTCTGATTCAGTTCCTATCAGTTTCTGATATCAGCTTTAGAAATAAAAGCATATTTCACAGGTGTGCAAGCTTATTTAAAAAGATATTTAAAAGCATATTATATTATAAAGATATTTAAAGCATATTTAAAGATATTTTAAAAAGCATATTTAAAAGATATAATGTTGTTTAAATATTTATCGGATCGCGCCGAAGAAATCCTTCCTCTGTTGATCTTTTCCTAGGCCATTTTCCAGCAGGGGTTTTGACACGAACCTTGATCATGAGTATCCGGGCGACAGCTGTCAGATGGAGGCGCACGGCCGGGAGGGTGATGAGCCAGTAGACAGCCAGGATCAGGACCACCAGGATCAGGCCGGTCCTGAGCACACGCTTGAGAGTGCTCCTGCGGACGGCCTGCAGCAGCGGGGCGCAGATCACCTCCATCTCCGCCGTAGTGAACCCTTGCTGCTGGCAATACTGGTAGAAGGACATGAGCTCGGCATCTACCAACCTACAACACCATCACACCAGTCACGGGACATTTCGCATTTCTACCTGTGTCAACCGTAAGACTGGTAGGTAATCGGGCGCGTGTTCCGGTTTAGCCCTTCCGCGTAACGCCAGGCAAGGGTTTGCTGGATCTCTCTTTACAGCTGCTACATAAACCCTTTGGTTAAAGTAATATTAAAGAGGACAATATTATCTACAAATGTGACCTTTTACTTTTTTTAATTGAGTTTCATTTTCAAACCCTTTTAAATATACAAAAATGAGCTTTTTCAAACTACAACAACTAAAGACAGAAACTTTGTTTAAAAAAAGAGTACTAGTAAAATTAACTTTCTTCTTTCAAATCCCGTTTAGAGTATGTTGATAAGATAATTATAGTAACCGCAAACAGAGATCCGGCGGACCTACACATCGTTCATTTTTCCTATCTTAGCAATGTATTTTCACGCGGCAGCGTAGATTTTTCCGTAGGGTGGACGGAGCTTTAAATTCCCGTCCCTTCTTAACGGATAATCTAACTCCCTTGATTGACAGTTTAAAGAGTAAACAGATTTCAGAGAGCAGAACTTTTATACTTTATTCTTTTATTACTTTATACTTTTATTCTTACAGAATAGTTATCCTGTATAATAATCGCAAATATTGCAAATTTTTAAATGTTTCGGAATGAACAATTATCATTTGGTATATCAAAATTATGCTCATTGAAGTCACTAGGTAGTGCTATGCTCTTTCAAATGTGCCATAAATATAAGATTTCGGATAATCCATGTAATCATGTTTCGTGACTGGAGTCTCCAAATGAGTAATCCATGTTACCAAATATGATGTTGCTATCGCAAACAAGTTGTTGTTGTTGTCGCGAACAAGCCTATATCATGCAGCACACCAGTATGTTGGTCATGATTCCTACAAGCCTATATCATGCAGCACACCAGTATTTTGTTTATGATTCCTACAAGCCTATATCATGCAGCACACCAGTATGTTGGTCATGATTCCTACAAGCCCATATCATGCAGCACACCAGTATGTTGGTCATGATTCCTACAAGCCTATATCATGCAGCACACCAGTATGTTGGTCATGATTCCTACAAGCCCATATCATGCAGCACACCAGTATGTTGGTCATTATTCCTACAAGCCTATATCATGCAGCACACCTGTATTTTGTTTATGATTCCTACAAGCCTATATCATGCAGCACACCAGTATGTTGGTTATTATTCCTACAAGCCTATATCATGCAGCACACCAGTATTTTGTTTATGATTCCTACAAGCCCATATCATGCAGCACACCAGTATGTTGGTTATGATTCCTACAAGCCTATATCATGCAGCACACCAGTATGTTGGTTATGATTCTTACAAGCCTATATCATGCAGCACACCAATATGTTGGTTATGATTCCTACAAGCCCATATCATGCAGCACACCAGTATGTTGGTTATGATTCCTACAAGCCTATATCATGCAGCACACCAGTATTTTATTTATGATTCCTACAAGCCTATATCATGCAGCACACCAGTATTTTGTTTATGATTACTACAAGCCTATATCATGCAGCACACCAGTATGTTGGTTATTATTCCTACAAGCCTATATCATGCAGCACACCAGTATTTTGTTTATGATTCCTAAAAGCCTATATCATGCAGCACACCAGTATTTTGTTTATGATTCCTACAAGCCCATATCATGCAGCACACCAGTATGTTGGTTATGATTCCTACAAGCCTATATCATGCAGCACACCAGTATGTTGGTTATGATTCTTACAAGCCTATATCATGCAGCGCACCAATATGTTGGTTATGATTCCTACAAGCCCATATCATGCAGCACACCAGTATGTTGGTTATTATTCCTACAAGCCTATATCATGCAGCACACCAGTATTTTATTTATGATTCCTACAAGCCTATATCATGCAGCACACCAATATGTTGGTTATTATTCCTACAAGCCTATATCATGCAGCACACCAGTATTTTGTTTATGATTCCTACAAGCCTATATCATGCAGCACACCAGTATGTTGGTTATGATTCCTACAAGCCTATATCATGCAGCACACCAATATGTTGGTTATGATTCCTACAAGCCCATATCATGCAGCACACCAGTATGTTGGTTATGATTCCTACAAGCCTATATCATTTATCACACCAGTATTTTATTTATGATTCCTACAAGCCTATATCATGCAGCACACCAGTATGTTGTTTATGATTCCTAAAAGCCTATATCATGCAGCACACCAGTATTTTGTTTATGATTCCTACAAGCCTATATCATGCAGCACACCAATATGTTGGTTATGATTCCTACAAGCCCATATCATGCAGCACACCAATATGTTGGTTATGATTCCTACAAGCCCATATCATGCAGCACACCAGTATGTTGGTTATGATTCCTACAAGCCTATATCATGCAGCACACCAGTATTTTATTTATGATTCCTACAATTCTATATCATGCAGCACACCAATATGTTGGTTATTATTCCTACAAGCCTATATCATGCAGCACACCAGTATTTTGTTTATGATTCCTACAAGCCTATATCATGCAGCACACCAGTATGTTGGTTATGATTCCTACAAGCCTATATCATGCAGCACACCAATATGTTGGTTATGATTCCTACAAGCCCATATCATGCAGCACACCAGTATGTTGGTTATGATTCCTACAAGCCTATATCATTTATCACACCAGTATTTTATTTATGATTCCTACAAGCCTATATCATGCAGCACACCAGTATGTTGTTTATGATTCCTACAAGCCTATATCATGCAGCACACCAGTATGTTGGTTATGATTCCTACAAGCCTATATCATGCAGCACACCAGTATTTTGTTTATGATTCCTACAAGCCTATATCATGCAGCACACCAATATGTTGGTTATGATTCCTACAAGCCCATATCATGCAGCACACCAATATGTTGGTTATGATTCCTACAAGCCCATATCATGCAGCACACCAGTATGTTGGTTATGATTCCTACAAGCCTATATCATGCAGCACACCAGTATTTTGTTTATGATTCCTACAAGCCTATATCATGCAGCACACCAGTATGTTGTTTATGATTCCTACAAGCCTATATCATGCAGCACACCAGTATGTTGGTTATGATTTTTACACGTACAGTATTACAATTTATAAATTATTATAAAATACCTCAGGGCTTCACATCATTGGTCTTTTAAGTTAAATTTTTTTACCTATAACAGAGATTACGGTTTGATTTTATCAGGATTTGTTTGGTTTAAACATATGTTTACTAACCGTTAAAGTTTTTCAAGTTTTACCACGGAATGCAGAACAAAAACAATATTTATCAAAGTCTAGGGAGGTAACAATTCTCCCTTGCAAATTGAACGGTCTTTGGACAATGAACGTTATCAATGTAATTAATCAAAATAACATAAATTTTGTTAAAATAACAATTTTATCGAAATTATCATGTATGTAACTGCACATAATATGCTGTTTTAAAATATACAACAGGGAGCAAAAATCCAACTATTCCATTTACGGTTTATTTAAATATCAAGAATATCGGTTAGTTTGGCATCAGGAATTTGATAAGCAAAAAATTTAGAGAAACCCGCTTTAACATGTGCAAATTAATGCAATAAAATCAAAATATACGATCTACGCAAGGAACTGAAATTTGTACATACGAAAAGTTTAATCCAAGATCGCACTATTATCTTTTTGCACATTTTCTTTAGTAAAATCGAGCTAAATAATGCTGGATATTTAATGTAGGATTTATAATATATGTCGATATGTCACTTATGCTCTACCTTAGTTTTTCGCAGTACTCAAGTTCTTTTTGGCGCTTTGTGTTTGGTCGATTCCCGCCAAGGCTGCCGCTTCCTTTAGTTGCCGCCATAACTCGTCTCTAGAAACAGTAAAAAAAACAAAATTAGTAATTGTGAGTTTATACAAATAGGATAACGATTTGTTATTCTTTTAAACATAATAAAATAAACTACACCATTGAAATATAGGCTAATGCGACTAATCCAATAATATATATTTTTCTGGCTCGAGAAGTATACAAGCATGGAGGTAGTATTACCTATACTTTACTAATATCTATACTACCTCCATGTATACAAGTTCATGATACAAGTTGTTTAAGCCTATTGGAAATGATATTATAGATTCAGTTTCTATAAAAGTATCTTATTTAGAAATACAACATTTATTTGTGGAAGAGCGAATCTTGAAATACTTGCTCGCGTAAAGTGATGTCATTGCGTTTTTCCATAAAACGTTCATTCTAGTTATACATTATGATGTTTCGCATGACTGGTCAAATTCAACAGACATCCTGCTTGTACCGCCGCGCCGTTTATGTACGTCTACCATATTATATGTAAACTAGTGGCTTGAAGGGTCCATAGCCCCTAAACTTGCTCCAATATTCTGTCTCATCTGATTTTTTTTACTCTTTACATGCTGAGGAAAATAAAACAATATAAGTAGGAACACATGTCAGTTCATAAACAAAATAGAGAATTAATCACGTATGTAAACAAAGTAGACGTTTTTTAAATCCCCATGTTTTTAATGGGGGGGTGTTTTACGTTATTTCTTGTTTTTTGTTAACGTTTTAGATGTACTGCTATTTTTCCCGAGTCCCTGATGGGATCAAGATCTTTAATTTGAGCCCTCTCCCATCATCCTGCAATTTGCCAAACTACATTAATTTTGACTTAAAAATGTCGCTTACAGAATTATATATAAAGATACAGAGTAGGCCTAAGTGTAAATTAGTGTAATTTAGTGTTGTAAGACCTTATTTAATTTTATGGATTTTTAAAGTACCTTCAGAATTTGTATCAAAATTTCCATCAGAGACAAAAATACTGCGTTTTAAATCTAGGTAGAACAGTTACAATTTTACACACAACACAACGTGTTATTGTGTTATAAGCTAACGGGACAATACAATTAAACACGATCGAAATCACAGGGAACTATCGGAGTGGAGACACGTTCTATCACAGAATTAATGTTTTCAATATATATATAAAGTATAGTAAAGTAATGTAACCTGTATTTTTATCACATTTTTGTCAATTTCTCGCAATCATTGTT
Organism: Allygus modestus; assembly: GCA_963675035.1. Classification (NCBI taxonomy): domain Eukaryota; kingdom Metazoa; phylum Arthropoda; class Insecta; order Hemiptera; family Cicadellidae; genus Allygus; species Allygus modestus. The sequence continues at coordinate 38,075,468 of OY776113.1, read as the reverse complement.
AAAACTAACAATACTCATCTGTAATTTGGGATGTCGCATCTTCATCTAGATTCCAATAAAGATGTGTCTAAAGTCTATTAATCTCAGAATCCTAACATTTTAATGTTTCTCCTAACGAATAGTCTTACATAGGTACTCAAGTATTTAGGTGGCTAACGGAGTTTTTGGGTTATCTTTGAGTTTTGAGTTCGAACGTAAAACTACTAAACCCATTTTAATGGGAACAAAATATTACATTTCAATGAGGTTAATTATGCATTTGCTAGTTTTTAGAGTGAATGCTTTTAGTGTTTTTTTCTTGTCTATATCATGCATTTTTTTCATTTTGAATGAGGAACTAAGTTGCTTGTGGTTACCGGATAGGGAACCCATAATGAAACACAATAATAAGGAACACATACCACAGTTAGGGTATTTTAGTTAAAAATAACAATAATTACAAGGTACCAGTGCATTTAAGCCCATTTTTGTCTAAAAATAGTGGGAGAGAATTTTTAAGGCATCGTCTGACAAAATACGTTTTACCATTCTAGGGTTAGAATACAGGAACCTTTTCTAGTTTATGGAATACACATTAAATGCTTTAAAACAAACAGTTTAGACGAATAGAACAAATACTGTTAATTAATTATAAGACAGCTCACCTCAAGCAGAAGGTGTCAAGTGAGAAGGGCGTTGTGAGGTTGATATTGATCGTGGGGGGCAGCGCGCGTCGCCGATGTGTCCTGTGAACAAAGCAACGTTGAACACTTCTATATACAACACTTATATATTTATTGGTTGAGCCCTCGCGGGGTACGTGGTAAGGGAGATTATAAAACAAAAGGATAAAGAAAAGGAAATAATAATATTTGTAACATAAATCCGCATAAACAGCATTAGTGCCGGACCGCTTGGTTGTGCCACATAACAGCATATAAGTGCCGGAACGCTTGGTTGTGCCACATAACAGCATATAAGTGCCGGACCACTTGGTTGTGACGCATAACAGCATAAAGTTTGAGTCACATCCATAAAGTAAATTCAAAACCTTTTTTACGCAATATAATAGGAGTACCTAATGGTGTAGTTAAAACATGTATTCAAACACTTTAAATTATTGTTATACAGAACTTACATAAAGATGGTAAAAGGACATTCTCACAGTTTCTCATTGGGCCTGTTGACGATCGCTGTGACCAAAATCGATTGCCTTTTACTATAATTTGTGTATGATTGTCTCTTGTATGCCTATAAAGAATAAGTGTAAATATATAGTTTAAAGTACTGTTAGAATTTTTTAAAATTACATCCCGTAATTATTACAACACGTACCATGCTAATAAAACTTTGTTTATGAGATACAAACGCTTAGGCTCAATCTAAATTTTTTCAATAATGTCTCTGTTGTTTAGTGTGTAAAATAGTTTTACTGGCTTTGAAACCGTGTGATTTGGGATGAATACAAAATCCAAACAATATTTTTCAAACCCATCTGTGTTGCCCGCGTTTGCAAAAAGCACTCGGGTTTGTAAATATATTTTTAATTTGTTAATAAGAGTACGACTTATAATAGCTTTTCTCGCCTATGAGACCGGTCCATTTTTGTTTCTAGATAAGTAGACACACAGCTTAAAGTGTGTTTTGAAAGTTATACAGATATTTTAAAAATGTGTTTAGATGGGGAATCGGACTGGTGTGGAAGTCCGCAGCGTTAATGTTCATGGCTACAACAAACAACAACTAGGTTAACAACACAGATAGGCCCTACTCCTAAATTAAATTCATAAGGAGAATAAAGCGCAGCTGGAAATGTTTCATCAATTGTTTAAAAACTTTTGTCTACATCGAAACAGTTTGGTAAATATAATTCGAATGAAAATACGAAGACTAAAAACCGTGAAGAGTAGATAATTTGTTCTTCTTTAGTATGACACTTTGGTCTAATCATCGCTTCTAGAGTATAAGTAGATAAGAACTAGCAAAGAGGGGTACATTTTACCCCATTTTCCCCTTAAGAATAACATGGGGTTCAGTTTTTGCGCCGACACCCGAACCCGGCCTATACAAATTTCCTCTTTGGCCTATATACTAGTACCCGACCCTTGCCTATATTAAATACATTTTCCCCAATCCATCCTCTATATTTAAAAAAAATAATTTTCAAAATCAGGCTAAAAAACTAACTTTGGTGTTTATGGTCCGATTTGTCTGCAATTTGGATATGTTATTGTTCTAGCATTAATAAATTCATTAAATGCATTAATAAATTCCACCTACATTTCCCAAATTCACTATTACGGTCAAATTAAAAAATAGTCTTGGAAATACTATAGTGCCAATTTCCAACTTCTTTATTTACTGTCCGATTTGACTGATTTTCGAATATGTTATAGCCTTAAACTATTATATGTATAATTACCATATATAACTTGCAAATTTGATACTTTGTATAGTTTATATATATATATATATATATATAAAATGCAAAAATAATTAATTTGGTTTTTATTGTCCGATTTGCCTGCACTTTGGGTATGTTATTGTCCTAAGCTAAAGCATAAGTAAATACCAACTACAATTTCCAAATTCAATATTACTGTCAATTAAAAAAATGTTTAGAAAATATACTACCAATTACAAACTACATTATTTATTGTCCGATTCGATTTATTTTCGGATATCTTATAGCCCCCCCTATATCTAAAATTACCGTATATTATTTCCCCTTTAATGCAGTTTTGTCGTAATCAAACTTTGGTTGGATTTGTCTGCAATATGTTACTGTCCTAGGCCATTGCATAAGTAAATACCCCATATCCAAATTCAATATTACGGTTAAATAAAAAAAAAATGCAACCTTATTTACCATCCAGCTGTATAATTGCCATATTTCCAATACTTTGTATTGTTGTGGGCCCCAATAAGTTGGGGCCAACTCAACTACCTCTCACTGTAATAATATAATAAGTAATATACATCCACAAAATGTTTATGGTCCGAACTGTCTACAATTTGGATATGTTCTAAGTTAATGCGTAAGTAAACACCTATAATTTCCAATATTTTCCAAATAAGACTTCTTTACCAAAAGACTGGATATGTTGTTGCGTATTCCCAATTCTTAAATTATAGCACGAAATATTTTTGCGATAGCAAACAATGTTTAAATCCAAAACAACTACACACAAAACACCAACCTTTCTTTGTGTTTGTTCAGAGTAGTCTTTATTTTATCCAACTTAATTTTAATTTTGTAGTTAAAATCAAACTTTTCACATTCTAGCTCCCTTTCCAGCCAATGGTTGGAGGCATAAAGGTTACGAATATTTTCGAATTGTACAATATACCTTTTTCTACCCCTATGTTGGACTTGTTTAATAGCGCTTATTAATATCCCCGCACCATCTTCCAAATCCTTCAGTCTACTACATTCTTTAAATTTAATATTACCTTTAATATCTTGCATTAACATCTCTATGTCTTCTTGTCCAACAACATCATCACATTGTTATGGAAACTTAAGTTTTCTATTGTTGGAAAGAAATTACTATAAAATGTTGCGGTTCCATTAGTGTTAAAGCTTGCAAGTGGCTCGTTGGTAGATAGGTTAATAATGTCCAAATCACAGTGTATGGCAACACGCTATAACCTTCACTATTCTTATTTATCTCTATAAACACAGTTTTACAGATACCTTTAACATAGTATACTCCCCTCTGTCCATCCTTTTCTGCCAACACCTCCACAAACTTGTTTTTATTGTTTACTACAAATGCATACACTATATAATGTCCACAATGCTCCAGATCCTCCCAACGCAGGAAGTAATCTTTTAATTTATCCTCTCTTTCCCTTATTTCTCGTTCTTTAGCCAACTGAGATTTGTATTCCTCTGCAACAGTATTTTTCCACATATTCCAATTTACGCTTATTACTGTCGATGTCTTCTAATTCCAATTTCCTCTTTTTGGAACACCTCTCTAAGAAAGACTTGGAAAGTGGCTCTATTTCTTTAATAGTGTATAGGCACAGTTTATTGGTCCGGCTTCTTAAAATGTAGGGAGTAAGGTTAGGACTTCCCACTAGGCCTAATTCTTCTAAATTGATGTGTTTAGGTATAGTGGAGAAAGGTGTATTTGATTTTGTAAAATATGTGCCCCCAGATTTTATGGAACACTTATACTTTACACTTATAGCATCAGGAAATTCCTCTATTACCTCCACATAGTAAGTTGGTAAACGGTTAAAGCTAAATGCAGATAGAGCATACTTTATTAACTTTTCCCTTTGTGTACCATCTTTTGGCAGTTTTAGTTGTACTCCAGTTATCTTCTTTGTATTACTATCACCCCAATATGCATATTGTAATAAATTGTTAAACACTAAACAACAACTGTTTTGTAATTGATTGGCAACTTTCATCCACATCTTATGCAGAGGTACAGCATAGAATGGAGCATTTTGGAAGTACCTTTGGTTGTCTTCTATTAGGCTTAAACAATCTCTTAAAGGTTCAAACCCTTTACCAAAACCTTTACAATAGTTATAGATTGTTGCCTCTAACCTTGTTATTCCATTCTCTCTAGCTAGTTTAGACGAGAACGTTTCTTTTAGTCTCGCACCTGGACAGTTTACAAAGATTATTACGTGGTTTCCTATACTTGTAACTACTCCAGGGCTTGTAATCTGGCATATTAATTTATTATATATTTTTACCCTGCTGTTTACATTAAAACATGTTATATAGTCTTTACTAACATGGAAATTATCTACAATAACATTATATACATTCTTGTACTCCCCTTGTTAGCAAAAGTCAAAGTTTTCTATAAGATATTGGCACATTTCCTCTTTATTAAATAATCCAGCCAAATCTAGTGTTATATCAAAATCCATAAGATAGTACATTTCTTTTTCCAGATCTTGCAGTATCTTTGGAAGGTCTTCCAACAAATACTTAATTTTAACATTTGCTAGCTCTATTTTTTAGGGAATTGCTATAGGATCATCGTACTTTTGTTTAATTTGGTCAATACCTTCCCTTATTATTTGTAACACACCCTCGCTTTGGACCCCAGGGGACCTCTCCAAGGAGCGAATAGTAGTTTTGCCACAACACCATATGTCGAGCTAAAGAGAACTTTTTGAATATTCCTCGTAAGTAGCTATTAAACTAGCCACATATTTCCTTCTTAACTTTATATTTATTCTGAACGTCTCCATCACAATCCGTAACATTGGTTATCTTACTAACATTATATTATCACAAAACGCATCCGTTATGGATGTTAAGTTATTTAATTTTGGTTCGCCCTCGCAATAGCTTATATTACCTATGTCTGTAATAAGGTTATTATTACGGAGATTTTCTAATAAAAACCATATACCAAATCTTTTGTTAGTAGGTTTAATTCTATTTCCCAATAAATGGATAACAGATTACATTTCCTTATATAGAAAAAAGTAGCAGAAACATGTAAACAGGACAGATATAATTACACTATAATATAGGCATATAGAGGTTTCCAACATACTCGATGTATAATATGTTGTATATATGTTGTAGAATAAAAATATGGATATTGTATATAAACAAAAACATAGGCAAGTGGTAAGTATAACATGTAAGTGGACACCTAGATAGTTCGTCCCATATGTGTGCAAATATGTTATACAATGATGGAATACCTATATAAACTATTAATATAATTCCAAATTCGACTAAATAAGTCTATAGTCTCAATATAATTAACATATTATAAACTAACGGTGCCATCCCGCATTTGTACCTAAACTGTCCAAATTCTATAATATTTTACTGTCTATTCTTAGTCCTTGTATAGTATCGGGTTTTGTACTATTAAACCCTACATTCTTATACGTATCCTGTGCAGTAGAGTAATTTATGCATGTATTAATATAAACTGTTATAAATAGTGCTAATATACGAGTCTTATAATTAAATGGACAACTTCTACAGATACGTCTATGCTATTCTATAATACACATAATCTGTTGTACAAGAGTTGGCTGAATATGTAATTGTTATGTTAAATGTGTTGTAACCAATCCTACATCTTATAGCACACTTATACCTTTATGTTATTAAATACAGATCCGCATATTCTACAAGACCTGAACACAGATCTGTTGTATAAGTATAGTAGAATAGGCGTCTCACCCATTGTTTGTTAAATGTGTTCTGTAAAGTAAAACATAAATGCAAATTGTACTAAGACTATATTATTGGATACAGCTGTTATATAGTTTATAAATGGCACAAAATAAAGAGATGGCCAGATATTAGATAGTCAGCAAATGTGTTGGAAGTGTGGTATAAACCGAATAGTAAGACAAACACCACATAGTGCAGCATGTAAGCAATCTAAATAATATCCATTACTATATGACTCTTGTAAAATATATGTTACCTTTCTAATAAGTCTTTTATCAATTAATACAAACGTATAAGGTCAGTATTGGTACAACATTCGATATATTAGCCAAACATACAGTCAAAACATTGATTCCTCCAAATGTTATGTTTAATTGTGTAAAATTTGTTTATATAACATATATTCCTTACACAATTTACAAACCATTTTCGTGTCAGTTGACAGAACCTGTAAAAGTTGTGTAAAATGGCTGTAAACCAGTATCCGTACCGTAATGCATTGGAGTGTGTTACTTATTGTGTCTCTGCATTTGTGTTGTTTTATAAACTTTAAATATTACTATGTCCTTATACTCTTACTACTTCTGTTACTATGCTATTTATTTTTACTGTTTCCTATCTAAGTTTAACTGTATACTATATCCTTTAATGGCATATATATTGGTACAATTTAGGTACAAATGCGGGATGGCACCGTTAGTTTATAATATGTTAATTATATCGAGACTATAGACTTATTTAGTCGAATTTGGAGTTATATTAATAGTTTATATGGGTATTCCATCATTGTATAACAAATTTGCACACATATGGGACGAACTATCTAGGTGTCCACTTACATGTTATACTTACCACATGCCTATGTCTTTGTTTGTATACAATATCCATATTTTTATTCTACAACTCCTATACATCGAGTATGTTAGAAACCTCTATATGCCTATATTATAATGTAATTATATCTGTCCTGTTTACATGTTTCTGCTACTTTTTTCTATATAAAGGAAATGTACTCTGTTAGCCATTTATTGGGAAATAGAATTAAACCTATTAACAAAAGATTTGGTATATGGTTTATATTAGAAAATCTCCGTAATAATAACCTTATTACAGACATAGGTAATATAAGCTATTGCGAGGGCAAACCAAAATTAAATAACTTAACATCCATAACGGATGCGTTTTGTGATAATATAATGTTAGTAAGATAACCAATGTTACGGATTGTGATGGAGACGTTCAGAATAAATATAAAGTTAAGAAGGAAATATGTGGCTAGTTTAATTGCTACTTACGAGGAATATTCAAAAAGTTCTCTTTAGCTCGACATATGGTGTTGTGGCAAAACTACTATTCGCTCCTTGGAGAGGTCCCCTGGGGTCCAAAGCGAGGGTGTGTTACAAATAATAAGGGAAGGTATTGACCAAATTAAACAAAAGTACGATGATCCTATAGCAATTCCCTAAAAAATAGAGCTAGCAAATGTTAAAATTAAGGATCTGTTGGAAGACCTTCCAAAGATACTGCAAGATCTGGAAAAAGAAATGTACTATCTTTTGGACTTCGATATAACACTAGATTTGGCTGGAATATTTAATAAAGAGGAAATGTGCCAATATTTTACAGAAAACTTTGACTTTTGCTACCAAGGGGAGTACAAGAATGGATATAATGTTATTGTAGATAACTTCCATGCTAGTAAAGACTGTTTAACAGACTGTTTAAAATGTTTTAATGTAAATAGCAGGGTAAAAATATATAATAAATTTTGTTGCCAGATTACAAGCCCTGGAGTAGTTGCAAGTATAGGAAACCATATAATAAACTTTGTAAGCTCTGTTAAAAACTAGAATAGAGACTATATATAAGTATCGTAAACAGTATAGGCCATAGGCCCTACAATGTGACAAAATCTCCTATAACTTACACTCGGCTAAGGGACCACCCTTAGGGTCGCCAGTGCTTTGTTGTAAAACTTATAGAAGAATAGTAATAAATAATAAAGTAATACATTATCTCTCAAATTACAACAGTACATGATGTCTTTGATGTTTCTTAAAGTGGGCATATCACACTATTGATTGGGGAACAAGTTTTTCCTCCAATATTGAATAGATTTTCCTCCCAATTTTTGTCCTCCGTAACCAACTATTTATCGTGAAAAAAACACCCTTGTCGATCCTAAGTCTATTACAAATCCGGCGAGGTGGTCGAGAGAGTAGTTAATGAGAGGGAGGGGGTGAAGGAGGAGGGGTGAAAGTGGAGTGGGTAAGAGGGGTGGTTGGTGCCGGGTAAGTGTGTGTCATGGCGGCAGGTGAAGTTTTCGGTGCTGTATTAATGTGTTTTGTTTATAACATTTAAGGGTTAGTGCCATATTTGTGAACCCCGAAGTGATGAAGGCTGAGGCCGGGAGCCGGTAAGTGATAGAGGCGGAAGGGGATGGCTATGGAGTTTTAGTGTCTCATAACAGAAGTATTCGGTACAACGAACTACTAACCTGGCTGTCATGTTCGAGAGCGCTCAGATTATCCAACGTCATGATGATTCGGCCAGCCGACCAACCAGAACGCTTCTTGCCTTATAGCTCACAGTTCAGCCACGTACAAAAACTAAATACTCTTCTTTCATCACTATTACTATATATTACACCCGTCACCCCACAAAAAATGTTTACTTTCAACAGAGTTTGTTAATTGGCAAAGAAAATTACTTTCACCCAAATTAAGATGCTTCTTCAATCATAAACGGAAAATTAATGAAAATAAAACAAAATCTTCTTCCTTTTTAATTAATCTCAATTACAAGTCCAGCTTAGTAGGTTTTCGCACAGTCCGACTGGACCTACGAATAAGTGACGGTGAACTGCACTGTGCTGCTGGTAGCCTAGGAGATATAGCTGGCTGCTGGAAATCGCCTTCATCGATGAAGGCGAACAGATCTGTTCGGTCATTCAGGATTGATTTCCTAGGACTGAGCGTAGGCCTAGCAGGGGGTGAAGCTTGCGTTAGGCCTGGATTCGTAGGCGGACGATTTTCTGGTCGTTCCGGGCTGCGTATTTACGAACCCTAAGTGGTCTCAGCGCTCGCTCGATTCGGGCCATCGCCGAGGTTTGGCGGAGATACCCGATCGCACTAACCTAACCTAACCTAACCTAACCTAACCTAAACGCAGGAGTACAACGGTTAGGTTAGGTTAGGTTAGGGCGATCGGGTATCTCCGCCAAACCTCGGCGGTGGCCCGAACCGAGCGAGCGCTGAGACCACTTAGGGTTCGTAAATACGCTTCCGGGCTAGGAGATGACACGTTCAGCCCGATCTCTGGAGGTGTGATAACCACGGATTCATCTTTCTCATCAGGGTATCTTGTACGCAAATGGTCAGCATGACAAAACCTACCGATGTTAACCAAGTATATAACCGTGCTTCTTTGCAGAATAATTCTTCCTGGAACCCACGAAATCTTTTCACTACGGATCAATACCGCCTGCCCTTCAATAAACGACCTATTAGGACCCCGGTGTCTGTCTGCTCATTCTTTTTGCATTCTTCTTTTGTTTGAAACGGCAAACTCCACGTTAGGTTTTAATAGGGCGAGTTTTGTTCTCGGTTTCCAAGTCAAAAACAACTCTGCCGGGGTCTGTCCGGTAACTGAGTTTGAATGTTACGATACGAAAACAAGAAATTATCTAATTTATGCTGAAGAGTGGTCAAATGAGAACTCAATAACTTGACGGAGAAGATTCTTGTTGACTTCCTGCACACTTCGTTCAGCAGTTCCATTTGAAGCGGCATGGTATGTATGGTGGTGTTAATGTAAATCGAATATTGTTCTTCTGCAAAAAAGATTTGAATTCCCAACTAGTAAAACATCTGGCATTATCCGACGCCAGTTCCATCGGCAACCCATAGGACGAAAATAGGGTTCTAAGTCGCTCAATTATTTTAGAAGAAGTAGTTGAGTTCATAATGAAAACCTCTAACCATTTAGAGTAACTATCAATTATAACCAGAAGCTGCTGCCTCGACTCAGAATCCTCTGCATAATCTATATGTATTCTTTGCCATCTGGTAGTTGTCATAGGCCACTGGCTCTGCGGCACTTTCGGTGCTGCATTTCTTGTAACTTGGCAAATATGACATGACGACACCAAATCTTCTATTGACTTATCGGAACCCGGCCACCAGACATAACTACGAGCTAGTAACTTCATGCGCGTTATTCCCGGATGCTGGTCATGCAGCATCTGGAGCACAGACGACTGTAGTTTGTGGGGAACCACCACACGAGAGCCCCACAATAAACAATTCCGGTCTACTGACAACTAATCCTTTTTCCTAAAGAAAACTAACAACTCTGGATCCTTACAATTTTTCCAACCATATAATACAAAATCCTTTACTCTCGACAAAATGGGGTCTCTATCCTTTAACCTTCCAATGTCTAATGAAGTAAAAGGTGAAATTTCACTCAACACACAGTAGCTGTTCATGACCTGAATACAAGAATCCACGTGTGACACGTAGTTAGTTTCCAGTTCCACCGGCTCTATGTCCGGTAATGGTAACCGTGAGAGCGCATCTGCGTGAGGGACATCTGCAGCCTTCCTATACTTTACTTCTAAGTTATAGACCGATAAGATTAACGCCCATCTCTGAAGGCGAGCTGCGGCCATGCTTGGCACACCTTTTTTTGAAGCAAAAATTGCTGTTAACGGCTGATGGTACGTGTGTAAAATACAGTGTCTACCATAAATATATTTGTGAAATTTGTTTACGCCAAAGATCAGGGCCAAGGCTTCCCTATGTAGCTGTGAATAGTTTCGTTCACTGGAACTTAACGTTTTGGATGCGAAGGCAATCGGCCTTTCTTTTCCTTCAATGAGATGCGAGAGAACTGCCGCCACCCTTCGAGGACTCGCATCACAAGTTAATACAAGCGGTTTATTGACATAATGATGTACCAACAGACTTGAATCAAGTACCCACGACTTACTTTCCTTAAATAAGTCTGAAAATGCCTGTGTCCAATTCCACAAATCTTTGTGCAACAATTCATAAAAGCCACTCAGTCGTGCTGAAAGATTTGGAATGAAAGAATGATAATAATTAATTAAGCCTAAGTACGCCCTCAGTTCATCCTTATTAGTGGGTTCTGAGGCGTCTCTGAGGGCAGCCAACAAACTTTCCTGTGGGCGAAGACCTTCACCTGAAATAAAATGACCCAAGTATTCTATACAAGGTTGTAAAAACTTACATTTAACTTCATTGACCCTTACGCCATACTCTTCTAGGCGTTGCAGAACCTTTTCTAACCGCCGTAGCCCTTCTTCTCTAGAGTGGGCGAGTAGTGGGGAAAGGGGACTTCTGGGGCGGAAGTGACGTCACACGTCACGTGACCGGATGTGCTGAGTGAATATATACGTCATCTGAGGCTGAGCCAGCGACTTAGGCGGTTTTGTGACGTAATGAGGGAAAGGTTAAAGTTCAAGGTCACAGGGATGGTATTTTAAAAAAGTACTACCTCGCACGCGTAAAATTCGAATCGTGATTCGATAGTTTTAATCGATAAAAATATCGAATGAAAACAATAGAATGAAGCAATCGAATGATACGAGTGCGAGGTAGTACTATTAAATTTATTACTGTACTTTATTTAATTTACAATGCGAAGCTTCCCCCGTTGTTGGTTATAATCGAAGTTGTTGACCCCGACGAGTTGCAGCCATCATATTTCTTCCTGATGAAAGACGGTAGATACTTTGATCCCTGCACAGAGCCTTCTACGTTGTTTGTTGCGAACAGTTCTAAAGATAAACTGTAGCCAGTCCCTAGGAGAAGTCTTAACTCTTCTTTAAAAACTTCAAGGTCTGTATAAGTCGTTAGATAAATTGAGTCATAATGAATACACCGAATCTTGAGTGAAATGATAATGCTATTTTGTGAAGAGCGTCTCGGAGAGGTTGATGTTCACCAGTCAAGAGCCGGAGGTGTACTGACTATTCATTCGCAAGCTAGCGTTGTTCTGGTATTAAATAAAATGGTGGGGGTAAACGTGTAGGATGCGGGGCAGGTGGTCACCAAGCAGCTGGCGTGGGGCAGATGGCGCAGGGGGCAGATGGCAGCTGGCGCGGGGCAGATGGTTGCTACTACATTCGCCACCAAAGTAATGTAATCCGTCGCCGTAATTCTTGTATTTTATTTTGTCGGTTCATTTGATTAAATAAAACAAAGGTGGTGGGGGAAGAATTCGAATAAAATATCCATTAGTGAAAACCCATCAAGGATAACATAATTGCTTCTGCATCAGAGGATGTTGTGGTAGACACTTCATGTACTTTTCTTTTGATCAGTTGTTTCATTAGTGTCAGCTTCCAATTTATGATTTTTAAACAGCTGACTGTTTCTAGCAACATAAACAAATGAAACAATAACAAACCTCTGACGTTGTTAGTTGTAAAAGTGTAAACGTACCCAATAATGGCTGATTCAAATATTAATATTCCTGAATCAATAGTGAAAATAAAAGGTAGTATGATGAAAAGTACTGTTCATAACTCGTCCGAAAGTGCTGTAACGGTGCTTGATCGGCTTCGCCTCGTACTTGAAACTCGATCGTGCACCGGTAACGGCTATATTCTATTCCCGCTCAAAGACCACATAAGCTGGAAGACCACCACATAGTTTTAGCTGGTATAGTTTTTGCAGTTTTATTAGTAGTTTGTACTGTGTGAAATGCTCATATATAGGATAAACCCATACACTCCTGCTCCTCGTCTTTATTTCTTTGCAAAATTAGGGAAAATACACACACATTTTTTTCGCTCAATATTAATAACTAATCAAAATGCGAAGACTAAGAAAAACCCATCTGTAAATCACAATACAACTTAAGAGGGGCTTCAGTCCTACGCATCTACCTGCTTCTCCCATAAGACTAATGTCAAAGCCCCTCCCTCCTCAACTGATTATTCAAATTTGATGACTTACAGATCATTGAAAAAAAAACATAAAAATACCTAGCGATTTCAGTGAGCAGCATTTCGAAATGTCAAATAGTATTATTTTTTATGTACAAATTTTGCTCACTGAAATCACTAGGTATATTTTTGTCCTTTAAAACGAGCCATAAATCAACGATAGCGGATATTCCGTTGCGTTGAGGAGAGGAGACGGGCTTATGGGGGTAGCAGGTAGAAACGCAAAAAGTTCCGTGACTGGAGCCTCCTCCTATGGCCAGGGGTGCCCATTTCCCCCAAGCCTCATGGCGCCATTCCCCCCCCCCAAATGTGGCTAACCCTCCCCCCACACCCCCTTGTGACAGTGAATGAACTGAAACAACATACCTACAATAAAGTTTACGAGGGGGAGAGGGAGGGCGACCACACCAAGATTCTACCAAAATCGAAAAAAATACAGACACAGATAATGATAATGGCGACAATGAACAAAAAATAGTTATAATTAGGTAGATTATTTACTGTACTATCTATAGTACAGTATACGCAGAAAAACCTTTCCTCTGGAACAGCCTTTGAAAACCATTCAGACGATTCTCTTGGGGATTGCGGGGGGTCATTACAACGAGATGTAGATAAATATAGAGCTCTCGTCTCGTGTTAAAAAAGTGAAGCCTCACTGGAGGATATTTGTGTAAACAAATCATCTGGTCAAAGAGTAAAAAAGACTAACATAACTTGTGAAGAGAGGATCTGATTGGTTAAACATATTGTTGCCATGGATACCAGAGGGTATAGAGGGTCAAAATGGCGGTCAGCATAGAGGCACTGTTTTTTACCCCAGACGAGACCTCTATGTATATATTCCTCGTTGGGTCATTATATTAAAATTACAGAAAACCTAATCCTAAAACCAGTAACTTGTGTTTCTTGCTATTATTGTTCGTTGTTATTAAACAAATATAATGCTGTAGTAAGATTGTTTTGATTAATCAAGATTGATTTCTCAATTAATTCATAACTAGCGATCGCAATTTACTAACTAGGTCATAATTCATAACTAGGTCGAAATTCAATTTGAAAGTCTGTGAGGCGTAGCCCTGAGGGCCGATGTAAATTATAACGGATTTCTGGTCATTTACAGGGGAATACCATTTCTAACAGTATGCGTGAATTTCTCCTACGATGCACACAAGCTGAGAAAAAAGGAGGGACAGTTTCGTGCTTGCCTATTAATATAAAGATACATTATTTTTACAGTTTGTTTGAATTTAGAGATATACATTGTTAGAAGATAATATACATCTTGGGTTAAATGATTTAATGTTCCGTCGAGACCAGGGCCGTATTTAGGACCTCTGGGGCGTATTCGAAAATTTATATACACATTACAACTATTAATGTAGGCAATATGTATATACAAAAGTTATTTGTTCTATTCTGTAATATGTAATATGCCCTCATTATTTTTAATATTCTGGACTGTAATAAACACACCAAATCTACAAATAAATAAACAGTTTTCATTTATTGTCAAAACCTAAAAAATCATAAAATAAAAAGTTGTATTTAATTTTCTTTCCAAAATATATTATGGTTTTAGCTCTCTTTAACCTATGTCCAATAGCTAATAATATATGATGTTAATATAGGCTACAGTAAAAACATCATGCCTGGTTAAACTAACAATCAAAGTTTATAAAAATAAAAAATGATAACCTCATGTAATTGCTTTATCACAAAAATCATTGTACTAAGAAAATTAAAATTAAACAAAATATAACATGTGTTGTGAAAGAAATATGTTTGAATTTGATAGCGTACACATTTATTAGGAACTCTTGAAAAGTTTTGTTATCAACATATTGCTGGATAGACTGTATTAAATAGTTGTTCATTACCTGCAGTATAGACAGTAAAAACTCTTTTCTACATTTCTGGGCTGAACAATCGTTAATTATATGTTCTATACTCATGATGCTAACAGCTTTGAATCACTCTTGTTTAATGCTAATTCAAAGGTAACTAATTCAAAGCAAAAATCGTCCAATTTCGATGAAATTTGGGTCGAATGTGTAAAGTAACATTATGACTTTAAGTTCGAAAACCAGAAAAATCGAACAATGGGAAGGGGGGTTTTAAATTTTCCAAAAATCAGTTTTTGCATTTTTCACGCTAACATTTTTAAAACACTTAATTCCAAAAAACCTGCTCTTAAAATCTCCCATGTTAATCTTATGGAAATAAGGTTTTTGGCTTTTCCTCAGTTAATTTTAATGCAAACTTCACATTTGCTTTTACCAATCAACTCAGCTCCACAAAGAAATCATTTTGGTCTTTAAATTGTGATTCTACGTCCAACCATTTCAGGGATATTCAAAGTGCTAAACACAGTATGTTGTCCAATGTTATCCTTATGAGGCGGCCGGAGTCAGCTGAAATTCCGCCTTTTGATTTGGAATTTGGCCACTGGAGCGCTAGTAGTTTTTCTAATAACACTTCGTTCCGACAGCAAGCGTAGGCTCGGCCCTCAGTCAACTCACGGATCGGTATTGTCTAGTGATTTACAACCCCTAGAATGACGGGTCCACTGTCCCTCGCCGCCGCACCGTTTCTCGCACGTCTCTCACACTCGGGTCCAAACCCTAAAAATCACTCAAAACTGTTTGCTGTAAGCGCTGACCAAATTAGTTACCACTTCGTCTAAATCACATATCTGATAATATTTTATCAAATATTCTTAGCAAAAGGTTTAGGCAAATTATTTTATGTGGAGAAAAAAGGTTATTCCTTAAAAAATGTTTCCGCCAGTTTAAACAATCCTTCAAAGAACTTTGAAAAGGCTAAAAGACTTTCTATTTTCAACAATGTTGTACATGAATTAAACATTTGTTATTAAATCTATTAAACATACAATACCTCAATAACCTTCATAAAATAAAGTAACATTTAAGACTGACTGTAAAAGATAAAATGTTTATACCCCATGAGAGTATTAACAGACCAGTAAAAATCGTTTTCCGAACTTTTATTTTCTACCGGGTAAAATAAATATTTCGGCGGAGGGTAGTACAGTAAACATTTTATTTGCTCACTTTATTACTGTAATATGCCAACAAACCCTACTTGTATATCTGTTTGTTGTTAACAAAATCACCTTATACATGAGGGTTGTTACTACTAGTAAAACCTATATAACATTATTATAAAACAGGAACTACAAAAAAAGCTATGTTTAATTAATTAAAGTTAGTTTTAGCGAATTTCCCCTATAGGGAAGAAGCTATTACCGTAGGTCTCATGGTAAGACTTAAGCCCGAGACCATGATAACTTTTCGTTTTGAGGTCCCCAGATGCCAAAAACACCATTCGTTCAAATTTGTATATATGTATATATATATATATGTGTCCGTAAGCACGATAACTCTCGTAAAAGAGGTCCGATCTTAATGAAATTTGGGATAAACGTGTAAAGTACCATTTATTTGAACGAGTTCGAAAACCAGACAAATCGCACCATCCGAAGGGGGGTTTTGGGGGGGTTTTGTACCCCAAAAATGTTTTTTTTGGAGTTTTCACATGTAATAATCATTTAAATCAAATTTTATTTTATACCATTGGATTCAGCTTAAAAAAACAAACAATTTGGTATTTTGATCATTGCTCTACGTCAATTGGTCACTGAGATATTGAAAGTGCTAAACACAGTACGTTGTCCAATGTTATTCTTATGGAGAAAAAGAAAAATTGTATATCTCACTTATTTATGAACATAAACTGACAAAATTTGGTATATGATTTCATCTGGTTGGGGTTTATCGTTGTTTGCACAAAATACCAAATTTTCACGTATGGTTCCCGTAGCAGCAAACCTAGGTAATCGGTCCCCATGTTATTCTTATGGAGAATAATTAAAATGTTATATTTCGCTTACTTATAAATGTATATGAATGAAACTTGGTATGTGACTTTACTTAGATGAGTTCTAATGATATTTGCATAAAAACCCATTATTTTGTGTTCCTTGTTGCAGCAAACCTGCGTACTCATCCCCAATGTTATTCTTATGGAGAATAATTAATATTTTTAATATCGCTTGTTTGTGAATATATTTCTTATGAATCCTGTTAAGTGTTAATGTGTTATGTTATATATTCATTGGAAATTCGCTGAGTATGCAGGTTTGCTGCGACGGGGGTATTTATTATTTACTACGTTACAGTAGATGTTTTGGGTAGAAGTAGTAGCAATTTGACGCATCCGAGTACAATTTCGTAGGAGATGGTTCTTACACTCGATTGTTTCTACAGTTAATGATTTGTAGGGTCTGCTTTAAAGAATTGTTGAATATACACTGCTATCGCCAACACCTATTAATCGAGCTTATATAATTCCGAACATCTGTTCTCTTCTGAGGAACCCGTCAGCTCTTATAACTGGCTCCATACTTTAAGAGCTTTGGTTAGTTCCCCAATTTTTAAATCGTGTGATTTTTCAGTCATCAGTCCAAGTGGACTTGCACGAGCACATGGTGTACAATACTTGTTTGTAACTGTCATGTAGAGGACCTTATTGTGCGATGTCCAACATCTGCTGCCTGTTTAGAAAAATAAAAATTTTTCGTCGAAATGCATAGCTTACTACAGTAAAAAAATTCACTGTGTAAAATCCACCTGCACTTTTAAGATTTATCTGCAAATTTCATTGAATTTAGAATGTTGGTGGAATTAAAAAAATACCATAATACTAACTTTGACAACTGAATTTATTAGTCAATTTTGTATACTTTAAGTTTAGTAATTATATAACTTTCTCAGCGAGGCGTCATTTACAAGTTACAGCAAAAACTGAAAGAAGTGTGAAATATTTGAGGTTTATCGGTAAATTTCGTCAAATTTCAAAGTTCTTTGGAATATGAACTACATTTAGTAATAACACCTTCGACCAGTGTATTTTATAGACAATCTTACCAACTTTAAATTCAGCAGGTATACAAATATCTGTACGAGACGATACGTCGTACGGGTCTACAAGAAGAAATATGAAAAATGTGCGAAAAATATGAGGTTTTACGCCTACCAAAAGTTCTCCCCATGGCTGTCGAGGTCGCAAACTTAGTTTTGCAACCCCCCTTCTATACCAAACAATGCATTAAAACAATATTTTTTACCAGATAAAAATATAAGCTGATCGTCTCTCAGGTTACCTATATATTGGGCTAATTTGAGAAGTAGGAGTTGCTATAAAAACTTAATACAAATAAATATAGGAATACATTTTTAATCGGGTAAACATACAAAATAGTTTCAATAAGTTAAATCTGCCGCGTTAGTTCAGTGCCGGAAACGGGATCTTCCGTCGGTAAACGACGTTGCTGCCAGTTGCTGCGATCTGACGGAATCCGTAGGAACTAGTTACAGTGGATCGGATCTTTAGTTTTGCAAGGCTTTTTTAAAACAATTATTTTTACCAAATACACAATTAAAAACTATAAAACCAAATAAGCACATCATTAATAAAAACATGTATTATATAATGATGGTTTCATGTATGTATTATATAATGATGGTTTCATGTATGTATTATATAATGATGGTTTCATGTATGTATTATATAATGATGGTTTCATGTATAATTTTGAGTGATCGAGTAGTATAATATGTGGGAACAAAGTTTTTAAAATCCTTATGGGATATAGGAAAGATGTCTCTTGAATTTTCAGGTTTGTATTTAAATTAAGATCGTTTTGCATAGTGCTGTCTTGCAGCCAATGACTGATAGATTGTTATCCCTATAACATTTTTTACATTCAAAAGCATATATGCCATAAAATAACATATATATGACAGCGCCCTATGTTAAAATAACGGCCCGAGCCGGCGGCTGACCGAGTTGAGTCCGGCCGCCTCTTATGGAGAATAAATAAATTGCTATAGATCACTTATTTATTTATGTATTTTTATGAAACTTGGTAAGTGGCTTTATGTGGTAGTGAGAAACATATTCATGCATTGGAAATTCGCTGAGTACTTAGGTTTTCTGCGATGGAGGTATTTTTATTTGTAAACTCGAATTCGAGATTCGAATCTTTTGTCATTTACTCGACTCGAATTCGACTCGACTTAAAAAACCTGTTCTCGCACATCTCTAATTATTTTACTATCATATCTATGATAACCTCAAAGACTGAAGACTACTCAATGTCCTAAGTTAACTGACTTTCGTAACGAATCATAATTTTGATACTATTATTTAATTATTTTCTATTTGGTTGTTTATTCCTAATATTTTATAAAATATCAAAGGTCTATTGAGTTTTGTGGAACAAGAAAAAACTTAAATTGGCATAAACAGAATCTTCATATCCCAAGTACGGCAAAGCATATGGCAGATATTTAAAAGTTTACGGGGTTAGGGGACAGGCTCAAACATCATGGCTCTAGATCACATATTGCAAATATATACAACTTATACTCAGCAAAATAAGGTGCTGTAAAATACCGTTAATAGTTACATTTAAATGGTAACAGGCTTATTCCTGTTACTGGATTAGTACGAATTGATAAAATTCGCCCATGCTTTTCAAAATAATAAAAATTAATGAATAACTTTGGGTTTGGTACTTAGTTTGAATGCACACCTTTTACAACTTAAAACTATTTTACCATCGTCAGTTGAGAAAGAATAATTTTTTGTCAGAACATAATTAAAACACTGTCTCGCGAGGACTTTAGTGACCCGCGGCCTCACTTTCGTGGCCTGCACGGAGCTTCTCGTGCGTAAGGCCTCCGTGCGAGGACTTTAGTGACCCGCGGCCTCACTTTCGTGGCCTGCACGGAGCTTCTCGTGCGTAAGGCCTCCGTGCGAGGACTTTAGTGACCCGCGGCCTCACTTTCGTGGCCTGCACGGAGCTTCTCGTGCGTAAGGCCTCCGTGCGAGGACTTTAGTGACCCGCGGCCTCACTTTCGTGGCCTGCACGGAGCTTCTCGTGCGTAAGGCCTCCGTGCGAGGACTTTAGTGACCCGCGGCCTCACTTTCGTGGCCTGCACGGAGCTTCTCGTGCGTAAGGCCTCCGTGCGAGGACTTTAGTGACCCGCGGCCTCACTTTCGTGGCCTGCACGGAGCTTCTCGTGCGTAAGGCCTCCGTGCGAGGACTTTAGTGACCCGCGGCCTCACTTTCGTGGCCTGCACGGAGCTTCTCGTGCGTAAGGCCTCCGTGCGAGGACTTTAGTGACCCGCGGCCTCACTTTCGTGGCCTGCACGGAGCTTCTCGTGCGTAAGGCCTCCGTGCGAGGACTTTAGTGACCCGCGGCCTCACTTTCGTGGCCTGCACGGAGCTTCTCGTGCGTAAGGCCTCCGTGCGAGGACTTTAGTGACCCGCGGCCTCACTTTCGTGGCCTGCACGGAGCTTCTCGTGCGTAAGGCCTCCGTGCGAGGACTTTAGTGACCCGCGGCCTCACTTTCGTGGCCTGCACGGAGCTTCTCGTGCGTAAGGCCTCCGTGCGAGGACTTTAGTGACCCGCGGCCTCACTTTCGTGGCCTGCACGGAGCTTCTCGTGCGTAAGGCCTCCGTGCCCGCGTCCGCTGCGTCTAAGTACCCTTAAAGACCAAAACGTGGGAAGTGGATTAATACGGATATTTTAAATACTGTCTGTAATATAATGAGTTTTAGTTTTTCATGCACCATCCAGTATTTTATTTAGTTTTTTCAGATCACACTTATTCTGGAGTAAGTTTTAATAAGTTTTGAGTAGCTGGTTTGGTTTGAAATTTGTATTGATCACGTGTGGGGTGTATCCACAGATTGTATTTAATTTTGTTGGATCGGACTGTACTTATAACCCACTACCCATCTAGAACAGTGTATCTTTTACTCTCTAGAACAGTGTATCTGTTACTTTCTGGAACAGTGTATCTTTTACTCTCTAGAACAGTGTATCTGTTACTTTCTGGAACAGTGTATCTTTTACTCTCTAGAACAGTGTATCTTTTGCTCGTGGTAGCAGTGCATTTGCTATTTTATTTATTTTCAATTACCCAATTGATTCTAGTGTTGACAAATCTGCACTCGATGTTCAAACTACACGTGAATACAAGTTGCTTAGGCATGAGTTATCGACATTTTAACGTGATTTACATAATACACACAAATTTCGGTTAATTAATACAATATGACCAAGCTGTATAATCATTTAGTGGCAACTCACACCAATGGACAGTTTAGCGGTGCGACGCTGATGCTGGTGATAACACGAACTGACACTATTGTAACTCACAAAATCGCCTAACGCGGTTAAGGTAAGTAGGTATGCACTGGATAAAACGGTTACTGGCAGCCGAGTGGCATTAGGTCAAGTGACTCGGTTGACACTGGGCAGCATGTGTGAACTTACCTCAGGGGGCCTACATACTCACTTGCCTTGACAGCGAGGTAATGCCGCGTTGCGTAACTCGGGCCGAGTAACTTCCTCGGACTCTTGTCTCATCGAATGGCGTGTCCCGATTACTAAACCGTTGAGTCGAACAACAAATTCCTATACAAAAGTGGACTACCATATTTGGGGTGCCAGTGAGAAAATGTTTTATTTAGATTTCAACTTATGATTTCACTCTAATTTTATTTGCATATTGTTTATCAAACCACAGGACACCAAGTTGCCATATACTTTATAAATATTTATTAATTTAATTTATTTTTAATTACTTAAATATTATTTTTTTTGTATTTTTAAAATAAAACCACAGAATTTGACCTAAGTTTCTTAAATTACTAGGCTTGTGACAAAATATTGAAAAAAATACAGATTGAAATTTGTCTGTGCAGTCCTGTGGGTTCCGTTCGGTGCCTGGCTTTATTTTATTTTATTTTGACTGCTTTTAAAGTTCTCTGTTTTAGCTTTTTTGTGTTTTTTTACTTTGCCTGGATTGTGCTAATATTATTTTGTGTAATTTTGTTATGTTTTAGGTATTTTTCTCATCTGAAGATCACATTCCTGATCCCGAAACGTCGTGAAATATGTTTTTACCTCGCTGGTTTTTACTAATCAGTGATGGAAAATGACGCAATAATTTCTTAAAAAAGATTAATATTTATTAAAATTTGTTTATCAAATGGAGTTTAAAAACATGTTTGTTAAATGACGTGAGACCCATGAGCAACTTTTCCAGTTGATTCCACATATAAAACTACATCAATTGAATTAGTTATGCTGGGTTTTCCCAGGTGCCGAATTTTTCGGCAGCGGATTGCGAAACGCGGAGATTCTCCGCTAGTAGTTTCAGCTCAGCGGTATTGCATTTTCCTAGTAGCGGACTTTTCGGAGGAAAAACAAGCTCGTTTTGGTGTTACTGTCGAGGGGATAAGGGTGATGGACACCATGGACAATAAAATTAAATATGATGTTCTTATAAGAATACTATCGCACAACGTACTGTGTTTAGCACTTTTATACTACTTATTTCTTATGTAATTTTTGTATTGTGTTTAGCAAGGAACAATTGACGTTGATCAATAAGTCAAATTCGTTTCACGAAGAGCTAACATTAGTATGCAAACTAAAATTAGATTGTTTTAACTCTATGAACAAATTCCGAAATGTCATAATTTTAGGAGACATAGTATGTTATACTATTATTTAAACAAATATGTTTGAAATTTGAAGACTCCATGTATGATATGTAAAAATAATACCCCCGTCTCAGCAAACCTGCATACTCAGCGAATTTCCAATTTCTTAATGCCACATAAAGCCGCATACCAAGTTTCATAAATTTATATTCACAAATAAGCGATAAATGCAATTTTAATTATTCTCCATAAGAATAAGATTAGGGATGAGCAAGCAGGTTAGCTGCAACAAGGAACACAAAATAATGGGTTTTAATACAAATATCAATAGAACTCATCTAAGTAAAGTCACATACCAAGTATCATTCATATACATGTAAATAAGCGCTATATAACATTTGAATTATTCTCCATAAGAATAACATGGGGACCGAGTACCTAGGTTTGCTGCTACGGGAAACATAAGTGAAAATTTAGTTTTTTGTGTAAACAACAACAAACCACAACCAGATGAAGCCATATACCAAGTTTCGTCAGTTTATATTCATAAATAAGCAAGATATTTTTCTCCATAAGAATAGCATTAGACAACGTACTGTGTTTAGCACTTGCAACATTTCAGTAACCAATTGATGTAGAACAATGATCAAAATACCAAATTGTTTGGTTTTTAAGGCTGAATTCAATGGTATAGCTAAATATTTGATTTAAATAAAAATTGCATGTGAAACCCCAAAAAAACCATTTTTGGGGTACAAAACCCCCCAAAAACCCCCCTTCGGATGGTGCGATTCGTCTGGTTTTCGAACTCGTTCAAATAAATGCTACTTTACACGTCTGAACCAAATTTCATCAAGATCGGACCCTTTTTACGAGAGCTATCGTGTTTACGGACACATAAATAAATATATAAATAAATAAATAAATAAATATATATATGTGTGTGTGTGTGTGTGTGTGTGTGTGTGTGTGTGTGTGTGTGTGTGTGTGTGTGTGTGTGTGTGTGTGTGTGTGTGTGTGTGTGTGTATGTGTTTGCACTCTAGCGGTCGCATTTTTTGTCCGATTTATTTCAAATTTTGTAGAGACGTTCCTTTCTGTAATCAGTTGGACAAGTTTGTTGGGTAAAACAATCGGAAAACTCTAAACCCCTTTTTTGGGGATTAATCTTTCAAATTTTGAGTTTTTGGGCCCTAAAAGGGTCAGAAAAGCCCCGGATGTAAAATTAATACATGTAAAAGATGGGAATTAGTGAGGCGAAAGTCTTAAGCCCTCTCTCGTCATTCCAGCATAATTATTTACCGAGTTATTAAAGAATGTGTTTCTACTAAAGACAGTACGTTGTCTTGCGGGGGTTTCACACTAGAAAAACCTGTTATTCCTTTGTTAGAGTCCTTTTATCATCCCCAGCAACTCACGCCTACTTTCAAGCCTGTCTGGATCTTCTCCTAACATTATCATGCGCAAAATTGTATTCCCAGCTTTGCAGGTAAATGAAACCAGGAGCATCCGAACAGCCAAAAAATCAATGTTTTTAGATTTCAATAAAAATTGGAATAAATGTATGTTTTTACACTGATTTTGAGTTTTAAAAGTTGTTATGTGAAAATTCACTTCTTTCACGTCAGCGTGCTGCGTGCGAACTCGTTTATTTATTATTAATAAAGTATTGTATCAACGCCCCCCAAAGGGTAGATGGGCATCAGTGACTCTGAC
Source organism: Allygus modestus (assembly GCA_963675035.1). NCBI lineage: Eukaryota > Metazoa > Arthropoda > Insecta > Hemiptera > Cicadellidae > Allygus > Allygus modestus. Next base: position 38,051,074 of record OY776113.1, on the reverse strand, counting down.
TGGTGGGATCAACTGGAACTAGTTGCTCCAGACGTACTGCCTTGCCGACTGTCTTTTGGCGCAGGATTTCAAATAATGTGATTGTCGCCAATTCTTTTTTGTGAGCGGGCGGACTGAGTAAAGCAAGAAACGTCATTGTTGCTGCCCTCACCAAGGCCTTGTTGGAACAAACAATTCAAAAGTATACCATTATAAAAGGGGGCTCCAGTCACGAAGCATTTGGTGTTTCTACCTGCTTCCTACGTAAGGCCAACGTTAACTTTCAAAGCCCGCCCCTCCCTAACGGTTTATTCAATATTGTTGATTTATGGCTCATTTTCAAGAGGAAGACATATCTAGCGATTACAGTGAGCAAAATTTTGATATCACAAATAATCACTGTTCAATAAAATTCCAAAATATTTAATATTTACAATGCTTTACAAGTTAACTATTTGTGATGACGAAATTCTGCTCACTGATATCGCTATGTATTTATATGTTCCTTAAAATTTAACACAAACAACTATTTCGGATGACCCGTTGAGGAGGGACGGGCTTTGAAAGTTAACACATTGGGGTAGAAGGTTTTAAGAGGGTTCTGGACCCACCGGGGTTCACGAGTAAGGCACCAACCCTTATATGTTATAAAATACCTCCGTCTCAGCAAACCTACGTACTCAGCGAATTTCAAATGCACATACTGTGTGTCCCAAAAGTCCCCCCTATTATTTTTGTAGCGACTGCATATTATATCAAGAATATCTTCCGGGGAAGTCTTAGTGACCCAAAAAGGAAACTTTTGATGAGTCCAAATTTTCAAACACCTCCCCCAAAATAGGGGTTTTGGGGAAAACTCAAAAAACTGAAATCGTAATCCCCCTTGAGTGATATATAATTTTAAATGGCGTACAAAAAGAAGAAGAATGACATAAGTTTGGGGTTTCTAGCTTTGTTCTATCAAACACAGCGTTCAATTGATTTTTTAAATTTTAAAACGTCATTTTGCATTATTATTGCATAGCAGTAATTTAAATTCACCAAAAACATCTCAAAATAATAAGATTTTTCGTAGGAACGTTTAAGTAACCAAGCCATTTATCTTTTAGTGAGTGAACAAGTTTGGTCTCATCCCCCAAAATAGGGGTTTTTGGGGCTAAGTCAAAAATGTTAAATAGCAACCCTTACTGAGTGATACCTCTTTTTAAAGGTTTTAATAAAAGAAGATAAATGGTGCAAACTATAAATCTCTACGATGATCCGCCCCTAAAACATGGCAGCTTATTAAATGTCAAATTTTATAATGATATTTAATAAGCTGCTATGATTTAGAGGATCACTGCAGACCTCTAATTTTCACCATTCTTCTTTTATTAAGACCTTTAAAAAGAGGTATCACTAAGTAAGGGTTGCTATTTAACATTTTTGACTTAGCCCCAAAAACCCCTGTTTTGGGGGATGGGGCCAAACTTGTTCACTCACTAGAAGATAAATGGCTTGGTTACTTAAACGTTCCCATCGAAAAATCTTATTATTTCGAGATGTTTTTGGTGAATTTAAATTACTGCTATGCAAAAATAATGCAAAATGACGTTTTAAAATTAAAAAATTCAATTTAACGCTGTGTTTGATTTAACAAAGCAAGAAACCCCTAACTTGTGCCATTCTTCTTCTTTTTGTACGCCCTTTAAATTGATATGTCACTCAAGGGGGGTTACCATGTAAGTTTTAGCGAATTTTCCCTATAGGGAATAACCTATTACCGTAGGTGGCATGGTAAGACTTAAGCCCGAGACCATGATAACTTTTCGTTTTGAGGTCCCCAGATGCCAAAAACACTATTCGTTCAAATTTATATATATATATATATATATATAAATTTGAACGAATAGTGTTTATATATATATATATATATATATATATATATATGTGTGTGTGTGTGTGTGTGTGTGTGTGTGTGTGTGTGTGTGTGTGTGTGTGTGTGTGTGTGTGTGTGTGTGTGTGTCCGTTACCACGATAACTTTTGAAAGAAACACCCGATTTTGATGAAATTTGGCACAAATGTGGAGAGTAGCATTTATGACTTTAAGTTCGAAAACCAGATCGATCGCACTATGGAAAGAGGGTTTTATGGGGGTTTACAATTTTCCAAAAATCGGTTTTTTGCAAATTTGACACCAAAATGTTAAAAACACTCAATTTTGGTTGAAACCATTTTATAGAGCTTAAAAAATAAATAATTTAGTATTTTGAATCATTAACCTAGGTTAAGTGGTTGCGGAGAAAATCCAAAAAAAACATGTCCCATGTTAATCTTATGGTAAAAAGGTTTTTAGATTTTTCTCAGATAGTTTTACTAAAAACTTCACATTTCTATTTATTAATTTGTTTAGCTTAACAAAACAAACATTTTGGTGTTTTAATCGTTGTTCTACGTCCAACCGTTGCAGAGATATTCAAAGTGCTAAACACAGTACGTTGTCCAATGTTATCCTTATGGAGAATAAATAAAATTCTATATCTCGATTATTTATTAATGTATATTGATGAAACTTGGTATGTGGCTTCAACTAGTTGTGGTATATTGATATTAGCACAAAAAACAAGTTTTTTGTTGATAGTCCTCGTAGCAGCAAACCTGCATACTCGGCCCCCATGTTATTCATATGGAGAATAAGTAAAGTTGTATATAACCCTTAATTATGAACCTACATTAAGAAAACTTGGTATGTAGCTTCACCTGGTTCAGTTGTATTGATAATTGAAAAAAACACATGACTTATCTTCCTCGTTGCAGCAAACCTGCGTCCTCAACCCTAATGTTATTCTTATGGAGAATAAATAAAATGCTATATATCACTTATTCATGGATGTATTTTTGTGAAACTTGGTAAATAGCTCTATGAAGTAGTGAGTCACATATATATGCATTGGAAATTCGCTGAGTACGCTGGTTTGCTGTGACGGGGGTATTTGACTTACCCTGTAAACCTTATTTTTGAAAAATATATAATTAAAATTGATTTGTGGGACTATTAATTTATACAGAACTGCACGTGGCTAAACGCACGTGGGAAACACAAGGAAGCCTGAGAACGGAGCTTGCACTAGCAAACGTTTCACATGTACAATGGGAAACATTAACACAACGTATCGAATAGAAGGGTAAACACTTTGTGGGAAAGTTGCATGCCTAGAAATCAAAGAACTTACCAATTGGCAGTATCAGCATTCAAAAATGGCGTATTTCCGCTGACAGATGACCAGCCAAACAAATAGTAGAGGCGTCACCCTGATTGGTTAATGGGATGGTCAAAATCTGGGGGAAAACATGAAGAGAGAGAGGGAACTCATTCTTGGGAGGGTTAGGAAAGGAGCAGGGACATCTAGGGGACGAGTATCAAGCCGTCATTAGAGTTCCACAACGACTGTCACGGAGATTCACACTTCAGACGAGCACACAGATCCCCCATCACTAGAGGGTGTCACCATCCCAGCCGAGAGAGTCCAGGACGGGGAAGCTGACGGAAGACCACCGACACAGATCTCCCGAGACGTTCGAGCGGAGCCACCCCTGCGGGACGAGCGACCCCGAACTTCGTTCGAGCGAGGGCCCCGGCACTACCCCGGACCAGGACACCACGGACCCGTGGGAAGAGGCGAGGGCCACCCCCGACAGCGAGCCCGGCAGACAGCGGCCCCTGGACAACCCCAGAGAGCAACACCGCAGCCAGGGTAGAGAACCTCTTGGGGCAGGACCATTTTGGGACTTACGGTATGTGGAACATCGTCAGATTGGTGCACAGAAAGTTAGGCTCCATTTCCCGAGAATTGAATTAAAGTTAATAAAAGCTCAAATAACGGTACAAGCTCCTTCTTGAGTGATAAAACATAATTAAATCTATTTGTAGCAAAATAAATACACATTCTACATCTACTTCTACATCTACATTCTAAATCTATTTCACATTAAATAAGGTTTGCCTAAAATGAAGTAAAACGTTGAGTAAATAGTCTTAATAGACAGTAAGAGAAAATAAGCGTTAAAATAGTTAAACGTGAAGTAATTAAAGAATAAAATGTTTAGGGCCTTCTGTAAATATATTTAAGGAATTTTCAATAAATAAGTGTTGTATATAATTTTGATTTGGGGATGAGTAAATAATTAATACTTGTGTGAGAACTCAATTTTGGGAAAGAGTGCGGACCCAAGTCCTTGTCATAGGATATGTATGCCCTAGTAGCAGGGTTGCCCTTTTAACTGTGTCATATATTAGAGTAGATTTTGTGGGAACGTAGTAAATTAGGTTTAGATTTTAGACTTGATGATTTGTTTTATGAGGGTTCACTTTGTTACTTAATTACGTGCTGGAGTGTGTCGTTGTATCTTATTTTATTATGCACATTATTATCTATTTGTAGTAATGAGACCTTGAAGTAATTATCGTATGAGGGGTATATAATGGCAAAAGGACACTAAATCAGTGATAGCCTAACCCTTACAGGGACAGTGATTTCAATACGTGTTGATGCTATGGGAAATAGAGACTTTCAAGCATATTCCCCAACAGCGCCATTTTCCTTGCAGAGGGACAATATCCTTTGTCTATTGTATGTTACCTATATCCAGTTTGTTTAGCTCTTATCTGTGCATCTTTTATTTTTAAGCATGTATTCTGACTTTAAAGTGTGTAATAAAACAGTGTATATCTTTTATCTGTGTTTGCTCAATATTCGATCCTAGAGTTTTCTCTCACAGGCTAAGCGAGATTATAATTAGTGTACCAGTCAGTCCAAAGTTTGTCACCTTTTGTGAACTAAGCAAAATAAGTTTACAACCCCCCAAACCCCTATTTTGGGGGAGGGGTTTGAAAATTTGGACTCATCAAAAGTGTCCTTTTTAGTTCATTAAGACTTCCCCGGAAGATAATATCGATATATGGCAGTCGTTAAAAAAATAATAGGGGGGGAGGGGGGACTTTTGGGACACACGGTATATTGTCTTAATACCACATAAAGCCGCTTACCAAGTTTCATAATTGTTCTCCATAAGAATAAAATGGGGGCTGAGTAAGCAGGTTGGCTGCAACAAAGAACAAAAACAATGGGGTTTTATGCAAATATGTATACAATACAACTATATAAAGATACATACCAAGTTTTATTCATTTATGTTCACAATTAAGGGGACATAATATATACAGTTGATCGAATGGTGTATTAGGCATCTGAGGGCTCAAAACGAAAAGTTATCATGGTCCCGGGCCTAGGTCTTACCATGCCGACTAAGGTAATAGCTTCTTTCCCATAGGGGAAATTCACTAAAAGTAGTAATCAAAGAATTATTTAATTTTTTGGACAGTTAAAAACTGTCAGTGTGAAAGTTGTAGATACATTTCTAAATATTATTTTTATTTTTACAATTTATTTGTAAGACTAACCGTGATTGGTACAACTTATTTTGAAGAGCGGATTTCATGGAAGCGCTACAAACTGAATTCGAGGAGTGGAAGTACTTGGAAAGTCTGAATAATCTAGACAGTGGGATTCAATTAATGCAGGGATGTTTATTTCTAGTTTCTATTATTTCTCTTCATTAATAAACATACTTAATTTTTAATATAACAAATGAGGTAAGCAGTTACATAAACAGCAACTAAAAGTACTGTAAAACAAGGATGATAGTACTTCTTTCGCTCATTAATTATTTCAGTTTTATTAAACTGTTGTCCCAATTAGCAGGCGAGCAAGTGGTTGGACACGATTAAAACGAATATCGATAAAAACAATACCACTTTAATAATTGAAATAAATTACTACTAGAATTTACTTTTTATGTTTTGTTCAAACGTAACAACGCTCAATTGTTTTGATGACAAAACAATGTTTTATCTTTGTATTTTAACAAATTTAAAAATAAAAACCGATCAAAATGGTGACATTTTATTGTCTATTTTGTTTTAAGTTGTAATCAGTCATAGCGTTAGCAGCTGGCCACAGCTGGTCGTAATAGAAGTTAGGCCTCGTTTACGGCGCTCAAACTCAAACTTTTTTAAAGATAAAAAATGAGTTTAATTTTATATCAGGAAGCACGTTTGTACAATATTTTATCTTTAGCTTTCCAATGGTATAAGTTTTAACAGAGTTAAATATTAACAGTAGCTCACAGCGAGTCATATAATTAAGGTAATGTCACGGCGCATGAAATATAATTTAATTTAAACGGAAAAAATACTCATGTAATTTCAGAAATAACATTTATGCCATTAGATTCTTCAGAATTTAATATTTTCATTTATTTCACTTTTAATCAATTAGAGTGTGACAGACGGTCACAGCGAGTCATCATTGAAGTAATGTCACACAGCGCAGCTGTCAGCTCGGGCCTTTATGCCACCCAACGGCCTCGGGGACCGGCACGGTAGTAGGGAATAATGGACAGTTCTGGGGCACGAGGAGCCCCCCCCAACCCCCCTGCGATTTTTTTTTGCGAATTTTTTTTGCGATTTGTTTTGCGAATTTTTTTAGCGAAATTGTTTTGCGATTTTTTTTGCACAAACATTTTTTTTGCAATTCTGATTGCAGATTCTTGTTCGTCTAGTCGAGCCGAGTAATTTGAGTACCCACAACGTACCATTCGACGATGTGGGGGGGGGGCTATCTCGGTTACCTTAGGTCGGATCAGATTTCTGATTGCAGATTCTTGTTCGTCTAGTCGAGCCGAGTAATTTGAGTACCCACAACGTACCTTTGGACGATGTAGGGGGGGGCTATGTCGGTTACCATAGGTCGGATTTGAATTCTGATTGCAGATTCTTGTTCGTCTAGTCGAGCCGAGTAATTTGAGTACCCACAACGTACCTTTGGACGATGTAGGGGGGGGCTATCTCGGTTACCTTAAGTCGGATCAGATTTCTGATTGCAGATTCTTGTTCGTCTAGTCGAGCCGAGTAATTTGCGTACCCACAGCGTACCTTTGGACGATGTTGGGGGGGCTATATCGGTTACCATAGATCGGATTTGAATTCTGATTGCAGATTCTTGTTCGTCTAGTTGAGCCAAGTCATTTGAGTACCCACATCGTACACTTTGGATGATGTTTACAAAAAGGGGCCCGCACCACACTTTTGACCTTTTTTTGCATTTTTGGAATCTCCTCGTCAAGCCGAGTATTCTCAGTACCCACATGACATACTTTGGATAATTAATACAAGAGTTGAACAGGGTAACGCTACAACAAACAGAGCTAGCCCATCAGCGCTTGCGGACAATTGAACTACCAGTGAATGCAAATTTTGAGGAGAATATAATATTACTCTGCACCGAGGCAGACGTTCACACAAATAACCGTCGCGTCTAGTCTCCTGTCTGGGAATGCGGATGTTGTAATTTGATACCTCGACTGGAGGGTGCAGGTGTTCACACAAAAAAACGACAAGTCAAGACCTGTCTGGGGTGCAGCTGCGCCCGACCCAAGGAGGGACAGGAGGAGCACCCCCCCCCCGACAAGGTTTCATCTGTGACACTTTTGCCGCCAAGACGCCTGCACCAACACTTGGATGAAAATCTCCTCTTTTTAGAAAGATTTCCTTCTATTCCCTAACATGAAAAGCTTTTGTGGCCTTGAAAAAGGCCGATTATGATGGTGGGATCAGGTGGAGGATAAGGTGTTGGAAAACGTTTATTTTTTACCGTTGAAAAACTGTGTTACTTTATCCGGGTGCAGTTCATCGGTCTGCCGATTCCACCACATTTCAACAAGCATCATGTACTTCTGCTCATGTTCAATGGCGTAGAAGTGCTCCTCTTCAATGGGGTAGAAATTCATCTTGTAGTCCATGTCCCGCTGCCAATATTCCCATTCCAAGTCGTCCAGCGGGCAATGGTTCCACATGCCGTCGATTCCCCGTTGTCTAGAGTACAGAACGTCGTCAAGATCTTGGATAGTTGAACACACTTTTGGCTCATGAACGTACTTGAACTTTTTGTCAATACGCCATAGCCTCTTCTTATGGAAATGCTTCAAGGTGCAATCATCGTCGTCTTTTCTATTGTAGGACTCATCACCTTCGAAGTAATCATCTTCATCGTCAAACTGCCTCTTCTTATTATTGATATTCATTGACGTTTCCGCCTCAACACATACATCCTCCAACTCGACGTCTATGATGCTACAATACCACTCGATGTTGTCCATGATCTCTTCGTAGCTGTTGCCGCTTCGAAACTCAAGACTAAACTAAACTTTACTGCTAGGGGCGGGCTGTGCGTCGTGGGATGATGGGCGCAGGTGTACAGACAAAACAAACCGACGCGTCACCCTCCTGTCTGGGAATGCGGATGCTGTAATTTGATACCTCGACGGGAGGGCGCAGGTGTTCACACAAAAAACCGACGAGTCGAGACCTGTCTGGGAATGCGGATGCTGTAATTTGATACCCCGACAGGAGGGCGACCGACCCTTGCAGGAACCCATAATTATAGACCACCCGAGTCGAATTCCGAGCAATAGTACACCAGCTGTCAAACACCCACGGTCTCATTCTTGTTCTAGTCTTCAACAATTCCTGACTATGGGGGAGCGAAAATCTCCCCCTAAGCCATTATGTGTTAGGGGGAGCGAAAATCTCCCCCTAGTAATTAAATAAACAGAACACCAGATGTCAAACACCCACGGTCTCATTCTTGTTCCAGTCTTCAACAATTCCTGACGTATGGGGGAGCGAAAATCTCCCCCTAAGCCATTACGTGTTAGGGGGAGCGAAAATCTCCCCCTAGTAATTAAATAAACAGAACACCAGTAGTCAAACACCCACGGTCTCATTCTTGTTCTAGTCATCAACAATTCCTGACGTATGGGGGAGCGAAAATCTCCCCCTAAGCCATTATGTGATAGGGGGAGTGAAAATCTCCCCCCTAGTAATTAAATCGACAGAACACCAGTTGTCAAACACCCACGGGCTCATTCTTGTTCGGGAGTTTGAAGTTTGTGGTTGTGAAATAGTGTTGCTGTGTGACGTTCTGTCAGAAAGTTCATCCGTCGTTTTGACTTAACCTATAAAATGAACCACTTAACCGCCTATGTGTTTAATGATCAGCGTTTGTCTGTACTGTTTGACAGCAGCGATAATCCATGGTTCAAAGCTAAGGATGTAGCTACAATATTGGGCTACGCTAACCCTAAAGAAGCAATCAGAGCACATGTTAGAGAAAAATATCGCAAAACAATTCCTGAAGTATGGGGGAGCGAAAATCTCCCCCTAACCTATAATGAGAAACATTCAATCTTTCTTAACGAGCCGGGATTATATTCGTTACTTATGAAATCTAAAATGCACATTGCCGAGAAGTTTCAAGATTGGATCTTTGAAGAAGTTTTGCCATCCATTAGAAAAAATGGTCAGTACAGACTTATAAACGAGAACCAACGGCTGCTACAATCACTTACAAAGTCGCTAACAAATAACCGAAAGCTAGATCAAACAAATTCCGAGTTTAAAACTACAAATGATATATTGTGTATGGAAAACCAATCCATGAATCAAACGCTGATCGAACAGACACCTAAAGTGGCAGTGTTGCCTGAAGATGTAAATCTGAAGCATATATTTTGTGTGATGATTAGGGAAACCCTTCTAGAGCAGTACGGAGTTTGTGAATACAAGTGCATTCGAACACAGAAGAGGAATTTCAAACAAGCCTTGAAAAAAGCAAAGGAAGAAGGATTTACAATGTGCTACTGTAGAGAAAATGTCCCCAACGGCATAAACATAGTGAATAAGGCTAAAGAAGTGATGAAGAGTTACGGCATGCACATTGACTGCAGATACAACAACATCCTAACCTCGCACAATTTCATTAATATAGTTGAACATATCTTTGACAATGCATAGGTCTGCGCTTGTGGACTCGTTCCAGAACCTTCGACGCTAGTCAGGTAGTAACAGTCGATACGTGCTCCAAAGATGACCAGTGCGGATGACGCAAGAAAAGTAATCACCATATCAATGACCAAAATACGTTATAAACGTAACAACATCCGAGAAAGGCTCGCAATCAAGTTAGTGTTGGATAGAGCGAGAGATGTGTTTGAGAGAAAATATCATATGAAACAGCATACTTATGAAGAAAACAAAAATATTGAATATCATGTGAAAGAATATAACTATGAAGAAAACAAAACAGACTGTTAAATTTAACGAGGAGCTAAATACACAGTACACTTACGAGCCCTGTGAGGATGTACAACAATTAACGTGGACTCAAATCGCAATAGATGAAATGAGATTCCGCAGACCGTTGGAACTAATGTTGGGTGAAAAAATCAAACATCTAACCTATTGCAACAAGATGTGTCACAGCGAGTGCATACAGTTTACTTCAAGGGTGAGCAGACGCACCACCAGTCCGTAGTACGGTTGAAGTCTCACGGTAAGGACGTGAACATGGACGCTTACGCTTCTGCGGACGACTATATCAAATCGTTTATTCAGGAGATTGAGGTTATGAAGAATAATGCTAGTGATCAGACATTGGCATCACCTCAGACGTCATCTGTAAAACCGACCACTGCCTGCAAGAGACGAAGGAGGGCAACTCCCATCGAAGTGGAAACCAAGAAACCAGGATGGGTGCCAAAACCAACAGATGATTGTCCCATAGTGTCATGGATGGAGGATGGGAATACTTTTGCTGTTCAAAACCCCGGAAACAAAGGACAAATTTTATTGAAAATGGAAATGTACGATGGTACAGATATGGTGTTCATGTGCGGTTTATTTTTGGACAAAGATGGTGAAATGCACCAAAGTGTTAAACAAGTAGTTGATAAAGTGGAAAACATGTGGATCGATAAATCAACAGGAGTACCGAAAATTACAGGCTTAACTCAAACTGTTACACAACGCAGTGCAGTTTCGCAACCAACGTCGAAGAAGCGAGCTGTGAGGAAGAAACAACGAGTGTCGCAAGCAGTCAATTAGAGCATCCGCATTCCCAGACAGGAGGGCGACGCGTCGGTTTTTTGTGTGTGTGAACACCTGCGCCCGGCCAACTACTACTAGAGATGTCGAGCAGAAGATGGGTCGGGGACGACTTCTTTCTACGAGTCTACCTGCCTAGGCGCTTCAACGAGGTCCTGAGCAACACCGACATCGAGCGCTACAACGGCGGGTTTGGAGAACGCCTTCGCTTGGTGAAGCGCAGCCCGAGGGGTTCCAATAGCAGATTCACACCTTTGGAGTTTATGTAAAGCAAAACTTGAAGATTATGTAAATACATTTGTAAATTAGTTTTCGTAGTCAATACTTATAGTCACGTTCAGAACATAACCACTGTGTTATTTATTTCACTTAACCCCAAAAATGTCCTTTAGTAGTAAGTTTAAGAGCGTGAGTATGGTAACTGTGGGGTGTTTAGCTCATCAGCGTCATCATCAGAATCATCGATATTTGTACATAGATGTAACCAACCGCGTAATGCGATACAATTGGTTAGAGCACATCGTGTGTGAGCTGCCTTGTGATGGCGACATCGCACTGCGTTTGTTGATAGTAGACTGTTGATTGACGATAGTGATCCGCAACCAATATCGCTGATATCAATGACATTAGTAGTACAGTGATCCGTGATGAAATTGCATCGTACAAACTCTATTTTCTCAGTACCTTTGACATAGACAGTCAGTCGTTTGACGATACATGCACGTAACTTTTCCTCTAGCTCATGATACCAGATATCACCTTGAGCCCATTCCAATCCGTGACAGTGTTTTGTGAGCCAATAGCTTTCTCGTAGTTTCTCTTGTGATAGGAAATCTCGACTGAATGGTGATTTGGCGATATGATGCATTAGCAGTGTTCCACTGACCAATTCCAAGACACACACTTCCTTCAGAATATAATCGCTATTGCTGTCCTTGAAACATTGAAAATCCAAAATAATGGGAGATGCTACATTTTTACGAGGTACTCTGCGTAAACAATCCATCTTGTATGAGTGTTGGTTGCCGACTGATTATGATTTAACCGACAAAGTCCACATTTAGATCGCGATGTTGATTAATTTAGATGACGTTGGTAAATCCACATATACCAAACAGTTGCCAATCTCTGTGAGTGCAGGCATGCATTATACAACATCGATATCGATAGTAGCAACAGTAGTACTAGTAGTAGTAGTAGTCATCGACACATCGATCACTCTTCTTTATTCTTCCGCAATGTGCATTATCTTGTACGTGACAACTGGTACTAACAGCGATCTTCGTCGCCTATGTATTTAATAACCAGATAGGAGCTGCTCTGTATGACAGTAGTAACAACCCTAGGTTCAAAGTTACAGAGGATGCTCAAATCTTGAGCTACGTTAATCATAAAAAAAACACTTATAGCACAAGTTAGTGAACAATACAAGTCAACAAACTTAGAAACGAGAAACTTCAGTCTTTGCAATCCTTTACAAAGTCACTAACAAATACCAGAAACTAGATCAAATTATCTCGAAGTTTAAAACTAGAAAATTATATGTATATATATATATATATATATATATATATATATATATATATATATTGTGTAAGGAGACCCAGACCATGATTCAAATGTTGTCTGAACAGACCTCTAAAGAAGAAGTGTTGCCTGAATAACTTGACTTCGAGCCTTTATCGTATGTTAGTTCGTTAACAAAATAACTTTTACATTAACACGACGATCACTTTTCTTGCTTAAGTCACGATGTGCATTATGGCGTACGGGACGATTGGTAATAACAGCGTTTAAAGTAAACTGTGCACATTCGTTGTGATACGTCTTGTCACAGCAGGTTAGATTTCACATTCTCACATTCAACATCAATTACAATTGTAGACGTAATCTCATTTCATCTGTTGTGATTTAAGTCCACGTTAACCGTTGCACATCCTCACGCGGCTCGTAAGTGTAATGAGTATTTAGTATGACAATAAACTTCTCGAATGTTAGTACGTTAAATCGTAGCTTGTTCATTGACTCATCGATCCCTATTCTTGTTTCAGTCTCAATATGCATTATGGTGTACGTGCCAGATGGTACTAACAACGCTTGAAATAAACTGCACACATGTGTTGTGATACATCCAAACACAACAAGTTAGATGCATCATTCTAACATTCAGCATCAATTGAAATGTTATGCGTTGTATCATTTCATCTGGTGTAATTTGAGGGAATAACTCGACTACGAACCTTTATCGTATGTTAGTTCGTTAACAACGTAACTTGTACATTGACGCATCGATCACTTTTCATGCTTAAGTCACAATGTGCATTATGATGCATGTGACGACTGGTAATAGCAATGCTTGAAGTAAACTGAGCACATGTGTTAAGATACGTCTTGTCACAGCAGGTTATATTGCTCATTTCCCCATTCAACATCAATTACAATTGTATGCGTAATCTCATTTAATCGGTTGTAATTCAAGTCCGCTTTAACTGTTGTACATCCTCACGCGGTTCGTAAGTGTAACGAGTATTTAGTTTTACATTAAACTTCTCGTATGTCAATCCCAAGTAATCGGTGTTTGAAGAAGTTTGCCTTTCCCTCAAGAATTGTCACTAGCAATGCGGATGCTCTAATTGACTGCTTGCAACACTCGTTGTTTATTCCTCACAGCTCGCTTCTTCGACGTTGGTTGCGAAACTGCACTGCGTTGTGTAACAGTTTGAGTTAAGCCTGTAATTTTCGGTACTCCTGTTGATTTATCGATCCACATGTTTTCCACTTTATCAACTACTTGTTTAACACTTTGGTGCATTTCACCATCTTTGTCCAAAAATAAACCGCACATGAACACCATATCTGTACCATCGTACATTTCCATTTTCAATAAAATTTGTCCTTTGTTTCCGGGGTTTTGAACAGCAAAAGTATTCCCATCCTCCATCCATGACACTATGGGACAATCATCTGTTGGTTTTGGCACCCATCCTGGTTTCTTGGTTTCCACTTCGATGGGAGTTGCCCTCCTTCGTCTCTTGCAGGCAGATAGTTATATTCTTTCACATGATATTCAATATTTTTGTTTTTTTCATAAGTATGCTGTTTCATATGATATTTTCTCTCAAACACATCTCTCGCTCTATCCAACACTAACTTGATTGCGAGCCTTTCTCGGATGTTGTTACGTTTATAACGTATTTTGGTCATTGATATGGTGATTACTTTTCTTGCGTCATCCGCACTGGTCATCTTTGGAGCACGTATCGACTGTTACTACCTGACTAGCGTCGAAGGTTCTGGAACGAGTCCACAAGCGCAGACCTATGCATTGTCAAAGATATGTTCAACTATATTAATGAAATTGTGCGAGGTTAGGATGTTGTTGTATCTGCAGTCAATGTGCATGCCGTAACTCTTCATCACTTCTTTAGCCTTATTCACTATGTTTATGCCGTTGGGGACATTTTCTCTACAGTAGCACATTGTAAATCCTTCTTCCTTTGCTTTTTTCAAGGCTTGTTTGGAATTCCTCTTCTGTGTTCGAATGCACTTGTATTCACAAACTCCGTACTGCTCTAGAAGGGTTTCCCTAATCATCACACAAAATATATGCTTCAGATTTACATCTTCAGGCAACACTGCCACTTTAGGTGTCTGTTCGATCAGCGTTTGATTCATGGATTGGTTTTCCATACACAATATATCATTTGTAGTTTTAAACTCGGAATTTGTTTGATCTAGCTTTCGGTTATTTGTTAGCGACTTTGTAAGTGATTGTAGCAGCCGTTGGTTCTCGTTTATAAGTCTGTACTGACCATTTTTTCTAATGGATGGCAAAACTTCTTCAAAGATCCAATCTTGAAACTTCTCGGCAATGTGCATTTTAGATTTCATAAGTAACGAATATAATCCCGGCTCGTTAAGAAAGATTGAATGTTTCTCATTATAGGTTAGGGGGAGATTTTCGCTCCCCCATACTTCAGGAATTGTTTTGCAATATTTTTCTCTAACATGTGCTCTGATTGCTTATTTAGGGTTAGCGTAGCCCAATATTGTAGCTACATCCTTAGCTTTGAACCATGGATTATCGCTGCTGTCAAACAGTACAGACAAACGCTGATCATTAAACACATAGGCGGTTAAGTGGTTCATTTTATAGGTTAAGTCAAAACGACGGATGAACACTCTGACAGAACGTCACACAGCAACACTATTACACAACCACAAACTTCAAACTCCCGAACAAGAATGAGCCCGTGGGTGTTTGACAACTGGTGTTCTGTTGATTTAATTACTAGGGGGGAGATTTTCACTCCCCCTAACACATAATGGCTTAGGGGGAGATTTTCGCTCCCCCATACGTCAGGAATTGTTGATGACTAGAACAAGAATGAGACCGTGGGTGTTTGACTACTGGTGTTCTGTTTATTTAATTACTAGGGGGAGATTTTCGCTCCCCCTAACACGTAATGGGTTAGGGGGAGATTTTCGCTCCCCCATACGTCAGGAATTGTTGAAGACTGGAACAAGAATGAGACCGTGGGTGTTTGACATCTGGTGTTCTGTTTATTTAATTACTAGGGGAAGATTTTCGCTCCCCCTAACACATAATGGCTTAGGGGGAGATTTTCGCTCCCCCATAGTCAGGAATTGTTGAAGACTAGAACAAGAATGAGACCGTGGGTGTTTGACAGCTGGTGTACTATTGCTCGGAATTCGACTCGGGTGGTCTATAATTATGGGTTCCTGCAAGGGTCGGTCGCCCTCCTGTCGGGGTATCAAATTACAGCATCCGCATTCCCAGACAGGTCTCGACTCGTCGGTTTTTTGTGTGAACACCTGCGCCCTCCCGTCGAGGTATCAAATTACAGCATCCGCATTCCCAGACAGGAGGGCGACGCGACGGTTTTTTTTGTCTGTACACCTGCGCCCATCATCCCACGACGCACAGCCCGCCCCTAGCAGTAAAGTTTAGTTTAGTCTTGAGTTTCGAAGCGGCAACAGCTACGAAGAGATCATGGACAACATCGAGTGGGATTGTAGCATCACAGACGTCGAGTTGGAGGATGTATGTGTTGCGGCGGAAACGTCAATGAATATCAATAATAAGAAGAGGCAGTTTGACGATGAAGATGATTACTTCGAAGGTGATGAGTTCTATAATAGAAAAGACGACGATGATTGCACCTTGAAGCATTTCCATAAGAAGAGGCTATGGCGCATTGACAAAAAGTTCAAGTACGTTCATGAGCCAAAAGTGTGTTCAACTATCCAAGATCTTGACGACGTTCTGTGCTCTAGACAACGGGGAATCGACGGCATGTGGAACCATTGCCCGCTGGACGACTTGGAATGGGAATATTTGCAGCGGGACATGGACTACAAGATGAATTTCTACCCCATTGAAGAGGAGCACTTCTACGCCTTTGAACATGAGCAGAAGTACATGATGCTTGTTGAAATGTGGTGGAATCGGCAGACCGATGAACTGCACCCGGATGAAGTAACACAGTTTTTCAACGGTAAAAAATAAACGTTTTTAACATCTTATCCTCCACATGATCCCACCATCATAATCGGCCTTTTTCAAGGCCACAAAAGCTTTTCATGTTAGGGAATAGAAGGAAATCTTTCTAAAAATAGGAGACTTTCTTCCAAGTGTTGGTGCAGGCGTCTTGGCGGCAAAAGTGTCACAGACGAAACCTTATCGGGGGGGGGGGGTGCTCCTCCTGTCCCTCCTTGGGTCGGGCGCAGCTGCACCCCAGACAGGTCTTGACTTGTCGTTTTTTTGTGTGAACACCTGCGCCCTCCCGTCGAGGTATAAAATTACAGCATCCGCATTCCCAGACAGGAGGGCGACGCGTCGGTTTTTTTTGTCTGTACACCTGCGCCCATCATCCCACGACGCACAGCCCGCCCCTAGCAGTAAAGTTTAGTTTAGTCTTGAGTTTCGAAGCGGCAACAGCTACGAAGAGATCATGGACAACATCGAGTGGGATTGTAGCATCACAGACGTCGAGTTGGAGGATGTATGTGTTGCGGCGGAAACGTCAATGAATATCAATAATAAGAAGAGGCAGTTTGACGATGAAGATGATTACTTCGAAGGTGATGAGTTCTACAATAGAAAAGACGACGATGATTGCACCTTGAAGCATTTCCATAAGAAGAGCCTATGGCGCATTGACAAAAAGTTCAAGTACGTTCATGAGCCAAAAGTGTGTTCAACTATCCAAGATCTTGACGACGTTCTGTACTCTAGACAACGGGGAATCGACGGCATGTGGAACCATTGCCCGCTGGACGACTTGGAATGGGAATATTTGCAGCGGGACATGGACTACAAGATGAATTTCTACCCCATTGAAGAGGAGCACTTCTACGCCATTGAACATGAGCAGAAGTACATGATGCTTGTTGAAATGTGGTGGAATCGGCAGACCGATGAACTGCACCCGGATGAAGTAACACAGTTTTTCAACGGTAAAAAATAAACGTTTTCTAACATCTTATCCTCCACCTGATTCCACCATCATAATCGGCCTTTTTCAAGGCCACAAAAGCTTTTCATGTTAGGGAATAGAAGGAAATCTTTCTAAAAAGAGGAGATTTTCTTCCAAGTGTTGGTGCAGGCGTCTTGGCGGCAAAATTGTCACAGACGAAACCTTATCGGGGGGGGGGGGGTGCTCCTCCTGTCCCTCCTTGGGTCGGGCGCAGCTGCACCCCAGACAGGTCTTGACTTGTGTCGAGGTATCAAATTACAACATCCGCATTCCCAGACAGGAGACTAGACGCGACGGTTATTTGTGTGAACGTCTGCCTCGGTGCAGAGTACAATTATATTCTCCTCAAAATTTGCATTCACTGGTAGTTCAATTGTCCGCAAGCGCTGATGGGCTAGCTCTGTTGGTTGTAGCGTTACCCTGTTCAACTCTTGTATTAATTATCCAAAGTATGTCATGTGGGTACTGAGAATACTCGGCTTGACGAGGAGATTCCAAAAATGTAAAAAAGGTCAAAAGTGTAGTGCGGGCCCCTTTTTATAAACATCATCCAAAGTGTACGATGTGGGTACTCAAATGACTCGGCTCAACTAGACGAACAAGAATCTGTAATCAGAATTCAAATCCGACCTATGGTAATCCGACATATAGCCCCCCAACATCGTCCAAAGGTACGCTGTGGGTACGCAAATTACTCGGCTCGACTAGACGAACAAGAATCTGCAATCAGAAATCTGATCCGACTTAAGGTAACCGAGATAGCCCCCCCCCCTACATCGTCCAAAGGTACGTTGTGGGTACTCAAATTACTCGGCTCGACTAGACGAACAAGAATCTGCAATCAGAATTCAAATCCGACCTATGGTAACCGATATAGCCCGTCCCCCCCTACATCGGGTAAAGGTACGCTGTGGGTACGCAAATTACTCGGCTCGACTAGACGAACAAGAATCTGCAATCATAAATCTGATCCGACCTAAGGTAACCGAGATAGCCCCCCCTACATCGTCCAAAGATCCGCTGCGGGTACTCAAATTACTCGGCTTGACTAGACGAACAAGAATCTGCAATCAGAAATCTGATCCGACCTAAGGTATTCGAGATAGCCCCCCCCCCTTCATCGTCCAAAGGTTTATGTTTATGTTTATGTGTTGTTAAAGGGACGGATTCAGAGATCCAAAGATTCAAAGATCCTCACACGTCAACCGAAGCTTATTGTGTGTCCCTTGTACGTTAGTATGGCAAACCAATGCCCGTACCCTTTACGAGATCCAGGAGTTTTTTACCAATACTAGCGTCCCTTTCATCACCTGGTTGCTTACAACCAAACAGAGCCCTTCTCCTTGCCCCGAGTCTCTCGCAGTCCAGTATGATATGCTTGGCAGTCTCTTCAGACTGATTGCAGAGCCTACACACCTGACTTTCATTTCTGAGTCCGAGAGTGTGGAGATGTTTCCTGAAATGGCCATGTCCAGTTATCAGAGCAATCAACTGCTTAACCCGACCTCTGCCCAACCTCACCAACCAGTTAGTGAAGTAAGAGCTAGTATCTGCTAGCAGCCTTTTGCCAAGTGCTTGACCAGTATGACCTTGCCATTGCTGGCGATGTAAGTCCCTGGACCATTTGTTTATTGTGTGAAAAGCAGTTGTTTTGCTTATGCCACAGCTTGGCTCTGGACCAAAGAATGGCATACCGGAACCTCTTTTAGCAAGCTTATCTGCACACTCATTGCCACCTATGCCTACATGGCCAGGTACCCAACCAAGATGCACCGAGTTGCGTGTCGCGAGTTTGCAGAGAGTGATGTAACATTCCCACACCAATTTTGACTTGATTTCGTTGGAGTCAAGAGCCTTGAGGGCAGCCTGACAATCTGACAAGATTACTATATGCCTGTCGCAATAGCGTCTGGCAATGCCGAGATTGGCACAAACCATGATGCCACAAATTTCTGCTTGAAAAATAGTACAGTGTTGTCCCAGACTTGCACAGAGTTCTGTTCTAGGTGATTCACTGTACACCCCGTAGCCAGATTTTCCTTCAATGAGAGAGCCGTCCGTGTACCAGACAAGGCTGCCCTTCCTGGAATAGGGCCCTTCCTCAGATGTCCACTCTTCTCTGGAGCAGAATCCAACAGAAAAAGGTTTAGTGAAAACCATCTCCGTACTCATGACATCTGATGTCATATCAAGCACAGGGTTTTGAGCAACAGCTTTGGTGATGGTGCAATGGCCTGTTCCAGACAGGCCTTCCCTCCATTGGCCTGCGACTTTTAATCGATAGGCTGATTTTCGTGCTTCTGCCTTGATGAAGATATCCAAAGGCAGTAATCCAAGAGCAACTTCGAGAGCTGCTGACGGGCTACTCCTGAAAGCTCCAGTGACTAGAAGTGTGCCCAACCTTTGTAAACTTGTGAGTTTGGCTATGGCTGTAGTCTGGTTCACCTTTGTCCACCAGACTAGTGATCCATATGTGACTTGAGGCCTTATTACTGCCTTGTACAGCCACAGTGCTATGTGAGGCTTGATCCCCCACGTGGAGCCTACAAATCTCCTGGACGTCATGAGCGCCCATTTCGCCTTATGCAGTGTATAATTCAAATGATCATTCCAAGTCAGCTTAGAATCAATTGTCAGCCCTAGGTATTTGACTGTACCTGATACTTCAAGCCGTGTTGGTCCAAGTCTCAGCCTGGAAAGAGACTCCAGGTTCTTTTTCCTTGTGAACGGAACAACTACTGTCTTTGAGGGGTTTATGCTTAGACCCTCTCCAAGACACCAGACATTGACATATTGAAGATTGACATTCATGACATCAGCAACAATATTCGTGAACCTTCCCTGTACCATTAGGACTATGTCGTCTGCATAGCCCTGGACAAAGACGCCTCTGCTAGTGAGCTCACGAAGGAGACCGTCCACCACCAGGTTCCACAGAAGAGGCGAAAGTACACCTCCCTGCGGACAATCCCTCGTGGGTGCGATCACTATCGATTCACCTTGAAGATCGGCTCTAATCCGCCTGGAGCAGAGCACGGTCTCAATCCACCTGTGTGAACACCTGCACCCTCCAGTCGAGGTATCAAATTACAACATCCGCATTCCCAGACAGGAGACTAGACGCGACGGTTATTTGTGTGAACGTCTGCCTCGGTGCAGAGTAATATTATATTCTCCTCAAAATTTGCATTCACTGGTAGTTCAATTGTCCGCAAGCGCTGATGGGCTAGCTCTGTTTGTTGTAGCGTTACCCTGTTCAACTCTTGTATTAATTATCCAAAGTATGTCATGTGGGTACTGAGAATACTCGGCTTGACGAGGAGATTCCAAAAATGCAAAAAAAGGTCAAAAGTGTGGTGCGGGCCCCTTTTTGTAAACATCATCCAAAGTGTACGATGTGGGTACTCAAATGACTTGGCTCAACTAGACGAACAAGAATCTGCAATCAGAATTCAAATCCGACCTATGGTAACCGACATAGCCCCCCCTACATCGTCCAAAGGTACGTTGTGGGTACTCAAATTACTCGGCTCGACTAGACGAACAAGAATCTGCAATCAGAAATCTGATCCGACCTAAGGTAACCGAGATAGCCCCCCCCTACATCGTCCAAAGGTACGTTGTGGGTACTCAAATTACTCGACTCGACTAGACGAACAAGAATCTGCAATCAGAATTGCAAAAAAAAATGTTTGTGCAAAAAAAATTCGCAAAAAAATTTGCAAAAAAAAATTCGCAAAAAAAGGTCGCAAAAAAAGTTCGCAAAAAAAATTCGCAAAAAAAATTTGCAAAAATAAATTCGCAAAAAAAAAATTCGCGAGGGGGGGTGGTTGGGGGGTGGCTCGGGGGGGGCTCCTCCTGGCTCCTCCTGCCCCAGAACTGTCCATTATTCCCTACTCACGGTTTTCGTCCACTGAGAGCGCGATCCAGTTGTTCTTCATTCAAGACTAGATCACGCCCAATTCATCGGACTTCAGCTCGCTGAGATAGGCAACCGTCATACAAAGAAGCACCATTTTATATTGTAAATTTGTTTTAACTACTGAAAACCGAATTTATGAATGAAAAAACGTCTGAAAAAAATAGTGATATATTTTAAACATGGCTTTTGGATTTTATTCCCCTAAAACCACCTAATTATTATTTTGATAAATATTCAAATAAAAATTAGTAAAAAGATTTTCGAAATCGTTTGATGGTTTTCCATAACTCTTTATAAACAATATTTTCAAATATCAAACGTGCACGACTAAAAAGTCGCACTATTTCCAGAAGCTTTCTATTGCGTGTTTTCTTTTTGGAACTACGTCATCGTAAAAGCTTTCAACAGTTAATCTTCCTTTTGCGTCTCCAAGTTATTTTCAACTACACTACGTTCGAAACAATTCAGATATAAAGTTAATTATTTTGTGTAACATACCCTGGGCGTTTGTAAGGAGGTTTTTATTAAAACGTGTTTTAAAAGCTGAAAAAAATAACAATTTGCTTCAATGGTTCGTAATATATTACAAAAATATCCTCTTACAATATAAAAGAGCGTGCATAATCTTTGTATCCTTTTCACTAGCTTCTAATTTAGGATAAATTATTTACTTTATACCAACACAGTTTTAAACGTTATTTAAAGTGTATTTTTAACTGATTCTTCTTTAGAATGAAAAACATCATTGCTCTTCTTCTCTTGGATACAAAGATGCAAGAGTATCACTCCAATTAAGATACAATTTGTTATACACGTTCATAGGATTAAAGTTGTTAACTTCGTCAAGATCTAATTAACAAGGCTTAGTTACCGCATTCCTAATCTATAATATTATAAAGAAGAGGTGGTTTATGTCTGTCTGTCTGTCTGTCTGATGTTCCGGGTGAACGCAAAACTACTGAACCGACTGGGCTGAAACTTTACACAAAGGTAGATCTTGAACCCATGCATCACATAGGCCTATTCACTTCCTTAAAATCCCCTCGGGCTACGCCCCGTGAACGTCCTAAGTTTCAATGTTTACATTTCAGAAGAAAGTAAACATTCAGGAAGTGTAATGCGAACAGCTGTGGATACTTTCATTTGACAGCTTAAAGAGCAGAAGCAAGAACAGCTGTTTCAAGCTAACTAAAATGCAAATTGCATTGACTAAAGAACGGGTAAAGAAAACCCCTGTGCGAAGAAGGAGTATATCAGCTAGTTCTACTTAAAGCAAAGTTGCTTTCCTTGAAATATCTAGATTATTAAACAGCAATTTTATTTTTGTAAATATTAGTATTAATAGTGAAACCATTTTTAAGTATACTACAAAACAGATGGAACTAAAAGGTTTATAGGCGTATGGTTGAAATTGAAGGCCCCCAAAGTTAGGCACCACTATACCAAACTGCCTGCGAGATCCCGGCTAGTATATAACTACACTATTACTACATACTAGCATCTTGTTATGTTGCCCTTTACGATACAATGAAGCGATAGGCGTATGGTTGAAATTGAAGG
The DNA here is from genome assembly GCA_963675035.1 of Allygus modestus. Classification (NCBI taxonomy): domain Eukaryota; kingdom Metazoa; phylum Arthropoda; class Insecta; order Hemiptera; family Cicadellidae; genus Allygus; species Allygus modestus. The sequence continues at coordinate 38,028,131 of OY776113.1, read as the reverse complement.
TCCTCAAAGTTAGGCACCACTATACCGAACTGCCTGTGAGATCCCGGCTAGTATATAACTACACTAATACTACATACTAGCATCTTGTTATGTTGCCCTTTACGATACAATGAAGCGATAGGCGAAATGGTTGAAATTGAAGGCCCTCAAAGTTAGGCACCACTATACCGAACTGCCTGCGAGATCCCGGCTAGTATATAACTACACTATTACTACATACTAGCATCTTGTTATGTTGCCCTTTACGATACAATGAAGCGATAGGCGAATGGTTGAAATTGAAGGACCTCAAAGTTAGGCACCATTATACCGAACTGCCTGCGAGATCCCGGCTAGTATATAACTACACTATTACTACATACTAGCATCTTGTTATGTTGCCCTTTACGATACAATGAAGCGATAGGCGTATGGTTGAAATTGAAGGTCCTCAAAGTTAGGCACCACTATACCCAACTGCCTGCGAGGTCCCGGCTAGTATATAACTACACTATTACTACATACTAGCATCTTGTTATGTTGCCCTTTACGATACAATGAAGCGATAGGCGTATGGTTGAAATTGAAGGTCTTCAAAGTTAGGCACCACTATACCGAACTGCCTGCGAGATCCCGGCTAGTATATAACTACACTATTACTACATACTAGCATCTTGTTATGTTGCCCTTTACGATACAAAGAAGCGATAGGCGTATGGTTGAAATTGTAGGTCCTCAAAGTTAGGCACCACTATACCCAACTGCCTGCGAGATCCCGGCTAGTATATAACTACACTATTACTACATACTAGCATCTTGTTATGTTGCCCTTTACGATACAATGAAGCGATAGGCGAATGGTTGAAATTGAAGGTCCTCAAAGTTAGGCACCACTATACCGAACTGCCTGCGAGATCCCGGCTAGTATATAACTACACTATTACTACATACTAGCATCTTGTTATGTTGCCCTTTACGATACAATGAAGCGATAGGCGTATGGTTGAAATTGAAGGTCCTCAAAGTTAGGCACCACTATACCCAACTGCCTGCGAGATCCCGGCTAGTATATGACTACACTATTACTACATACTAGCATCTTGTTATGTTGCCCTTTACGATACAATGAAGCGATAAGCGAATGGTTGAAATTGAAGGTCCTCAAAGTTAGGCACCACTATACCCAACTGCCTGCGAGATCCCGGCTAGTATATAACTACACTATTACTACATACTAGCATCTTGTTATGTTGCCCTTTACGATACAATGAAGCGATAGGCGTATGGTTGAAATTGAAGGTCCTCAAAGTTAGGCACCACTAAACCGAACTGCCTGCGAGATCCCGGCTAGTATATAACTACACTATTACTACATACTAGCATCTTGTTATGTTGCCCTTTACGATACAATGAAGCGATAGGCGCATGGTTGAAATTGAAGGTCCTCAAAGTTAGGCACCACTATACCGAACTGCTTGCGAGATCCCGGCTAGTATATAACTACAATATTACTACATACTAGCATCTTTTTATGTTGCCCTTTACGATACAATGAAGCGATAGGCGAATGGTTGAAATTGAAGGTCCTCAAAGTTAGGCACCACTATACCGAACTGCCTGCGAGATCCCGGCTAGTAAATAACTACACTATTACTACATACTAGCATCTTGTTATGTTGCCCTTTACGATACAATAAAGCGATAGGCGTATGGTTGAAATTGAAGGTACTCAAAGTTAGGCACCACTATACCCAACTGCCTGCGAGATCCCGGCTAGTATATAACTACACTATTACTACATACTAGCATCTTGTTATATTGCCCTTTACGATACAATGAAGCGATAGGCGTATGGTTGAAATTGAAGGTCCTCAAAGTTAGGCACCACTATACCGAACTGCCTGCGAGATCCCGGCTAGTATATAACTACACTATTACTACATACTAGCATCTTGTTATGTTGCCCTTTACGATACAATGAAGCGATAGGCGTATGGTTGAAATTGAAGGTCCTCAAAGTTAGGCACCACTATACCCAACTGCCTGCGAGATCCCGGATAGTATATGACTACACTATTACTACATACTAACATCTTGTTATGTTGCCCTTTACGATACAATGAAGCGATAAGCGAATGGTTGAAATTGAAGGTCCTCAAAGTTAGGCACCACTATACCCAACTGCCTGCGAGATCCGGGCTAGTATATGACTACACTATTACTACATACTAGCATCTTGTTATGTTGCCCTTTACGATACAATGAAGCGATAAGCGAATGGTTGAAATTGAAGGTCCTCAATGTTAGGCACCACTATACCCAACTGCCTGCGAGATCCCGGCTAGTATATAACTACACTATTACTACATACTAGCATCTTGTTATGTTGCCCTTTACGATACAATGAAGCGATAGGCGCATGGTTGAAATTGAAGGTCCTCAAAGTTAGGCACCACTATACCGAACTGCCTGCGAGATCCCGGCTAGTATATAACTACACTATTACTACATACTAGCATCTTTTTATGTTGCCCTTTACGATACAATGAAGCGATAGGCGAATGGTTGAAATTGAAGGTCCTCAAAGTTAGGCACCACTATACCGAACTGCCTGCGAGATCCCGGCTAGTAAATAACTACACTATTACTACATACTAGCATCTTGTTATGTTGCCCTTTACGATACAATAAAGCGATAGGCGTATGGTTGAAATTGAAGGTACTCAAAGTTAGGCACCACTATACCCAACTGCCTGCGAGATCCCGGCTAGTATATAACTACACTATTACTACATACTAGCATCTTGTTATGTTGCCCTTTATGATACAATGAAGCGATAGGCGTATGGTTGAAATTGAAGGTCCTCAAAGTTAGGCACCACTATACCGAACTGCCTGCGAGATCCCGGCTAGTATATAACTACACTATTACTACATACTAGCATCTTGTTATGTTGCCCTTTACGATACAATGAAGCGATAGGCGAATGGTTGAAATTGAAGGCCCTCAAAGTTAGGCACCACTATACCGAACTGCGTGTGAGATCCCGGCTAGTATATAACTACACTATTACTACATACTAGCATATTGTTATGTTGCCCTTTACGATACAATAAAGTGATAGGCGAATGGTTGAAATTGAAGGCCCTCAAAGTTAGGCACAACTATACCGAACTGCCTGCGAGATCCCGGCTAGTATATAACAACACTATTACTACATACTAGCATCTTGTTATGTTGCCCTTTACGATACAATGAAGCGATAGGCGTATGGTTGAAATTGAAGGTCCTCAAAGTTAGGCACCACTATACCGAACTGCCTGCGAGATCCCGACTAGTATATAACTACACTATTACTACATACTAGCATCTTGTTATGTTGCCCTTTACGATACAATGAAGTGATAGGCGTATGGTTGAAATTGAAGGTCCTCAAAGTTAGGCACCACTATACCGAAATGCCTGCGACATCCCGGCTAGTAAATAACTACACTATTACTACATACTAGCATCTTGTTATGTTGCCCTTTACGATACAATAAAGCGATAGGCGTATGGTTGAAATTGAAGGTACTCAAAGTTAGGCACCACTATACCCAACTGCCTGCGAGATCCCGGCTAGTATATAACTACACTATTACTACATACTAGCATCTTGTTATGTTGCCCTTTACGATACAATGAAGCGATAGGCGAATGGTTGAAATTGAAGGCCCTCAAAGTTAGGCACCACTATACCCAACTGCCTGCGAGATCCCGGCTAGTATATAACTACAATATTACTACATACTAGCATCTTGTTATGTTGCCCTTTACGATACAATGAAGCGATAGGCGTATGGTTGAAATTGAAGGTCCTCAAAGTTAGGCACCACTAAACCGAACTGCCTGCGAGATCCCGGATAGTATATAACTACACTATTACTACATACTAGCATCTTGTTATGTTGCCCTTTACGATACAATGAAGCGATAGGCGTATGGTTGAAATTGAAGGTCCTCAAAGTTAGGCACCACTATACCGAACTGCCTGCGAGATCCCGGCTAGTATATAACTACACTATTACTACATACTAGCATCTTGTTATGTTGCCCTTTACGATACAATGAAGCGATAGGCGTATGGTTGAAATTGAAGGTCCTCAAAGTTAAGCACCACTATACCCAACCGCCTGCGAGATCCCGGCTAGTATATAACTACACTATTACTACATACTAGCATCTTGTTATGTTGCCCTTTACGATACAATGAAGTGATAAGCGAATGGTTGAAATTAAAGGTCCTCAAAGTTAAACACCACTATACCCAACTGCCTGCGAGATCCCGGCTAGTATATAACTACACTATTACTACATACTAGCATCTTGTTATGTTGCCCTTTACGATACAATGAAGCGATAGGCGTATGGTTGAAATTGAAGGTCCTCAAAGTTAGGCACCACTATACCGAACTGCCTGCGAGATCCCGGCTAGTATATAACTACACTATTACTACATACTAGCATCTTGTTATGCTGCCCTTTACGATACAATGAAGCGATAGGCGTATGGTTGAAATTGAAGGTCCTCAAAGTTAGGCACCACTATACCCAACTGCCTGCGAGATCCCGGCTAGTATATAACTACATTATTACTACATACTAGCATATTGTTATGTTGCCCTTTACGATACAATAAAGTGATAGGCGAATGGTTGAAATTGAAGGCCCTCAAAGTTAGGCACAACTATGCCGAACTGCCTGCGAGATCCCGGCTAGTATATAACAACACTATTACTACATACTAGCATCTTGTTATGTTGCCCTTTACGATACAATGAAGCGATAGGCGTATGGTTGAAATTGAAGGTCCTCAAAGTTAGGCACCACTATACCGAACTGCCTGCAAGATCCCGGCTAGTATATACCTACACTATTACTACATACTAGCATCTTGTTATGTTGCCCTTTACGATACAATGAAGTGATAGGCGTATGGTTGAAATTGAAGGTCCTCAAAGTTAGGCACCACTATACCGAACTGCCTGCGAGATCCCGGCTAGTGAATAACTACACTATTACTACATACTAGCATCTTGTTATGTTGCCCTTTACGATACAATAAAGCGATAGGCGTATGGTTGAAATTGAAGGTACTCAAAGTTAGGCACCACTATACCCAACTGCCTGCGAGATCCCGGCTAGTATATAACTACACTATGACTACATACTAGCATCTTGTTATGTTGCCCTTTACGATACAATGAAGCGATAGGCGAATGGTTGAAATTGAAGGCCCTCAAAGTTAGGCACCACTATACCCAACTGCCTGCGAGATCCCGGCTAGTATATAACTACAATATTACTACATACTAGCATCTTGTTATGTTGCCCTTTACGATACAATGAAGCGATAGGCGTATGGTTGAAATTGAAGGTCCTCAAAGTTAGGCACCACTATATCGAACTGCCTGCGAGATCCCGGATAGTATATAACTACACTATTACTACATACTAGCATCTTGTTATGTTGCCCTTTACGATACAATGAAGCGATAGGCGTATGGTTGAAATTGAAGGTCCTCAAAGTTAGGCACCACTATACCGAACTGCCTGCGAGATCCCGGCTAGTATATAACTACACTATTACTACATACTAGCATCTTGTTATGTTGCCCTTTACGATACAATGAAGCGATAGGCGTATGGTTTAAATTGAAGGTCCTCAAAGTTAAGCACCACTATACCCAACCGCCTGCGAGATCCCGGCTAGTATATAACTACACTATTACTACATACTAGCATCTTGTTATGTTGCCCTTTACGATACAATGAAGTGATAAGCGAATGGTTGAAATTAAAGGTCCTCAAAGTTAAACACCACTATACCCAACTGCCTGCGAGATCCCGGCTAGTATATAACTACATATTACTACATACTAGCATCTTGTTATGTTGCCCTTTACGATACAATGAAGCGATAGGCGTATGGTTGAAATTGAAGGTCCTCAAAGTTAGGCACCACTATACCCAACTGCCTGCGAGATCCCGGCTAGTATATAACTACACTATTACTACATACTAGCATCTTGTTATGTTGCCCTTTACGATACAATGAAGCGATAGGCGTATGGTTGAAATTGAAGGTCCTCAAAGTTAGGCACCACTATACCGAACTGCCTGCGAGATCCCGGCTAGTAAATAACCACACTATTACTACATACTAGCATCTTGTTATGTTGCCCTTTACGATACAATGAAGCGATAGGCGTATGGTTGAAATTGAAGGTCCTCAAAGTTAGGCACCACTATACCGAACTGCCTGCGAGATCCCGGCTAGTATATAACTACACTATTACTACATACTAACATCTTGTTATGTTGCCCTTTACGATTCAATGAAGCGATAGGCGAATGGTTGAAATTGAAGGTCCTCAAAGTTAGGCACCACTATACCGAACTGCCTGCGAGATCCCGGCTAGTATATAACTACACTATTACTACATACTAGCATCTTGTTATGTTGCCCTTTACGATACAATGAAGCGATAGGCGTATGGTTGAAATTGAAGGTCCTCAAAGTTAGGCACCACTATACCCAACTGCCTGCGAGATCCCGGATAGTATATGACTACACTATTACTACATACTAGCATCTTGTTATGTTGCCCTTTACGATACAATGAAGCGATAAGCGAATGGTTGAAATTGAAGGTCCTCAAAGTTAGGCACCACTATACCCAACTGCCTGCGAGATCCCGGCTAGTATATGACTACACTATTACTACATACTAGCATCTTGTTATGTTGCCCTTTACGATACAATGAAGCGATAAGCGAATGGTTGAAATTGAAGGTCCTCAATGTTAGGCACCACTATACCCAACTGCCTGCGAGATCCCGGCTAGTATATAACTACACTATTACTACATACTAGCATCTTGTTATGTTGCTCTTTACGATACAATGAAGCGATAGGCGCATGGTTGAAATTGAAGGTCCTCAAAGTTAGGCACCACTATACCGAACTGCCTGCGAGATCCCGGCTAGTATATAACTACACTATTACTACATACTAGCATCTTTTTATGTTGCCCTTTACGATACAATGAAGCGATAGGCGAATGGTTGAAATTGAAGGTCCTCAAAGTTAGGCACCACTATACCGAACTGCCTGCGAGATCCCGGCTAGTAAATAACTACACTATTACTACATACTAGCATCTTGTTATGTTGCCCTTTACGATACAATAAAGCGATAGGCGTATGGTTGAAATTGAAGGTACTCAAAGTTAGGCACCACTATACCCAACTGCCTGCGAGATCCCGGCTAGTATATAACTACACTATTACTACATACTAGCATCTTGTTATGTTGCCCTTTACGATACAATGAAGCGATAGGCGTATGGTTGAAATTGAAGGTCCTCAAAGTTAGGCACCACTATACCGAACTGCCTGCAAGATCCCGGCTAGTATATACCTACACTATTACTACATACTAGCATCTTGTTATGTTGCCCTTTACGATACAATGAAGTGATAGGCGTATGGTTGAAATTGAAGGTCCTCAAAGTTAGGCACCACTATACCGAACTGCCTGCGAGATCCGGGCTAGTAAATAACTACACTATTACTACATACTAGCATCTTGTTATGTTGCCCTTTACGATACAATAAAGCGATAGGCGTATGGTTGAAATTGAAGGTACTCAAAGTTAGGCACCACTATACCCAACTGCCTGCGAGATCCCGGCTAGTATATAACTACACTATGACTACATACTAGCATCTTGTTATGTTGCCCTTTACGATACAATGAAGCGATAGGCGAATGGTTGAAATTGAAGGCCCTCAAAGTTAGGCACCACTATACCCAACTGCCTGCGAGATCCCGGCTAGTATATAACTACAATATTACTACATACTAGCATCTTGTTATGTTGCCCTTTACGATACAATGAAGCGATAGGCGTATGGTTGAAATTGAAGGTCCTCAAAGTTAGGCACCACTATATCGAACTGCCTGCGAGATCCCGGATAGTATATAACTACACTATTACTACATACTAGCATCTTGTTATGTTGCCCTTTACGATACAATGAAGCGATAGGCGTATGGTTGAAATTGAAGGTCCTCAAAGTTAGGCACCACTATACCGAACTGCCTGCGAGATCCCGGCTAGTATATAACTACACTATTACTACATACTAGCATCTTGTTATGTTGCCCTTTACGATACAATGAAGCGATAGGCGTATGGTTTAAATTGAAGGTCCTCAAAGTTAAGCACCACTATACCCAACCGCCTGCGAGATCCCGGCTAGTATATAACTACACTATTACTACATACTAGCATCTTGTTATGTTGCCCTTTACGATACAATGAAGTGATAAGCGAATGGTTGAAATTAAAGGTCCTCAAAGTTAAACACCACTATACCCAACTGCCTGCGAGATCCCGGCTAGTATATAACTACATATTACTACATACTAGCATCTTGTTAAGTTGCCCTTTACGATACAATGAAGCGATAGGCGTATGGTTGAAATTGAAGGTCCTCAAAGTTAGGCACCACTATACCCAACTGCCTGCGAGATCCCGGCTAGTATATAACTACACTATTACTACATACTAGCATCTTGTTATGTTGCCCTTTACGATACAATGAAGCGATAGGCGTATGGTTGAAATTGAAGGTCCTCAAAGTTAGGCACCACTATACCGAACTGCCTGCGAGATCCCGGCTAGTATATAACTACACTATTACTACATACTAACATCTTGTTATGTTGCCCTTTACGATACAATGAAGCGATAGGCGAATGGTTGAAATTGAAGGTCCTCAAAGTTAGGCACCACTATACCGAACTGCCTGCGAGATCCCGGCTAGTATATAACTACACTATTACTACATACTAGCATCTTGTTATGTTGCCCTTTACGATACAATGAAGCGATAGGCGTATGGTTGAAATTGAAGGTCCTCAAAGTTAGGCACCACTATACCCAACTGCCTGCGAGATCCCGGATAGTATATGACTACACTATTACTACATACTAGCATCTTGTTATGTTGCCCTTTACGATACAATGAAGCGATAAGCGAATGGTTGAAATTGAAGGTCCTCAAAGTTAGGCACCACTATACCCAACTGCCTGCGAGATCCCGGCTAGTATATGACTACACTATTACTACATACTAGCATCTTGTTATGTTGCCCTTTACGATACAATGAAGCGATAAGCGAATGGTTGAAATTGAAGGTCCTCAATGTTAGGCACCACTATACCCAACTGCCTGCGAGATCCCGGCTAGTATATAACTACACTATTACTACATACTAGCATCTTGTTATGTTGCCCTTTACGATACAATGAAGCGATAGGCGCATGGTTGAAATTGAAGGTCCTCAAAGTTAGGCACCACTATACCGAACTGCCTGCGAGATCCCGGCTAGTATATAACTACACTATTACTACATACTAGCATCTTTTTATGTTGCCCTTTACGATACAATGAAGCGATAGGCGAATGGTTGAAATTGAAGGTCCTCAAAGTTAGGCACCACTATACCGAACTGCCTGCGAGATCCCGGCTAGTAAATAACTACACTATTACTACATACTAGCATCTTGTTATGTTGCCCTTTACGATACAATAAAGCGATAGGCGTATGGTTGAAATTGAAGGTACTCAAAGTTAGGCACCACTATACCCAACTGCCTGCGAGATCCCGGCTAGTATATAACTACACTATTACTACATACTAGCATCTTGTTATGTTGCCCTTTACGATACAATGAAGCGATAGGCGTATGGTTGAAATTGAAGGTCCTCAAAGTTAGGCACCACTATACCGAACTGCCTGCGAGATCCCGGCTAGTATATAACTACACTATTACTACATACTAGCATCTTGTTATGTTGCCCTTTACGATACAATGAAGCGATAGGCGAATGGTTGAAATTGAAGGCCCTCAAAGTTAGGCACCACTATACCGAACTGCGTGTGAGATCCCGGCTAGTATATAACTACACTATTACTACATACTAGCATCTTGTTATGTTCCCCTTTACGATACAATGAAGCGATAGGCGTATGGTTGAAATTGAAGGTCCTCAAAGTTAGGCACCACTATACCGAACTGCCTGCGAGATCCCGGCTAGTATATAACTACACTATTACTACATACTAGCATCTTGTTATGTTGCCCTTTACGATACAATAAAGCGATAGGCGTATGGTTGAAATTGAAGGTCCTCAAAGTTAGGCACCACTATACCCAACTGCCTGCGAGATCCCGGCTAGTATATAACTACATTATTACTACATACTAGCATATTGTTATGTTGCCCTTTACGATACAATAAAGTGATAGGCGAATGGTTGAAATTGAAGGCCCTCAAAGTTAGGCACAACTATACCGAACTGCCTGCGAGATCCCGGCTAGTATATAACAACACTATTACTACATACTAGCATCTTGTTATGTTGCCCTTTACGATACAATGAAGCGATAGGCGTATGGTTGAAATTGAAGGTCCTCAAAGTTAGGCACCACTATACCGAACTGCCTGCGAGATCCCGGCTAGTAAATAACTACACTATTACTACATACTAGCATCTTGTTATGTTGCCCTTTACGATACAATAAAGCGATAGGCGTATGGTTGAAATTGAAGGTACTCAAAGTTAGGCACCACTATACCCAACTGCCTGCGAGATCCCGGCTAGTATATAACTACACTATTACTACATACTAGCATCTTGTTATGTTGCCCTTTACGATACAATGAAGCGATAGGCGAATGGTTGAAATTGAAGGCCCTCAAAGTTAGGCACCACTATACCCAACTGCCTGCGAGATCCCGGCTAGTATATAACTACAATATTACTACATACTAGCATCTTGTTATGTTGCCCTTTACGATACAATGAAGCGATAGGCGTATGGTTGAAATTGAAGGTCCTCAAAGTTAGGCACCACTATACCGAACTGCCTGCGAGATCCCGGATAGTATATAACTACACTATTACTACATACTAGCATCTTGTTATGTTGCCCCTTACGATACAATGATGCGATAGGCGTATGGTTGAAATTGAAGGTCCTCAAAGTTAGGCACCACTATACCGAACTTCCTGCGAGATCCCGGCTAGTATATAACTACACTATTACTACATACTATCATCTTGTTATGTTGCCCTTTACGATACAATGAAGCGATAGGCGTATGGTTGAAATTGAAGGTCCTCAAAGTTAAGCACCACTATACCCAACCGCCTGCGAGATCCCGGCTAGTATATAACTACACTATTACTACATACTAGCATCTTGTTATGTTGCCCTTTACGATACAATGAAGTGATAAGCGAATGGTTGAAATTAAAGGTCCTCAAAGTTAAACACCACTATACCCAACTGCCTGCGAGATCCCGGCTAGTATATAACTACACTATTACTACATACTAGCATCTTGTTATGTTGCCCTTTACGATACAATTAAGCGATAGGCGTATGGTTGAAATTGAAGGTCCTCAAAGTTAGGCACCACTATACCCAACTGCCTGCGATATCCCGGCTAGTATATAACTACACTATTACTACATACTAGCATTTTGTTATGTTGCCCTTTACGATACAATGAAGCGATAGGCGAATGGTTGAAATTGAAGGCCCTCAAAGTTAGGCACCACTATACCGAACTGCCTGCGAGATCCCGGCTAGTATATAACTACACTATTACTACATACTAGCATCTTGTTATGTTGCCCTTTACGATACAATGATGCGATAGGCGTATGGTTGAAATTGAAGGTCCTCAAAGTTAGGCACCACTATACCCATCTGCCTGCGAGATCCCGGCTAGTATATAACTACACTATTACTACATACTAGCATCTTGTTATAATGCCCTTTACGATACAATGAAGCGATAGGTGAATGGTTGAAATTAAAGGCCCTCAAAGTTAGGCACCACTATACCCAACTGCCTGCGAGATCCCGGCTAGTATATAACTACACTATTACAACATACTAGCATCTTGTTATGTTGCCCTTTACGATACAATGAAGCGATAGGCGTATGGTTGAAATTGAAGGTCCTCAAATTTAGGCACTACTATACCGAACTGCCTGCGAGATCCCGGCTAGTATATAACTACACTATTACTACATACTAGCATCTTGTTATGTTGCCCTTTACGATACAATAAAGCGATAGGCGAATGGTTAAAATTGAAGGCCCTCAAAGTTAGGCACCACTATACCGAACTGCCTGCGAGATCCCGGCTAGTATATAACTACACTATTACTACATACTAGCATCTTGTTATGTTGCCCTTTACGATACAATGAAGCGATAGGCGTATGGTTGAAATTGAAGGTCCTCAAAGTTAGGCACCACTATACCGAACTGCCTGCAAGATCCCGGCTAGTATATAACTACACTATTACTACATACTAGCATCTTGTTATGTTGCCCTTTACGATACAATGAAGCGATAGGCGTATGGTTGAAATTGAAGGTCCTCAAAGTTAGGCACCACTATACCCAACTGCCTGCGATATCCCGGCTAGTATATAACTACACTATTACTACATACTAGCATCTTGTTATGTTGCCCTTTACGATACAATGAGGTGATAGGCGAATGGTTGAAATTGAAGGCCCTCAAAGTTAGGCACAACTATACCGAACTGCCTGCGAGATCCCGGCTAGTATATAACTACACTATTACTACATACTAGCATCTTGTTATGTTGCCCTTTACGATACAATGAAGCGATAGGCGTATGGTTGAAATTGAAGGCCTTCAAAGTTAGGCACCACTATACCGAACTGCCTTCGAGATCCCGGCTAGTATATAACTACACTATTACTACATACTAGCATCTTGTTATGTTGCCCTTTACGATACGATAAAGCGATAGGCGTATGGTTGAAATTGAAGGTACTCAAAGTTAGGCACCACTATACCCAACTGCCTGCGAGATCCCGGCTAGTATATAACTACACTATTACTACATACTAGCATCTTGTTATGTTGCCCTTTACGATACAATGAAGCGATAGGCGAATGGTTGAAATTGAAGGCCCTCAAAGTCAGGCACCACTATACCCAACTGCCTGCGAGATCCCGGCTAGTATATAACTACAATATTACTACATACTAGCATCTTGTTATGTTGCCCTTTACGATACAATGAAGCGATAGGCGTATGGTTGAAATTGAAGGCCCTCAAAGTTAGGCACCACTATACTGAACTGCCTGCGAGATCCCGGCTAGTATATAACTACACTATTACTACATACTAGCATCTTTTTATGTTGCCCTTTACGATACAATGATGCGATAGGCGTATGGTTGAAATTGAAGGTCCTCAAAGTTAGGCACCACTATACCCATCTGCCTGCGAGATCCCGGCTAGTATATAACTACACTATTACTACATACTAGCATCTTGTTATGTTGCCCTTTACGATACAATGAAGCGATAGGCGTATGGTTGAAATTGAAGGTCCTCAAAGTTAGGCACCACTATACCGAACTGCCTGCGAGATCCCGGCTAGTATATAACTACACTATTACTACATACTAGCATCTTGTTATGTTGCCCTTTACGATACAATGAAGTGATAGGCGTATGGTTGAAATTGAAGGTCCTCAAAGTTAGGCACCACTATACCGAACTGCCTGCGAGATCCCGGCTAGTAAATAACTACACTATTACTACATACTAGCATCTTGTTATGTTGCCCTTTACGATACAATAAAGCGATAGGCGTATGGTTGAAATTGAAGGTACTCAAAGTTAGGCACCACTATACCCAACTGCCTGCGAGATCCCGGCTAGTATATAACTACACTATTACTACATACTAGCATCTTGTTATGTTGCCCTTTACGATACAATGAAGCGATAGGCGAATGGTTGAAATTGAAGGCCCTCAAAGTTAGGCACCACTATACCCAACTGCCTGCGAGATCCCGGCTAGTATATAACTACAATATTACTACATACTAGCATCTTGTTATGTTGCCCTTTACGATACAATGAAGCGATAGGCGTATGGTTGAAATTGAAGGTCCTCAAAGTTAGGCACCACTATACCGAACTGCCTGCGAGATCCCGGATAGTATATAACTACACTATTACTACATACTAGCATCTTGTTATGTTGCCCTTTACAATACAATGAAGCGTTAGGCGTATGGTTGAAATTGAAGGTCCTCAAAGTTAGGCACCACTATACCGAACTGCCTGCGATATCCCGGCTAGTATATAACTACACTATTACTACATACTAGCATCTTGTTATGTTGCCCTTTACGATACAATGAAGCGATAGGCGTATGGTTGAAATTGAAGGTCCTCAAAGTTAAGCACCACTATACCCAACCGCCTGCGAGATCCCGGCTAGTATATAACTACACTATTACTACATACTAGCATCTTGTTATGTTGCCCTTTACGATACAATGAAGTGATAAGCGAATGGTTGAAATTAAAGGTCCTCAAAGTTAAACACCACTATACCCAACTGCCTGCGAGATCCCGGCTAGTATATAACTACACTATTACTACATACTAGCATCTTGCTATGTTGCCCTTTACGATACAATGAAGCGATAGGCGTATGGTTGAAATTGAAGGTCCTCAAAGTTAGGCACCACTATACCCAACTGCCTGCGATATCCCGGCTAGTATATAACTACACTATTCCTACATACTAGCATCTTGTTATGTTGCCCTTTACGATACAATGAAGCGATAGGCGAATGGTTGAAATTGAAGGCCCTCAAAGTTAGGCACCACTATACCGAACTGCCTGCGAGATCCCGGCTAGTATATAACTACACTATTACTACATACTAGCATCTTGTTATGTTGCCCTTTACGATACAATGATACGATAGGCGTATGGTTGAAATTGAAGGTCCTCAAAGTTAGGCACCACTATACCCATCTGCCTGCGAGATCCCGGCTAGTATATAACTACACTATTACTACATACTAGCATCTTGTTATGTTGCCCTTTACGATACAATGAAGCGATAGGTGAATGGTTGAAATTGAAGGCCCTCAAAGTTAGGCACCACTATACCCAACTGCCTGCGAGATCCCGGCTAGTATATAACTACACTATTACAACATACTAGCATCTTGTTATGTTGCCCTTTACGATACAATGAAGCGATAGGCGTATGGTTGAAATTGAAGGTCCTCAAATTTAGGCACCACTATACCGAACTGCCTGCGAGATCCCGGCTGGTATATAACTACACTATTACTACATACTAGCATCTTGTTATGTTGCCCTTTACGATACAATGAAGCGATAGGCGAATGGTTGAAATTGAAGGCCCTCAAAGTTAGGCACCACTATACCGAACTGCCTGCGAGATCCCGGCTAGTATATAACTACACTATTACTGCATACTAGCATCTTGTTATGTTGCCCTTTACGATACAATGAAGCGATAGGCGTATGGTTGAAATTGAAGGTCCTCAAAGTTAGGCACCACTATACCGAACTGCCTGCAAGATCCCGGCTAGTATATAACTACACTATTACTACATACTAGCATCTTGTTATGTTGCCCTTTACGATACAATGAAGCGATAGGCGTATGGTTGAAATTGAAGGTCCTCAAAGTTAGGCACCACTATACCCAACTGCCTGCGATATCCCGGCTAGTATATAACTACACTATTACTACATACTAGCATCTTGTTATGTTGCCCTTTACGATACAATGAAGTGATAGGCGAATGGTTGAAATTGAAGGCCCTCAAAGTTAGGCACAACTATACCGAACTGCCTGCGAGATCCCGGCTAGTATATAACTACACTATTACTACATACTAGCATCTTGTTATGTTGCCCTTTACGATACAATGAAGCGATAGGCGTATGGTTGAAATTGAAGGCCTTCAAAGTTAGGCACCACTATACCGAACTGCCTTCGAGATCCCGGCTAGTATATAACTACACTATTACTACATACTAGCATCTTGTTATGTTGCTCTTTACGATACAATGAAGCGATAGGCGTATGGTTGGAATTGAAGGTCCTCAAAGTTAGGCACCACTAAACCCAACTGCCTGCGAGATCCCGGATAGTATATAACTACACTATTACTACATACTAGAATCTTGTTATGTTGCCTTTTACGATACAATGAAGCGATAGGCGAATGGTTGAAATTGAAGGCCCTCAAAGTTAGGCACCACTATACCGAACTGCCTGCGAGATCCCGGCTAGTATATAACTACACTATTACTACATACTAGAATCTTGTTATGTTGCCCTTTACGATACAAAGAAGCGATAGGCGTATGGTTGAAATTGAAGGTCCTCAAAGTTAGGCACCACTATACCGAACTGCCTGCGAGATCCCGGCTAGTATATAACTACACTATTACTACATACTAGCATCTTGTTATGTTGCCCTTTACGATAAAATGAAGCGATAGGCGTATGGTTGAAATTGAAGGTCCTCAAAGTTAGGCACCACTATACCGAACTGCCTGCGAGATCCCGGATAGTATATAACTACACTATTACTACATACTAGCATCTTGTTATGTTGCCCTTTACGATACAATGAAGCGATAGGCGTATGGTTGAAATTGAAGGTCCTCAAAGTTAAGCACCACTATACCCAACTGCCTGCGATATCCCGGCTAGTATATAACTACACTATTCCTACATACTAGCATCTTGTTATGTTGCCCTTTACGATACAATGAAGCGATAGGCGAATGGTTGAAATTGAAGGCCCTCAAAGTTAGGCACCACTATACCGAACTGCCTGCGAGATCCCGGCTAGTATATAACTACACTATTACTACATACTAGCATCTTGTTATGTTGCCCTTTACGATACAATGATGCGATAGGCGTATGGTTGAAATTGAAGGTCCTCAAAGTTAGGCACCACTATACCCATCTGCCTGCGAGATCCCGGCTAGTATATAACTACACTATTACTACATACTAGCATCTTGTTATGTTGCCCTTTACGATACAATGAAGCGATAGGTGAATGGTTGAAATTGAAGGCCCTCAAAGTTAGGCACCACTATACCCAACTGCCTGCGAGATCCCGGCTAGTATATAACTACACTATTACAACATACTAGCATCTTGTTATGTTGCCCTTTACGATACAATGAAGCGATAGGCGTATGGTTGAAATTGAAGGTCCTCAAATTTAGGCACCACTATACCGAACTGCCTGCGAGATCCCGGCTGGTATATAACTACACTATTACTACATACTAGCATCTTGTTATGTTGCCCTTTACGATACAATGAAGCGATAGGCGTATGGTTGAAATTGAAGGTCCTCAAAGTTAGGCGCCACTGTACCGAACTGCCTGCGAAATCCCGGCTAGTATATAACTACACTATTACTACATACTAGCATCTTGTTATGTTGCCCTTTACGATACAATGAAGTGATAGGCGTATGGTTGAAATTGAAGGTCCTCAAAGTTAGGCACCACTATACCGAACTGCCTTTGAGATCACGGCTAGTATATAACTACACTATTACTACATACTAGCATCTTGTTATGTTGCCCTTTACGATACAATGAAGCGATAGGCGTATGGTTGAAATTGAAGGTCCTCAAAGTTAGGCACCCCTATACCGAACTGCCTGCGAAATCCCGGCTAGTATATAACTACACTATTACTACATACTAGCATCTTGTTATGTTGCCCCACGCGATACAATGAAGCGATAGGCGAATTGTTGAAATTGAAGGGCCTCAAATTTAGGCACCACTATACCGAACTGCCTGCGAGATCCCGGCTAGTATATAACTACACTATTACTACATACTAGCATCTTGTTATGTTGCCCTTTACGATACAATGAAGCGATAGGCGAATGGTTGAAATTGAAGGCCCTCAAAGTTAGGCACCACTATACCGAACTGCCTACGAGATCCCGGCTAGTATATAACTACACTATTACTACCTACTAGCATCTTGTTATGTTGCCCTTTACGATACAATGAAGCGATAGGCGTATGGTTGAAATTGAAGGTCCTCAAAGTTAGGCACCACTATACCGAACTGCCTGCAAGATCCCGGCTAGTATATAACTACACTATTACTACATACTAGCATCTTGTTATGTTGCCCTTTACGATACAATGAAGCGATAGGCGTATGGTTGAAATTGAAGGTCCTCAAAGTTAGGCACCACTATACCCAACTGCCTGCGAGATCCCGGCTAGTATATAACTACACTATTACTACATACTAGCATCTTGTTATGTTGCCTTTTACGATACAATGAAGCGATAGGCGTATGGTTGAAATTGAAGGTCCTCAAAGTTAAGCACCACTATACCCAACCGCCTGCGAGATCCCGGCTAGTATATAACTACACTATTACTACATACTAGCATCTTGTTATGTTGCCCTTTACGATACAATGAAGTGATAAGCGAATGGTTGAAATTAAAGGTCCTCAAAGTTAAACACCACTATACCCAACTGCCTGTGAGATCCCGGCTAGTATATAACTACACTATTACTACATACTAGCATCTTGTTATGTTGCCCTTTACGATACAATGAAGCGATAGGCGTATGGTTGAAATTGAAGGTCCTCAAAGTTAGGCACCACTATACCCAACTGCCTGCGAGATCCCGGCTAGTATATAACTACACTATTACTACATACTAGCATCTTGTTATGTTGCCCTTTACGATACAATGAAGCGATAAGCGAATGGTTGAAATTGAAGGCCCTCAAAGTTAGGCACCACTATACCGAACTGCCTGCGAGATCCCGGCTAGTATATAACTACACTATTACTACATACTAGCATCTTGTTATGTTGCCCTTTACGATACAATGATGCGATAGGCGTATGGTTTAAATTGAAGGTCCTCAAAGTTAGGCACCACTATACCCATCTGCCTGCGAGATCCCGGCTAGTATATAACTACACTATTACTACATACTAGCATCTTGTTATGTTGCCCTTTACGATACAATGTAGCGATAGGTGAATGGTTGAAATTGAAGGCCCTCAAAGTTAGGCACCACTATACCCAACTGCCTGCGAGATCCCGGCTAGTATATGACTACACTATTACAACATACTAGCATCTTGTTATGTTGCCCTTTACGATACAATGAAGCGATAGGCGTATGGTTGAAATTGAAGGTCCTCAAATTTAGGCACCACTATACCGAACTGCCTGCGAGATCCCGGCTAGTATATAACTACACTATTACTACATACTAGCATCTTGTTATGTTGCCCTTTACGATACAATGAAGCGATAGGCGAATGGTTGAAATTGAAGGCCCTCAAAGTTAGGCACCACTATACCGAACTGCCTACGAGATCCCGGCTAGTATATAACTACACTATTACTACATACTAGCATCTTGTTATGTTGCCCTTTACGATACAATGAAGCGATAGGCGTATGGTTGAAATTGAAGGTCCTCAAAGTTAGGCACCACTATACCGAACTGCCTGCAAGATCCCGGCTAGTATATAACTACACTATTACTACATACTAGCATCTTGTTATGTTGCCCTTTACGATACAATGAAGCGATAGGCGTATGGTTGAAATTGAAGGTCCTCAAAGTTAGGCACCACTATACCCAACTGCCTGCGAGATCCCGGCTAGTATATAACTACACTATTACTACATACTAGCATCTTGTTATGTTGCCTTTTACGATACAATGAAGCGATAGGCGAATGGTTGAAATTGAAGGCCCTCAAAGTTAGGCACCACTATACCGAACTGCCTGCGAGATCCCGGCTAGTATATAACTACACTATTACTACATACTAGCATCTTGTTATGTTGCCCTTTACGATACAAAGAAGCGATAGGCGTATGGTTGAAATTGAAGGTCCTCAAAGTTAGGCACCACTATACCGAACTGCCTGCGAGATCCCGGCTAGTATATAACTACACTATTACTACATACTAGCATCTTGTTATGTTGCCCTTTACGATACAATGAAGCGATAGGCGAATGGTTTAAATTGAAGGTCCTCAAAGTTAGGCACCACTATACCGAACTGCCTGCGAGATCCCGGCTAGTATATAAGTACACTATTACTACATACTAGCATCTTGTTATGTTGCCCTTTACGATACAATGAAGCGATAGGCGTATGGTTGAAATTGAAGGTCCTCAAAGTTAGGCGCCACTGTACCGAACTGCCTGCGAAATCCCGGCTAGTATATAACTACACTATTACTACATACTAGCATCTTGTTATGTTGCCCTTTACGATACAATGAAGTGATAGGCGTATGGTTGAAATTGAAGGTCCTCAAAGTTAGGCACCACTATACCGAACTGCCTTTGAGATCACGGCTAGTATATAACTACACTATTACTA
Organism: Allygus modestus; assembly: GCA_963675035.1. Lineage (NCBI taxonomy): Eukaryota > Metazoa > Arthropoda > Insecta > Hemiptera > Cicadellidae > Allygus > Allygus modestus. Next base: position 38,007,754 of record OY776113.1, on the reverse strand, counting down.
CATACTAGCATCTTGTTATGTTGCCCTTTACGATACAATGAAGCGATAGGCGTATGGTTGAAATTGAAGGTCCTCAAAGTTAGGCACCCCTATACCGAACTGCCTGCGAAATCCCGGCTAGTATATAACTACACTATTACTACATACTAGCATCTTGTTATGTTGCCCCACGCGATACAATGAAGCGATAGGCGAATTGTTGAAATTGAAGGGCCTCAAATTTAGGCACCACTATACCGAACTGCCTGCGAGATCCCGGCTAGTATATAACTACACTATTACTACATACTAGCATCTTGTTATGTTGCCCTTTACGATACAATGAAGCGATAGGCGTATGGTTGAAATTGAAGGTCCTCAAAGTTAGGCACCACTATACCCAACTGCCTGCGAGATCCCGGCTAGTATATAACTATACTATAACTACATACTAGCATCTTGTTATGTTGCCCTTTACGATACAATGAAGCGATAGGCGTATGGTTGAAATTGAAGGTCCTCAAAGTTAAGCACCACTATACCCAACCGCCGGCGAGATCCCGGCTAGTATATAACTACACTATTACTACATACTAGCATCTTGTTATGTTGCCCTTTACGATAAAATGAAGCGATAGGCGTATGGTTGAAATTGAAGGTCCTCAAAGTTAGGCACCACTATACCGAACTGCCTGCGAGATCCCGGATAGTATATAACTACACTATTACTACATACTAGCATCTTGTTATGTTGCCCTTTACGATACAATGAAGCGATAGGCGTATGGTTGAAATTGAAGGTCCTCAAAGTTAAGCACCACTATACCCAACCGCCTGCGAGATCCCGGCTAGTATATAACTACACTATTACTACATACTAGCATCTTGTTATGTTGCCCTTTACGATACAATGAAGTGATAAGCGAATGGTTGAAATTAAAGGTCCTCAAAGTTAAACACCACTATACCCAACTGCCTGTGAGATCCCGGCTAGTATATAACTACACTATTACTACATACTAGCATCTTGTTATGTTGCCCTTTACGATACAATGAAGCGATAGGCGTATGGTTGAAATTGAAGGTCCTCAAAGTTAGGCACCACTATACCCAACTGCCTGCGAGATCCCGGCTAGTATATAACTACACTATTACTACATACTAGCATCTTGTTATGTTGCCCTTTACGATACAATGAAGCGATAAGCGAATGGTTGAAATTGAAGGCCCTCAAAGTTAGGCACCACTATACCGAACTGCCTGCGAGATCCCGGCTAGTATATAACTACACTATTACTACATACTAGCATCTTGTTATGTTGCCCTTTACGATACAATGATGCGATAGGCGTATGGTTGAAATTGAAGGTCCTCAAAGTTAGGCACCACTATACCCATCTGCCTGCGAGATCCCGGCTAGTATATAACTACACTATTACTACATACTAGCATCTTGTTATGTTGCCCTTTACGATACAATGTAGCGATAGGTGAATGGTTGAAATTGAAGGCCCTCAAAGTTAGGCACCACTATACCCAACTGCCTGCGAGATCCCGGCTAGTATATGACTACACTATTACAACATACTAGCATCTTGTTATGTTGCCCTTTACGATACAATGAAGCGATAGGCGTATGGTTGAAATTGAAGGTCCTCAAATTTAGGCACCACTATACCGAACTGCCTGCGAGATCCCGGCTAGTATATAACTACACTATTACTACATACTAGCATCTTGTTATGTTGCCCTTTACGATACAATGAAGCGATAGGCGAATGGTTGAAATTGAAGGCCCTCAAAGTTAGGCACCACTATACCGAACTGCCTACGAGATCCCGGCTAGTATATAACTACACTATTACTACATACTAGCATCTTGTTATGTTGCCCTTTACGATACAATGAAGCGATAGGCGTATGGTAGAAATTGAAGGTCCTCAAAGTTAGGCACCACTATACCGAACTGCCTGCAAGATCCCGGCTAGTATATAACTACACTATTACTACATACTAGCATCTTGTTATGTTGCCCTTTACGATACAATGAAGCGATAGGCGTATGGTTGAAATTGAAGGTGCTCAAAGTTAGGCACCACTATACCCAACTGCCTGCGAGATCCCGGCTAGTATATAACTACACTATTACTACATACTAGCATCTTGTTATGTTGCCCTTTACGATACAATGAAGCGATAGGCGTATGGTTGAAATTGAAGGTCCTCAAAGTTAGGCACCCCTATACCGAACTGCCTGCGAAATCCCGGCTAGTATATAACTACACTATTACTACATACTAGCATCTTGTTATGTTGCCCCACGCGATACAATGAAGCGATAGGCGAATTGTTGAAATTGAAGGGCCTCAAATTTAGGCACCACTATACCGAACTGCCTGCGAGATCCCGGCTAGTATATAACTACACTATTACTACATACTAGCATCTTGTTATGTTGCCCTTTACGATACAATGAAGCGATAGGCGTATGGTTGAAATTGAAGGTCCTCAAAGTTAGGCACCACTATACCCAACTGCCTGCGAGATCCCGGCTAGTATATAACTATACTATAACTACATACTAGCATCTTGTTATGTTGCCCTTTACGATACAATGAAGCGATAGGCGTATGGTTGAAATTGAAGGTCCTCAAAGTTAAGCACCACTATACCCAACCGCCGGCGAGATCCCGGCTAGTATATAACTACACTATTACTACATACTAGCATCTTATTATGTTGCCCTTTACGATACAATGAAGTGATAAGCGAATGGTTGAAATTAAAGGTCCTCAAAGTTAGGCACCACTATACCCAACTGCCTGCGAGATCCCGGCTAGTATATAACTACACTATTACTACATACTAGCATCTTGTTATGTTGCCCTTTACGATACAATGAAGCGATAGGCGTATGGTTGAAATTGAAGGTCCTCAAAGTTAGGCACCACTATACCGAACTGCCTGCGAGATCCCGGCTAGTATATAACTACACTATTACTACATACTAGCATCTTGTTATGTTGCCCTTTACGATACAATGAAGCGATAGGCGAATGGTTGAAATTGAAGGCCCTCAAAGTTAGGCACCACTATACCGAACTGCCTGCGAGATCCCGGCTAGTATATAACTACACTATTACTACATACTAGCATCTTGTTATGTTGCCCTTTACGATACAATGAAGCGATAGGCGTATGGTTGAAATTGAAGGTCCTCAAAGTTAGGCACCACTATACCGAACTGCCTGCAAGATCCCGGCTAGTATATAACTACACTATTATTACATACTAGCATCTTGTTATGTTGCCCTTTACGATACAATGAAGCGATAGGCGTATGGTTGAAATTGAAGGTCCTCAAAGTTAGGCACCACTATACCCAACTGCCTGCGAGATCCCGGCTAGTATATAACTACACTATTACTACATACTAGCATCTTGTTATGTTGCCCTTTACGATACAATGAAGCGATAGGCGTATGGTTGAAATTGAAGGTCCTCAAAGTTAGGCACCACTAAACCCAACTGCCTGCGAGATCCCGGATAGTATATAACTACACTATTACTACATACTAGCATCTTGTTATGTTGCCCTTTACGATACAATGAAGCGATAGGCGTATGGTTGAAATTGAAGGCCCTCAAAATTAGGCACCACTATACAGAACTGCCTGCGAGATCTCGGCTAGTATATAACTACACTATTACTACATACTAGCATCTTGTTATGTTGCCCTTTAAGATACAATGAAGCGATAGGTGTTTGGTTGAAATTGAAGGTCCTCAAAGTTAGGCACCACTAAACCCAACTGCCTGCGAGATCCCGGCTAGTATATAACTACACTATTACTACATACTAGCATCTTGTTATGTTGTCTTTTACGATACAATGAAGCGATAGGCGTATGGTTGAAATTGAAGGTCCTCAAAGTTAGGCGCCACTATACCGAACTGCCTGCGGGATCCCGGCTAGTATATAACTACACTATTACTACATACTAGCATCTTGTTATGTGCCCTTTACGATACAATGAAGCGATAGGCGAATGGTTGAAATTGAAGGTCCTCAAAGTTAGGCACCACTATACCGAACTGCCTGCGAGATCCCGGCTAGTATATAACTACACTATTACTACATACTAGCATCTTGTTAAGTTGCCCTTTACGATACAATGAAGCGATAGGCGTATGGTTGAAATTGAAGGTCCTCAAAGTTAGGCACCACTATACCCAACTGCCTGCGAGATCCCGGCTAGTATATAACTACACTATTACTACATACTAGCATCTTGTTATGTTGCCCTTTACGATACAATGAAGCGATAGGCGTATGGTTGAAATTGAAGGTCCTCAAAGGTAGGCACCACTATACCGAACTACCTGCAAGATCCCGGCTAGTATATAACTACACTATTACTACATACTAGCATCTTGTTATGTTGCCCTTTACGATACAATGAAGCGATAGGCGTATGGTTGAAATTGAAGGCCCTCAAAGTTAGGCACCACTATACAGAACTGCCTGCGAGATCTCGGCTAGTATATAACTACACTATTACTACATACTAGCATCTTGTTATGTTGCCCTTTAAGATACAATGAAGCGATAGGTGTTTGGTTGAAATTGAAGGTCCTCAAAGTTAGGCACCACTAAACCCAACTGCCTGCGAGATCCCGGCTAGTATATAACTACACTATTACTACATACTAGCATCTTGTTATGTTGTCTTTTACGATACAATGAAGCGATAGGCGAATGGTTGAAATTGAAGGCCCTCAAAGTTAGGCACCACTATACCGAACTGCCTGCGAGATCCCGGCTAGTATATAACTACACTATTACTACATACTAGCATCTTGTTATGTTGCCCTTTACGATACAAAGAAGCGATAGGCGTATGGTTGAAATTGAAGGTCCTCAAAGTTAGGCACCACTATACCGAACTGCCTGCGAGATCCCGGCTAGTATATAACTACACTATTACTACATACTAGCATCTTGTTATGTTGCCCTTTACGATACAATGAAGCGATAGGCGTATGGTTGAAATTGAAGGTCCTCAAAGTTAGGCACCACTATACCGAACTGCCTGCGAGATCCCGGCTAGTATATAACTACACTATTACTACATACTAGCATCTTGTTATGTTGCCCTTTACGATAATATGAAGCGATAGGCGAATGGTTGAAATTGAAGGTCCTCAAAGTTAGGCACCACTATACCGAACTGCCTGCGAGATCCCGGCTAGTATATAACGACACTATTACTACATACTAGCATCTTGTTATGTTGCCCTTTACGATACAATGAAGCGATAGGCGTATGGTTGAAATTGAAGGTCCTCAAAGTTAGGCACCACTATACCGAACTGCCTGCGAAATCCCGGCTAGTATATAACTACACTATTACTACATACTAGCATCTTGTTATGTTGCCCTTTACGATACAATGAAGCGATAGGCGTATGGTTGAAATTGAAGGTCCTCAAAGTTAGGCACCACTATACCGAACTGCCTGCGAGATCACGGCTAGTATATAACTACACTATTACTACATACTAGCATCTTGTTATGTTGCCCTTTACGATACAATGAAGCGATAGGCGTATGGTTGAAATTGAAGGTCCTCAATGTTAGGTACCACTATACCCAACTGCCTGCGAGATCCCGGCTAGTATATAACTACACTATTACTACATACTAGCATCTTGTTATGTTGCCCTTTACGATACAATGAAGCGATAGGCGTATGGTTGAAATTGAAGGTCCTCAAAGTTAGGCACCACTAAACCCAACTGCCTGCGAGATCCCGGATAGTATATAACTACACTATTACTACATACTAGCATCTTGTTATGTTGCCCTTTACGATACAATGAACTGATAGGCGTATGGTTGAAATTGAAGGTCCTCAAAGTTAGGCACCACTATACCGAACTGCCTGCGGGATCCCGGCTAGTATATAACTACACTATTACTACATACTAGCATCTTGTTATGTGCCCTTTACGATACAATGAAGCGATAGGCGAATGGTTGAAATTGAAGGTCCTCAAAGTTAGGCACCACTATACCGAACTGCCTGCGAGATCCCGGCTAGTATATAACTACACTATTACTACATACTAGCATCTTGTTAAGTTGCCCTTTACGATACAATGAAGCGATAGGCGTATGGTTGAAATTGAAGGTCCTCAAAGTTAGGCACCACTATACCCAACTGCCTGCGAGATCCCGGCTAGTATATAACTACACTATTACTACATACTAGCATCTTGTTATGTTGCCCTTTACGATACAATGAAGCGATAGGCGTATGGTTGAAATTGAAGGTCCTCAAAGGTAGGCACCACTATACCGAACTACCTGCAAGATCCCGGCTAGTATATAACTACACTATTACTACATACTAGCATCTTGTTTTGTTGCCCTTTACGATACAATGAAGCGATAGGCGTATGGTTGAAATTGAAGGCCCTCAAAGTTAGGCACCACTATACAGAACTGCCTGCGAGATCTCGGCTAGTATATAACTACACTATTACTACATACTAGCATCTTGTTATGTTGCCCTTTAAGATACAATGAAGCGATAGGTGTTTGGTTGAAATTGAAGGTCCTCAAAGTTAGGCACCACTAAACCCAACTGCCTGCGAGATCCCGGCTAGTATATAACTACACTATTACTACATACTAGCATCTTGTTATGTTGTCTTTTACGATACAATGAAGCGATAGGCGAATGGTTGAAATTGAAGGCCCTCAAAGTTAGGCACCACTATACCGAACTGCCTGCGAGATCCCGGCTAGTATATAACTACACTATTACAACATACTAGCATCTTGTTATGTTGCCCTTTACGATACAAAGAAGCGATAGGCGTATGGTTGAAATTGAAGGTCCTCAAAGTTAGGCACCACTATACCGAACTGCCTGCGAGATCCCGGCTAGTATATAACTACACTATTACTACATACTAGCATCTTGTTATGTTGCCCTTTTCGATACAATGAAGCGATAGGCGTATGGTTGAAATTGAAGGTGCTCAAAGTTAGGCACCACTATACCGAACTGCCTGCGAGATCCCGGCTAGTATATAACTACACTATTACTACATACTAGCATCTTGTTATGTTGCCCTTTACGATAATATGAAGCGATAGGCGAATGGTTGAAATTGAAGGTCCTCAAAGTTAGGCACCACTATACCGAACTGCCTGCGAGATCCCGGCTAGTATATAACTACACTATTACTACATACTAGCATCTTGTTATGTTGCCCTTTACGATAATATGAAGCGATAGGCGAATGGTTGAAATTGAAGGTCCTCAAAGTTAGGCACCACTATACCGAACTGCCTGCGAGATCCCGGCTAGTATATAACGACACTATTACTACATACTAGCATCTTGTTATGTTGCCCTTTACGATACAATGAAGCGATAGGCGTATGGTTGAAATTGAAGGTCCTCAAAGTTAGGCACCACTATACCGAACTGCCTGCGAAATCCCGGCTAGTATATAACTACACTATTACTACATACTAGCATCTTGTTATGTTGCCCTTTACGATACAATGAAGCGATAGGCGTATGGTTGAAATTGAAGGTCCTCAAAGTTAGGCACCACTATACCGAACTGCCTGCGAGATCACGGCTAGTATATAACTACACTATTACTACATACTAGCATCTTGTTATGTTGCCCTTTACGATACAATAAAGCGATAGGCGTATGGTTGAAATTGAAGGTCCTCAATGTTAGGTACCACTATACCCAACTGCCTGCGAGATCCCGGCTAGTATATAACTACACTATTACTACATACTAGCATCTTGTTATGTTGCCCTTTACGATACAATGAAGCGATAGGCGTATGGTTGAAATTGAAGGTCCTCAAAGTTAGGCACCACTATACCGAACTGCCTGCGATATCCGGGCTAGTATATAACTACACTATTACTACATACTAGCATCTTGTTTTGTTGCCCTTTACGATACAATGAAGCGATAGGCGTATGGTTGAAATTGAAGGTCCTCAAAGTTAGGCACCACTATACCCAACTGCCTGCGAGATCCCGGCTAGTATATAACTACACTATTACTACATACTAGCATCTTGTTATGTTGCCCTTTACGATACAATGAAGCGATAGGCGTATGGTTGAAATTGAAGGTCCTCAAAGTTAGGCACCACTATACCGAACTGCCTGCGAGATCCCGGCTAGTATATAACTACACTATTACTACATACTAGCATCTTGTTATGTTGCCCTTTACGATACAATGAAGCGATAGGCGTATGATTGAAATTGAAGGTCCTCAATGTTAGGCACCACTATACCCAACTGCCTGCGAGATCCCGGCTAGTATATAACTACACTATTACTACATACTAGCATCTTGTTATGTTGCCCTTTACGATACAATAAAGCGATAGGCGTATGGTTGAAATTGAAGGTCCTCAAAGTTAGGCACCACTATACCGAACTGCCTGCGAGATCCCGGCTAGTATATAACTACACTATTACTACATACTAGCATCTTGTTATGTTGCCCTTTACGATATAATGAAGCGATAGGCGTATGGTTGAAATTGAAGGTCCTCAAAGTAAGGCACCACTATACCCAACTGCCTGCAAGATCCCGGCTAGTATATAACTACACTATTACTACATACTAGCACCTTGTTATGTTGCCCTTTACGATACAATGAAGCGATAGGCGTATGGTTGAAATTGAAGGTCCTCAAAGTTAGGCACCACTATACCCAACTGCCTGCGAGATCCCGGCTAGTATATAACTACACTATTACTACATACTAGCATCTTGTTATGTTGCCCTTTACGATACAATGAAGCGATAGGCGTATGGTTGAAATTGAAGGTCCTCAATGTTAGGCACCACTATACCCAACTGCCTGCGAGATCCCGGCTAGTATATAACTACACTATTACTACATACTAGCATCTTGTTATGTTGCCCTTTACGATACAATGAAGCGATAGGCGTATGGTTGAAATTGAAGGTCCTCAAAGGTAGGCACCACTATACCGAACTACCTGCAAGATCCCGGCTAGTATATAACTACACTATTACTACATACTAGCATCTTGTTATGTTGCCCTTTACGATACAATGAAGCGATAGGCGTATGGTTGAAATTGAAGGCCCTCAAAGTTAGGCACCACTATACAGAACTGCCTGCGAGATCTCGGCTAGTATATAACTACACTATTACTACATACTAGCATCTTGTTATGTTGCCCTTTAAGATACAATGAAGCGATAGGTGTTTGGTTGAAATTGAAGGTCCTCAAAGTTAGGCACCACTAAACCCAACTGCCTGCGAGATCCCGGCTAGTATATAACTACACTATTACTACATACTAGCATCTTGTTATGTTGTCTTTTACGATACAATGAAGCGATAGGCGAATGGTTGAAATTGAAGGCCCTCAAAGTTAGGCACCACTATACCGAACTGCCTGCGAGATCCCGGCTAGTATATAACTACACTATTACAACATACTAGCATCTTGTTATGTTGCCCTTTACGATACAAAGAAGCGATAGGCGTATGGTTGAAATTGAAGGTCCTCAAAGTTAGGCACCACTATACCGAACTGCCTGCGAGATCCCGGCTAGTATATAACTACACTATTACTACATACTAGCATCTTGTTATGTTGCCCTTTACGATACAATGAAGCGATAGGCGTATGGTTGAAATTGAAGGTCCTCAAAGTTAGGCACCGCTATACCGAACTGCCTGCGAGATCCCGGCTAGTATATAACTACACTATAACTACATACTAGCATCTTGTTATGTTGCCCTTTACGATAATATGAAGCGATAGGCGAATGGTTGAAATTGAAGGTCCTCAAAGTTAGGCACCACTATACCGAACTGCCAGCGAGATCCCGGCTAGTATATAACGACACTATTACTACATACTAGCATCTTGTTATGTTGCCCTTTACGATACAATGAAGCGATAGGCGTATGGTTGAAATTGAAGGTCCTCAAAGTTAGGCACCACTATACCGAACTGCCTGCGAAATCCCAGCTAGTATATAACTACACTATTACTACATACTAGCATCTTGTTATGTTGCCCTTTACGATACAATGAAGCGATAGGCGTATGGTTGAAATTGAAGGTCCTCAAAGTTAGGCACCACTATACCGAACTGCCTGCGAGATCACGGCTAGTATATAACTACACTATTACTACATACTAGCATCTTGTTATGTTGCCCTTTACGATACAATGAAGCGATAGGCGTATGGTTGAAATTGAAGGTCCTCAATGTTAGGTACCACTATACCCAACTGCCTGCGAGAACCCGGCTAGTATATAACTACACTATTACTACATACTAGCATCTTGTTATGTTGCCCTTTACGATACAATGAAGCGATAGGCGTATGGTTGAAATTGAAGGTCCTCAAAGTTAGGCACCACTATACCGAACTGCCTGCGATATCCGGGCTAGTATATAACTACACTATTACTACATACTAGCATCTTGTTTTGTTGCCCTTTACGATACAATGAAGCGATAGGCGTATGGTTGAAATTGAAGGTCCTCAAAGTTAGGCACCACTATACCCAACTGCCTGCGAGATCCCGGCTAGTATATAACTACACTATTACTACATACTAGCATCTTGTTATGTTGCCCTTTACGATACAATGAAGCGATAGGCGTATGGTTGAAATTGAAGGTCCTCAAAGTTAGGCACCACTATACAGAACTGCCTGCGAGATCCCGGCTAGTATATAACTACACTATTACTACATACTAGCATCTTGTTATGTTGCCCTTTACGATACAATGAAGCGATAGGCGTATGATTGAAATTGAAGGTCCTCAATGTTAGGCACCACTATACCCAACTGCCTGCGAGATCCCGGCTAGTATATAACTACACTATTACTACATACTAGCATCTTGTTATGTTGCCCTTTACGATACAATAAAGCGATAGGCGTATGGTTGAAATTGAAGGTCCTCAAAGTTAGGCACCACTATACCGAACTGCCTGCGAGATCCCGGCTAGTATATAACTACACTATTACTACATACTAGCATCTTGTTATGTTGCCCTTTACGATACAATGAAGCGATAGGCGTATGGTTGAAATTGAAGGTCCTCAAAGTAAGGCACCACTATACCCAACTGCCTGCGAGATCCCGGCTAGTATATAACTACACTATTACTACATACTAGCACCTTGTTATGTTGCCCTTTACGATACAATGAAGCGATAGGCGTATGGTTGAAATTGAAGGTCCTCAAAGTTAGGCACCACTATACCCAACTGCCTGCGAGATCCCGGCTAGTATATAACTACACTATTACTACATACTAGCATCTTGTTATGTTGCCCTTTACGATACAATGAAGCGATAGGCGTATGGTTGAAATTGAAGGTCCTCAATGTTAGGCACCACTATACCCAACTGCCTGCGAGATCCCGGCTAGTATATAACTACACTATTACTACATACTAGCATCTTGTTATGTTGCCCTTTACGATACAATGAAGCGATAGGCGTATGGTTGAAATTGAAGGTCCTCAAAGTTAGGCACCACTATAACCAACTGCCTGCGAGATCCCGGCTAGTATATAACTACACTATTACTACATACTAGCATCTTGTTATGTTGCCCTTTACGATACAATGAAGCGATAGGCGAATGGTTGAAATTGAAGGTCCTCAATGTTAGGCACCACTATACCCAACTGCCTGCGAGATCCCGGCTAGTATATAACTACACTATTACTACATACTAGCATCTTGTTATGTTGCCCTTTACGATACAATGAAGCGATAGGCGTATGGTTGAAATTGAAGGTCCTCAAAGTTAGGCACCACTATACCCAACTGCCTGCGAGATCCCGGCTAGTATATAACTACACTATTACTACATACTAGCATCTTGTTATGTTGCCCTTTACGATACAATGAAGCGATAGGCGAATGGTTTAAATTGAAGGTCCTCAAAGTTAGGCACCACTATACCGAACTGCCTGCGAGATCCCGGCTAGTATATAAGTACACTATTACTACATACTAGCATCTTGTTATGTTGCCCTTTACGATACAATGAAGCGATAGGCGTATGGTTGAAATTGAAGGTCCTCAATGTTAGGTACCACTATACCCAACTGCCTGCGAGAACCCGGCTAGTATATAACTACACTATTACTACATACTAGCATCTTGTTATGTTGCCCTTTACGATACAATGAAGCGATAGGCGTATGGTTGAAATTGAAGGTCCTCAAAGTTAGGCACCACTATACCGAACTGCCTGCGATATCCGGGCTAGTATATAACTACACTATTACTACATACTAGCATCTTGTTTTGTTGCCCTTTACGATACAATGAAGCGATAGGCGTATGGTTGAAATTGAAGGTCCTCAAAGTTAGGCACCACTATACCCAACTGCCTGCGAGATCCCGGCTAGTATATAACTACACTATTACTACATACTAGCATCTTGTTATGTTGCCCTTTACGATACAATGAAGCGATAGGCGTATGGTTGAAATTGAAGGTCCTCAAAGTTAGGCACCACTATACAGAACTGCCTGCGAGATCCCGGCTAGTATATAACTACACTATTACTACATACTAGCATCTTGTTATGTTGCCCTTTACGATACAATGAAGCGATAGGCGTATGATTGAAATTGAAGGTCCTCAATGTTAGGCACCACTATACCCAACTGCCTGCGAGATCCCGGCTAGTATATAACTACACTATTACTACATACTAGCATCTTGTTATGTTGCCCTTTACGATACAATAAAGCGATAGGCGTATGGTTGAAATTGAAGGTCCTCAAAGTTAGGCACCACTATACCGAACTGCCTGCGAGATCCCGGCTAGTATATAACTACACTATTACTACATACTAGCATCTTGTTATGTTGCCCTTTACGATACATTGAAGCGATAGGCGTATGGTTGAAATTGAAGGTCCTCAAAGTAAGGCACCACTATACCCAACTGCCTGCGAGATCCCGGCTAGTATATAACTACACTATTACTACATACTAGCACCTTGTTATGTTGCCCTTTACGATACAATGAAGCGATAGGCGTATGGTTGAAATTGAAGGTCCTCAAAGTTAGGCACCACTATACCCAACTGCCTGCGAGATCCCGGCTAGTATATAACTACACTATTACTACATACTAGCATCTTGTTATGTTGCCCTTTACGATACAATGAAGCGATAGGCGTATGGTTGAAATTGAAGGTCCTCAATGTTAGGCACCACTATACCCAACTGCCTGCGAGATCCCGGCTAGTATATAACTACACTATTACTACATACTAGCATCTTGTTATGTTGCCCTTTACGATACAATGAAGCGATAGGCGTATGGTTGAAATTGAAGGTCCTCAAAGTTAGGCACCACTATAACCAACTGCCTGCGAGATCCCGGCTAGTATATAACTACACTATTACTACATACTAGCATCTTGTTATGTTGCCCTTTACGATACAATGAAGCGATAGGCGAATGGTTGAAATTGAAGGTCCTCAATGTTAGGCACCACTATACCCAACTGCCTGCGAGATCCCGGCTAGTATATAACTACACTATTACTACATACTAGCATCTTGTTATGTTGCCCTTTACGATACAATGAAGCGATAGGCGTATGGTTGAAATTGAAGGTCCTCAAAGTTAGGCACCACTATACCCAACTGCCTGCGAGATCCCGGCTAGTATATAACTACACTATTACTACATACTAGCATCTTGTTATGTTGCCCTTTACGATACAATGAAGCGATAGGCGAATGGTTTAAATTGAAGGTCCTCAAAGTTAGGCACCACTATACCGAACTGCCTGCGAGATCCCGGCTAGTATATAAGTACACTATTACTACATACTAGCATCTTGTTATGTTGCCCTTTACGATACAATGAAGCGATAGGCGTATGGTTGAAATTGAAGGTCCTCAAAGTTAGGCGCCACTGTACCGAACTGCCTGCGAAATCCCGGCTATTATATAACTACACTATTACTACATACTAGCATCTTGTTATGTTGCCCTTTACGATACAATGAAGTGATAGGCGTATGGTTGAAATTGAAGGTCCTCAAAGTTAGGCACCACTATACCGAACTGCCTTTGAGATCACGGCTAGTATATAACTACACTATTACTACATACTAGCATCTTGTTATGTTGCCCTTTACGATACAATGAAGCGATAGGCGTATGGTTGAAATTGAAGGTCCTCAAAGTTAGGCACCACTATACCGAACTGCCTGCGAAATCCCGGCTAGTATATAACTACACTATTACTACATACTAGCATCTTGTTATGTTGCCCCACGCGATACAATGAAGCGATAGGCGAATTGTTGAAATTGAAGGGCCTCAAATTTAGGCACCACTATACCGAACTGCCTGCGAGATCCCGGCTAGTATATAACTACACTATTACTACATACTAGCATCTTGTTATGTTGCCCTTTACGATACAATGAAGCGATAGGCGTATGGTTGAAATTGAAGGTCCTCAAAGTTAGGCACCACTATACCCAACTGCCTGCGAGATCCCGGCTAGTATATAACTATACTATAACTACATACTAGCATCTTGTTATGTTGCCCTTTACGATACAATGAAGCGATAGGCGTATGGTTGAAATTGAAGGTCCTCAAAGTTAAGCACCACTATACCCAACCGCCTGCGAGATCCCGGCTAGTATATAACTACACTATTACTACATACTAGCATCTTATTATGTTGCCCTTTACGATACAATGAAGTGATAAGCGAATGGTTGAAATTAAAGGTCCTCAAAGTTAGGCACCACTATACCCAACTGCCTGCGAGATCCCGGCTAGTATATAGCTACACTATTACTACATACTAGCATCTTGTTATGTTGCCCTTTACGATACAATGAAGCGATAGGCGTATGGTTGAAATTGAAGGTCCTCAAAGTTAGGCACCACTATACCGAACTGCCTGCGAGATCCCGGCTAGTATATAACTACACTATTACTACATACTAGCATCTTGTTATGTTGCCCTTTACGATACAATGAAGCGATAGGCGAATGGTTGAAATTGAAGGCCCTCAAAGTTAGGCACCACTATACCGAACTGCCTGCGAGATCCCGGCTAGTATATAACTACACTATTACTACATACTAGCATCTTGTTATGTTGCCCTTTACGATACAATGAAGCGATAGGCGTATGGTTGAAATTGAAGGTCCTCAAAGTTAGGCACCACTATACCGAACTGCCTGCAAGATCCCGGCTAGTATATAACTACACTATTATTACATACTAGCATCTTGTTATGTTGCCCTTTACGATACAATGAAGCGATAGGCGTATGGTTGAAATTGAAGGTCCTCAAAGTTAGGCACCACTATACCGAACTGCCTGCAAGATCCCGGCTACTATATAACTACACTATTATTACATACTAGCATCTTGTTATGTTGCCCTTTACGATACAATGAAGCGATAGGCGTATGGTTGAAATTGAAGGTCCTCAAAGTTAGGCACCACTATACCCAACTGCCTGCGAGATCCCGGCTAGTATATAACTACACTATTACTACATACTAGCATCTTGTTATGTTGCCCTTTACGATACAATGAAGCGATAGGCGAATGGTTGAAATTGAAGGCCCTCAAAGTTAGGCACCACTATACCGAACTGCCTACGAGATCCCGGCTAGTATATAACTACACTATTACTACATACTAGCATCTTGTTATGTTGCCCTTTACGATACAATGAAGCGATAGGCGTATGGTTGAAATTGAAGGTCCTCAAAGTTAGGCACCACTATACCGAACTGCCTGCAAGATCCCGGCTAGTATATAACTACACTATTACTACATACTAGCATCTTGTTATGTTGCCCTTTACGATACAATGAAGCGATAGGCGTATGGTTGAAATTGAAGGTCCTCAAAGTTAGGCACCACTATACCCAACTGCCTGCGAGATCCCGGCTAGTATATAACTACACTATTACTACATACTAGCATCTTGTTATGTTGCCTTTTACGATACAATGAAGCGATAGGCGAATGGGTGAAATTGAAGGCCCTCAAAGTTAGGCACCACTATACCGAACTGCCTGCGAGATCCCGGCTAGTATATAACTACACTATTACTACATACTAGCATCTTGTTATGTTGCCCTTTACGATACAAAGAAGCGATAGGCGTATGGTTGAAATTGAAGGTCCTCAAAGTTAGGCACCACTATACCGAACTGCCTGCGAGATCCCGGCTAGTATATAACTACACTATTACTACATACTAGCATCTTGTTATGTTGCCCTTTACGATACAATGAAGCGATAGGCGAATGGTTTAAATTGAAGGTCCTCAAAGTTAGGCACCACTATACCGAACTGCCTGCGAGATCCCGGCTAGTATATAAGTACACTATTACTACATACTAGCATCTTGTTATGTTGCCCTTTACGATACAATGAAGCGATAGGCGTATGGTTGAAATTGAAGGTCCTCAAAGTTAGGCGCCACTGTACCGAACTGCCTGCGAAATCCCGGCTAGTATATAACTACACTATTACTACATACTAGCATCTTGTTATGTTGCCCTTTACAATACAATGAAGTGATAGGCGTATGGTTGAAATTGAAGGTCCTCAAAGTTAGGCACCACTATACCGAACTGCCTTTGAGATCACGGCTAGTATATAACTACACTATTACTACATACTAGCATCTTGTTATGTTGCCCTTTACGATACAATGAAGCGATAGGCGTATGGTTGAAATTGAAGGTCCTCAAAGTTAGGCACCACTATACCGAACTGCCTGCGAAATCCCGGCTAGTATATAACTACACTATTACTACATACTAGCATCTTGTTATGTTGCCCCACGCGATACAATGAAGCGATAGGCGAATTGTTGAAATTGAAGGGCCTCAAATTTAGGCACCACTATACCGAACTGCCTGCGAGATCCCGGCTAGTATATAACTACACTATTACTACATACTAGCATCTTGTTATGTTGCCCTTTACGATACAATGAAGCGATAGGCGTATGGTTGAAATTGAAGGTCCTCAAAGTTAGGCACCACTATACCCAACTGCCTGCGAGATCCCGGCTAGTATATAACTATACTATAACTACATACTAGCATCTTGTTATGTTGCCCTTTACGATACAATGAAGCGATAGGCGTATGGTTGAAATTGAAGGTCCTCAAAGTTAAGCACCACTATACCCAACCGCCTGCGAGATCCCGGCTAGTATATAACTACACTATTACTACATACTAGCATCTTATTATGTTGCCCTTTACGATACAATGAAGTGATAAGCGAATGGTTGAAATTAAAGGTCCTCAAAGTTAGGCACCACTATACCCAACTGCCTGCGAGATCCCGGCTAGTATATAACTACACTATTACTACATACTAGCATCTTGTTATGTTGCCCTTTACGATACAATGAAGCAATAGGCGTATGGTTGAAATTGAAGGTCCTCAAAGTTAGGCACCACTATACCGAACTGCCTGCGAGATCCCGGCTAGTATATAACTACACTATTACTACATACTAGCATCTTGTTATGTTGCCCTTTACGATACAATGAAGCGATAGGCGAATGGTTGAAATTGAAGGCCCTCAAAGTTAGGCACCACTATACCGAACTGCCTGCGAGATCCCGGCTAGTATATAACTACACTATTACTACATACTAGCATCTTGTTATGTTGCCCTTTACGATACAATGAAGCGATAGGCGTATGGTTGAAATTGAAGGTCCTCAAAGTTAGGCACCACTATACCGAACTGCCTGCAAGATCCCGGCTAGTATATAACTACACTATTATTACATACTAGCATCTTGTTATGTTGCCCTTTACGATACAATGAAGCGATAGGCGTATGGTTGAAATTGAAGGTCCTCAAAGTTAGGCACCACTATACCCAACTGCCTGCGAGATCCCGGCTAGTATATAACTACACTATTACTACATACTAGCATCTTGTTATGTTGCCCTTTACGATACAATGAAGCGATAGGCGTATGGTTGAAATTGAAGGTCCTCAAAGTTAGGCACCACTAAACCCAACTGCCTGCGAGATCCCGGATAGTATATAACTACACTATTACTACATACTAGCATCTTGTTATGTTGCCCTTTACGATACAATGAACTGATAGGCGTATGGTTGAAATTGAAGGTCCTCAAAGTTAGGCGCCACTATACCGAACTGCCTGCGGGATCCCGGCTAGTATATAACTACACTATTACTACATACTAGCATCTTGTTATGTGCCCTTTACGATACAATGAAGCGATAGGCGAATGGTTGAAATTGAAGGTCCTCAAAGTTAGGCACCACTATACCGAACTGCCTGCGAGATCCCGGCTAGTATATAACTACACTATTACTACATACTAGCATCTTGTTAAGTTGCCCTTTACGATACAATGAAGCGATAGGCGTATGGTTGAAATTGAAGGTCCTCAAAGTTAGGCACCACTATACCCAACTGCCTGCGAGATCCCGGCTAGTATATAACTACACTATTACTACATACTAGCATCTTGTTATGTTGCCCTTTACGATACAATGAAGCGATAGGCGTATGGTTGAAATTGAAGGTCCTCAAAGGTAGGCACCACTATACCGAACTACCTGCAAGATCCCGGCTAGTATATAACTACACTATTACTACATACTAGCATCTTGTTATGTTGCCCTTTACGATACAATGAAGCGATAGGCGTATGGTTGAAATTGAAGGCCCTCAAAGTTAGGCACCACTATACAGAACTGCCTGCGAGATCTCGGCTAGTATATAACTACACTATTACTACATACTAGCATCTTGTTATGTTGCCCTTTAAGATACAATGAAGCGATAGGTGTTTGGTTGAAATTGAAGGTCCTCAAAGTTAGGCACCACTAAACCCAACTGCCTGCGAGATCCCGGCTAGTATATAACTACACTATTACTACATACTAGCATCTTGTTATGTTGTCTTTTACGATACAATGAAGCGATAGGCGAATGGTTGAAATTGAAGGCCCTCAAAGTTAGGCACCACTATACCGAACTGCCTGCGAGATCCCGGCTAGTATATAACTACACTATTACTACATACTAGCATCTTGTTATGTTGCCCTTTACGATACAAAGAAGCGATAGGCGTATGGTTGAAATTGAAGGTCCTCAAAGTTAGGCACCACTATACCGAACTGCCTGCGAGATCCCGGCTAGTATATAACTACACTATTACTACATACTAGCATCTTGTTATGTTGCCCTTTACGATACAATGAAGCGATAGGCGTATGGTTGAATTTGAAGGTCCTCAAAGTTAGGCACCACTATACCGAACTGCCTGCGAAATCCCGGCTAGTATATAACTACACTATTACTACATACTAGCATCTTGTTATGTTGCCCTTTACGATACAATGAAGCGATAGGCGTATGGTTGAAATTGAAGGTCCTCAATGTTAGGCACCACTATACCTAACTGCCTGCGAGATCACGGCTAGTATATAACTACACTATTACTACATACTAGCATCTTGTTATGTTGCCCTTTACGATACAATGAAGCGATAGGCGTATGGTTGAAATTGAAGGTCCTCAATGTTAGGTACCACTATACCCAACTGCCTGCGAGATCCCGGCTAGTATATAACTACACTATTACTACATACTAGCATCTTGTTATGTTGCCCTTTACGATACAATGAAGCGATAGGCGTATGGTTGAAATTGAAGGTCCTCAAAGTTAGGCACCACTAAACCCAACTGCCTGCGAGATCCCGGATAGTATATAACTACACTATTACTACATACTAGCATCTTGTTATGTTGCCCTTTACGATACAATGAACTGATAGGCGTATGGTTGAAATTGAAGGTCCTCAAAGTTAGGCACCACTATACCGAACTGCCTGCGAGATCCCGGCTAGTATATAACTACACTATTACTACATACTAGCATCTTGTTATGTGCCCTTTACGATACAATGAAGCGATAGGCGAATGGTTGAAATTGAAGGTCCTCAAAGTTAGGCACCACTATACCGAACTGCCTGCGAGATCCCGGCTAGTATATAACTACACTATTACTACATACTAGCATCTTGTTAAGTTGCCCTTTACGATACAATGAAGCGATAGGCGTATGGTTGAAATTGAAGGTCCTCAAAGTTAGGCACCACTATACCCAACTGCCTGCGAGATCCCGGCTAGTATATAACTACACTATTACTACATACTAGCATCTTGTTATGTTGCCCTTTACGATACAATGAAGCGATAGGCGTATGGTTGAAATTGAAGGTCCTCAAAGGTAGGCACCACTATACCGAACTACCTGCAAGATCCCGGCTAGTATATAACTACACTATTACTACATACTAGCATCTTGTTTTGTTGCCCTTTACGATACAATGAAGCGATAGGCGTATGGTTGAAATTGAAGGCCCTCAAAGTTAGGCACCACTATACAGAACTGCCTGCGAGATCTCGGCTAGTATATAACTACACTATTACTACATACTAGCATCTTGTTATGTTGCCCTTTAAGATACAATGAAGCGATAGGTGTTTGGTTGAAATTGAAGGTCCTCAAAGTTAGGCACCACTAAACCCAACTGCCTGCGAGATCCCGGCTAGTATATAACTACACTATTACTACATACTAGCATCTTGTTATGTTGTCTTTTACGATACAATGAAGCGATAGGCGAATGGTTGAAATTGAAGGCCCTCAAAGTTAGGCACCACTATACCGAACTGCCTGCGAGATCCCGGCTAGTATATAACTACACTATTACAACATACTAGCATCTTGTTATGTTGCCCTTTACGATACAAAGAAGCGATAGGCGTATGGTTGAAATTGAAGGTCCTCAAAGTTAGGCACCACTATACCGAACTGCCTGCGAGATCCCGGCTAGTATATAACTACACTATTACTACATACTAGCATCTTGTTATGTTGCCCTTTACGATACAATGAAGCGATAGGCGTATGGTTGAAATTGAAGGTCCTCAAAGTTAGGCACCACTATACCGAACTGCCTGCGAGATCCCGGCTAGTATATAACTACACTATTACTACATACTAGCATCTTGTTATGTTGCCCTTTACGATAATATGAAGCGATAGGCGAATGGTTGAAATTGAAGGTCCTCAAAGTTAGGCACCACTATACCGAACTGCCTGCGAGATCCCGGCTAGTATATAACTACACTATTACTACATACTAGCATCTTGTTATGTTGCCCTTTACGATAATATGAAGCGATAGGCGAATGGTTGAATTTGAAGGTCCTCAAAGTTAGGCACCACTATACCGAACTGCCTGCGAGATCCCGGCTAGTATATAACGACACTATTACTACATACTAGCATCT
Source organism: Allygus modestus (assembly GCA_963675035.1). Taxonomy (NCBI): domain Eukaryota; kingdom Metazoa; phylum Arthropoda; class Insecta; order Hemiptera; family Cicadellidae; genus Allygus; species Allygus modestus. Next base: position 37,986,303 of record OY776113.1, on the reverse strand, counting down.
TGTTATGTTGCCCTTTACGATACAATGAAGCGATAGGCGTATGGTTGAAATTGAAGGTCCTCAAAGTTAGGCACCACTATAACGAACTGCCTGCGAAATCCCGGCTAGTATATAACTACACTATTACTACATACTAGCATCTTGTTATGTTGCCCTTTACGATACAATGAAGCGATAGGCGTATGGTTGAAATTGAAGGTCCTCAAAGTTAGGCACCACTATACCGAACTGCCTGCGAGATCACGGCTAGTATATAACTACACTATTACTACATACTAGCATCTTGTTATGTTGCCCTTTACGATACAATAAAGCGATAGGCGTATGGTTGAAATTGAAGGTCCTCAATGTTAGGTACCACTATACCCAACTGCCTGCGAGATCCCGGCTAGTATATAACTACACTATTACTACATACTAGCATCTTGTTATGTTGCCCTTTACGATACAATGAAGCGATAGGCGTATGGTTGAAATTGAAGGTCCTCAAAGTTAGGCACCACTATACCGAACTGCCTGCGATATCCGGGCTAGTATATAACTACACTATTACTACATACTAGCATCTTGTTTTGTTGCCCTTTACGATACAATGAAGCGATAGGCGTATGGTTGAAATTGAAGGTCCTCAAAGTTAGGCACCACTATACCCAACTGCCTGCGAGATCCCGGCTAGTATATAACTACACTATTACTACATACTAGCATCTTGTTATGTTGCCCTTTACGATACAATGAAGCGATAGGCGTATGGTTGAAATTGAAGGTCCTCAAAGTTAGGCACCACTATACCGAACTGCCTGCGAGATCCCGGCTAGTATATAAATACACTATTACTACATACTAGCATCTTGTTATGTTGCCCTTTACGATACAATGAAGCGATAGGCGTATGATTGAAATTGAAGGTCCTCAATGTTAGGCACCACTATACCCAACTGCCTGCGAGATCCCGGCTAGTATATAACTACACTATTACTACATACTAGCATCTTGTTATGTTGCCCTTTACGATACAATAAAGCGATAGGCGTATGGTTGAAATTGAAGGTCCTCAAAGTTAGGCACCACTATACCGAACTGCCTGCGAGATCCCGGCTAGTATATAACTACACTATTACTACATACTAGCATCTTGTTATGTTGCCCTTTACGATACAATGAAGCGATAGGCGTATGGTTGAAATTGAAGGTCCTCAAAGTAAGGCACCACTATACCCAACTGCCTGCAAGATCCCGGCTAGTATATAACTACACTATTCCTACATACTAGCACCTTGTTATGTTGCCCTTTACGATACAATGAAGCGATAGGCGTATGGTTGAAATTGAAGGTCCTCAAAGTTAGGCACCACTATACCCAACTGCCTGCGAGATCCCGGCTAGTATATAACTACACTATTACTACATACTAGCATCTTGTTATGTTGCCCTTTACGATACAATGAAGCGATAGGCGTATGGTTGAAATTGAAGGTCCTCAATGTTAGGCACCACTATACCCAACTGCCTGCGAGATCCCGGCTAGTATATAACTACACTATTACTACATACTAGCATCTTGTTATGTTGCCCTTTACGATACAATGAAGCGATAGGCGTATGGTTGAAATTGAAGGTCCTCAAAGTTAGGCACCACTAAACCCAACTGCCTGCGAGATCCCGGATAGTATATAACTACACTATTACTACATACTAGCATCTTGTTATGTTGCCCTTTACGATACAATGAACTGATAGGCGTATGGTTGAAATTGAAGGTCCTCAAAGTTAGGCACCACTATACCGAACTGCCTGCGGGATCCCGGCTAGTATATAACTACACTATTACTACATACTAGCATCTTGTTATGTGCCCTTTACGATACAATGAAGCGATAGGCGAATGGTTGAAATTGAAGGTCCTCAAAGTTAGGCACCACTATACCGAACTGCCTGCGAGATCCCGGCTAGTATATAACTACACTATTACTACATACTAGCATCTTGTTAAGTTGCCCTTTACGATACAATGAAGTGATAGGCGTATGGTTGAAATTGAAGGTCCTCAAAGTTAGGCACCACTATACCCAACTGCCTGCGAGATCCCGGCTAGTATATAACTACACTATTACTACATACTAGCATCTTGTTATGTTGCCCTTTACGATACAATGAAGCGATAGGCGTATGGTTGAAATTGAAGGTCCTCAAAGGTAGGCACCACTATACCGAACTACCTGCAAGATCCCGGCTAGTATATAACTACACTATTACTACATACTAGCATCTTGTTATGTTGCCCTTTACGATACAATGAAGCGATAGGCGTATGGTTGAAATTGAAGGCCCTCAAAGTTAGGCACCACTATACAGAACTGCCTGCGAGATCTCGGCTAGTATATAACTACACTATTACTACATACTAGCATCTTGTTATGTTGCCCTTTAAGATACAATGAAGCGATAGGTGTTTGGTTGAAATTGAAGGTCCTCAAAGTTAGGCACCACTAAACCCAACTGCCTGCGAGATCCCGGCTAGTATATAACTACACTATTACTACATACTAGCATCTTGTTATGTTGTCTTTTACGATACAATGAAGCGATAGGCGAATGGTTGAAATTGAAGGCCCTCAAAGTTAGGCACCACTATACCGAACTGCCTGCGAGATCCCGGCTAGTATATAACTACACTATTACAACATACTAGCATCTTGTTATGTTGCCCTTTACGATACAAAGAAGCGATAGGCGTATGGTTGAAATTGAAGGTCCTCAAAGTTAGGCACCACTATACCGAACTGCCTGCGAGATCCCGGCTAGTATATAACTACACTATTACTACATACTAGCATCTTGTTATGTTGCCCTTTACGATACAATGAAGCGATAGGCGTATGGTTGAAATTGAAGGTCCTCAAAGTTAGGCACCACTATACCGAACTGCCTGCGAGATCCCGGCTAGTATATAACTACACTATTACTACATACTAGCATCTTGTTATGTTGCCCTTTACGATAATATGAAGCGATAGGCGAATGGTTGAAATTGAAGGTCCTCAAAGTTAGGCACCACTATACCGAACTGCCTGCGAGATCCTTGCTAGTATATAACGACACTATTACTACATACTAGCATCTTGTTATGTTGCCCTTTACGATACAATGAAGCGATAGGCGTATGGTTGAAATTGAAGGTCCTCAAAGTTAGGCACCACTATACCGAACTGCCTGCGAAATCCCGGCTAGTATATAACTACACTATTACTACATACTAGCATCTTGTTATGTTGCCCTTTTCGATACAATGAAGCGATAGGCGTATGGTTGAAATTGAAGGTCCTCAAAGTTAGGCACCACTATACCGAACTGCCTGCGAGATCACGGCTAGTATATAACTACACTATTACTACATACTAGCATCTTGTTATGTTGCCCTTTACGATACAATGAAGCGATAGGCGTATGGTTGAAATTGAAGGTCCTCAATGTTAGGTACCACTATACCCAACTGCCTGCGAGATCCCGGCTAGTATATAACTACACTATTACTACATACTAGCATCTTGTTATGTTGCCCTTTACGATACAATGAAGCGATAGGCGTATGGTTGAAATTGAAGGTCCTCAAAGTTAGGCACCACTATACCGAACTGCCTGCGATATCCGGGCTAGTATATAACTACACTATTACTACATACTAGCATCTTGTTTTGTTGCCCTTTACGATACAATGAAGCGATAGGCGTATGGTTGAAATTGAAGGTCCTCAAAGTTAGGCACCACTATACCCAACTGCCTGCGAGATCCCGGCTAGTATATAACTACACTATTACTACATACTAGCATCTTGTTATGTTGCCCTTTACGATACAATGAAGCGATAGGCGTATGGTTGAAATTGAAGGTCCTCAAAGTTAGGCACCACTATACCCAACTGCCTGCGAGATCCCGGCTAGTATATAACTACACTATTACTACATACTAGCATCTTGTTATGTTGCCCTTTACGATACAATGAAGCGATAGGCGTATGATTGAAATTGAAGGTCCTCAATGTTAGGCACCACTATACCCAACTGCCTGTGAGATCCCGGCTAGTATATAACTACACTATTACTACATACTAGCATCTTGTTATGTTGCCCTTTACGATACAATAAAGCGATAGGCGTATGGTTGAAATTGAAGGTCCTCAAAGTTAGGCACTACTATACCGAACTGCCTGCGAGATCCCGGCTAGTATATAACTACACTATTACTACATACTAGCATCTTGTTATGTTGCCCTTTACGATACAATGAAGCGATAGGCGTATGGTTGAAATTGAAGGTCCTCAAAGTAAGGCACCACTATACCCAACTGCCTGCGAGATCCCGGCTAGTATATAACTACACTATTACTACATACTAGCACCTTGTTATGTTGCCCTTTACGATACAATGAAGCGATAGGCGTATGGTTGAAATTGAAGGTCCTCAAAGTTAGGCACCACTATACCCAACTGCCTGCGAGATCCCGGCTAGTATATAACTACACTATTACTACATACTAGCATCTTGTTATGTTGCCCTTTACGATACAATGAAGCGATAGGCGTATGGTTGAAATTGAAGGTCCTCAATGTTAGGCACCACTATACCCAACTGCCTGCGAGATCCCGGCTAGTATATAACTACACTATTACTACATACTAGCATCTTGTTATGTTGCCCTTTACGATACAATGAAGCGATAGGCGAATGGTTGAAATTGAAGGTCCTCAAAGTTAGGCACCACTATACCCAACTGCCTGCGAGATCCCGGCTAGTATATAACTACACTATTACTACATACTAGCATCTTGTTATGTTGCCCTTTACGATACAATGAAGCGATAGGCGTATGGTTGAAATTGAAGGTCCTCAAAGTTAGGCACCACTATACCCAACTGCCTGCGAGATCCCGGCTAGTATATAACTACACTATTACTACATACTAGCATCTTGTTATGTTGCCCTTTACGATACAATGAAGCGATAGGCGAATGGTTTAAATTGAAGGTCCTCAAAGTTAGGCACCACTATACCGAACTGCCTGCGAGATCCCGGCTAGTATATAAGTACACTATTACTACATACTAGCATCTTGTTATGTTGCCCTTTACGATACAATGAAGCGATAGGCGTATGGTTGAAATTGAAGGTCCTCAAAGTTAGGCGCCACTGTACCGAACTGCCTGCGAAATCCCGGCTAGTATATAACTACACTATTACTACATACTAGCATCTTGTTATGTTGCCCTTTACGATACAATGAAGTGATAGGCGTATGGTTGAAATTGAAGGTCCTCAAAGTTAGGCACCACTATACCGAACTGCCTTTGAGATCACGGCTAGTATATAACTACACTATTACTACATACTAGCATCTTGTTATGTTGCCCTTTACGATACAATGAAGCGATAGGCGTATGGTTGAAATTGAAGGTCCTCAAAGTTAGGCACCACTATACCGAACTGCCTGCGAAATCCCGGCTAGTATATAACTACACTATTACTACATACTAGCATCTTGTTATGTTGCCCCACGCGATACAATGAAGCGATAGGCGAATTGTTGAAATTGAAGGGCCTCAAATTTAGGCACCACTATACCGAACTGCCTGCGAGATCCCGGCTAGTATATAACTACACTATTACTACATACTAGCATCTTGTTATGTGCCCTTTACGATACAATGAAGCGATAGGCGAATGGTTTAAAATGAAGGTCTTCAAAGTTAGGCACCACTATACCGAACTGCCTGCGAGATCCCGGCTAGTATATAACTACACTATTACTACATACTAGCATCTTGTTAAGTTGCCCTTTACGATACAATGAAGTGATAGGCGTATGGTTGAAATTGAAGGTCCTCAAAGTTAGGCACCACTATACAGAACTGCCTGCGAGATCCCGGCTAGTATATAACTACACTATTACTACATACTAGCATCTTGTTATGTTGCCCTTTACGATACAATGAAGCGATAGGCGTATGGTTGAAATTGAAGGTCCTCAAAGGTAGGCACCACTATACCGAACTACCTGCAAGATCCCGGCTAGTATATAACTACACTATTACTACATACTAGCATCTTGTTATGTTGCCCTTTACGATACAATGAAGCGATAGGCGTATGGTTGAAATTGAAGGCCCTCAAAGTTAGGCACCACTATACAGAACTGGGTGCGAGATCTCGGCTAGTATATAACTACACTATTACTACATACTAGCATCTTGTTATGTTGCCCTTTAAGATACAATGAAGCGATAGGTGTTTGGTTGAAATTGAAGGTCCTCAAAGTTAGGCACCACTAAACCCAACTGCCTGCGAGATCCCGGCTAGTATATAACTACACTATTACTACATACTAGCATCTTGTTATGTTGTCTTTTACGATACAATGAAGCGATAGGCGAATGGTTGAAATTGAAGGCCCTCAAAGTTAGGCACCACTATACCGAACTGCCTGCGAGATCCCGGCTAGTATATAACTACACTATTACAACATACTAGCATCTTGTTATGTTGCCCTTTACGATACAAAGAAGCGATAGGCGTATGGTTGAAATTGAAGGTCCTCAAAGTTAGGCACCACTATACCGAACTGCCTGCGAGATCCCGGCTAGTATATAACTACACTATTACTACATACTAGCATCTTGTTATGTTGCCCTTTACGATACAATGAAGCGATAGGCGTATGGTTGAAATTGAAGGTCCTCAAAGTTAGGCACCACTATACCGAACTGCCTGCGAGATCCCGGCTAGTATATAACTACACTATTACTACATACTAGCATCTTGTTATGTTGCCCTTTACGATAATATGAAGCGATAGGCGAATGGTTGAAATTGAAGGTCCTCAAAGTTAGGCACCACTATACCGAACTGCCTGCGAGATCCCGGCTAGTATATAACGACACTATTACTACATACTAGCATCTTGTTATGTTGCCCTTTACGATACAATGAAGCGATAGGCGTATGGTTGAAATTGAAGGTCCTCAAAGTTAGGCACCACTATACCGAACTGCCTGCGAAATCCCGGCTAGTATATAACTACACTATTACTACATACTAGCATCTTGTTATGTTGCCCTTTACGATACAATGAAGCGATAGGCGTATGGTTGAAATTGAAGGTCCTCAAAGTTAGGCACCACTATACCGAACTGCCTGCGAGATCACGGCTAGTATATAACTACACTATTACTACATACTAGCATCTTGTTATGTTGCCCTTTACGATACAATGAAGCGATAGGCGTATGGTTGAAATTGAAGGTCCTCAATGTTAGGTACCACTATACCCAACTGCCTGCGAGATCCCGGCTAGTATATAACTACACTATTACTACATACTAGCATCTTGTTATGTTGCCCTTTACGATACAATGAAGCGATAGGCGTATGGTTGAAATTGAAGGTCCTCAAAGTTAGGCACCACTATACCGAACTGCCTGCGATATCCGGGCTAGTATATAACTACACTATTACTACATACTAGCATCTTGTTTTGTTGCCCTTTACGATACAATGAAGCGATAGGCGTATGGTTGAAATTGAAGGTCCTCAAAGTTAGGCACCACTATACCCAACTGCCTGCGAGATCCCGGCTAGTATATAACTACACTATTACTACATACTAGCATCTTGTTATGTTGCCCTTTACGATACAATGAAGCGATAGGCGTATGGTTGAAATTGAAGGTCCTCAAAGTTAGGCACCACTATACCCAACTGCCTGCGAGATCCCGGCTAGTATATAACTACACTATTACTACATACTAGCATCTTGTTATGTTGCCCTTTACGATACAATGAAGCGATAGGCGTATGATTGAAATTGAAGGTCCTCAATGTTAGGCACCACTATACCCAACTGCCTGTGAGATCCCGGCTAGTATATAACTACACTATTACTACATACTAGCATCTTGTTATGTTGCCCTTTACGATACAATAAAGCGATAGGCGTATGGTTGAAATTGAAGGTCCTCAAAGTTAGGCACTACTATACCGAACTGCCTGCGAGATCCCGGCTAGTATATAACTACACTATTACTACATACTAGCATCTTGTTATGTTGCCCTTTACGATACAATGAAGCGATAGGCGTATGGTTGAAATTGAAGGTCCTCAAAGTAAGGCACCACTATACCCAACTGCCTGCGAGATCCCGGCTAGTATATAACTACACTATTACTACATACTAGCACCTTGTTATGTTGCCCTTTACGATACAATGAAGCGATAGGCGTATGGTTGAAATTGAAGGTCCTCAAAGTTAGGCACCACTATACCCAACTGCCTGCGAGATCCCGGCTAGTATATAACTACACTATTACTACATACTAGCATCTTGTTATGTTGCCCTTTACGATACAATGAAGCGATAGGCGTATGGTTGAAATTGAAGGTCCTCAATGTTAGGCACCACTATACCCAACTGCCTGCGAGATCCCGGCTAGTATATAACTACACTATTACTACATACTAGCATCTTGTTATGTTGCCCTTTACGATACAATGAAGCGATAGGCGTATGGTTGAAATTGAAGGTCCTCAAAGTTAGGCACCACTATAACCAACTGCCTGCGAGATCCCGGCTAGTATATAACTACACTATTACTACATACTAGCATCTTGTTATGTCGCCCTTTACGATACAATGAAGCGATAGGCGAATGGTGTAAATTGAAGGTCCTCAATGTTAGGCACCACTATACCCAACTGCCTGCGAGATCCCGGCTAGTATATAACTACACTATTACTACATACTAGCATCTTGTTATGTTGCCCTTTACGATACAATGAAGCGATAGGCGTATGGTTGAAATTGAAGGTCCTCAAAGTTAGGCACCACTATACCCAACTGCCTGCGAGATCCCGGCTAGTATATAACTACACTATTACTACATACTAGCATCTTGTTATGTTGCCCTTTACGATACAATGAAGCGATAGGCGAATGGTTTAAATTGAAGGTCCTCAAAGTTAGGCACCACTATACCGAACTGCCTGCGAGATCCCGGCTAGTATATAAGTACACTATTACTACATACTAGCATCTTGTTATGTTGCCCTTTACGATACAATGAAGCGATAGGCGTATGGTTGAAATTGAAGGTCCTCAAAGTTAGGCGCCACTGTACCGAACTGCCTGCGAAATCCCGGCTAGTATATAACTACACTATTACTACATACTAGCATCTTGTTATGTTGCCCTTTACGATACAATGAAGTGATAGGCGTATGGTTGAAATTGAAGGTCCTCAAAGTTAGGCACCACTATACCGAACTGCCTTTGAGATCACGGCTAGTATATAACTACACTATTACTACATACTAGCATCTTGTTATGTTGCCCTTTACGATACAATGAAGCGATAGGCGTATGGTTGAAATTGAAGGTCCTCAAAGTTAGGCACCACTATACCGAACTGCCTGCGAAATCCCGGCTAGTATATAACTACACTATTACTACATACTAGCATCTTGTTATGTTGCCCCACGCGATACAATGAAGCGATAGGCGAATTGTTGAAATTGAAGGGCCTCAAATTTAGGCACCACTATACCGAACTGCCTGCGAGATCCCGGCTAGTATATAACTACACTATTACTACATACTAGCATCTTGTTATGTTGCCCTTTACGATACAATGAAGCGATAGGCGTATGGTTGAAATTGAAGGTCCTCATAGTTAGGCACCACTATACCCAACTGCCTGCGAGATCCCGGCTAGTATATAACTATACTATAACTACATACTAGCATCTTGTTACGTTGCCCTTTACGATACAATGAAGCGATAGGCGTATGGTTGAAATTGAAGGTCCTCAAAGTTAAGCACCACTATACCCAACCGCCTGCGAGATCCCGGCTAGTATATAACTACACTATTACTACATACTAGCATCTTATTATGTTGCCCTTTACGATACAATGAAGTGATAAGCGAATGGTTGAAATTAAAGGTCCTCAAAGTTAGGCACCACTATACCCAACTGCCTGCGAGATCCCGGCTAGTATATAACTACACTATTACTACATACTAGCATCTTGTTATGTTGCCCTTTACGATACAATGAAGCGATAGGCGTATGGTTGAAATTGAAGGTCCTCAAAGTTAGGCACCACTATACCGAACTGCCTGCGAGATCCCGGCTAGTATATAACTACACTATTACTACATACTAGCATCTTGTTATGTTGCCCTTTACGATACAATGAAGCGATAGGCGAATGGTTGAAATTGAAGGCCCTCAAAGTTAGGCACCACTATACCGAACTGCCTGCGAGATCCCGGCTAGTATATAACTACACTATTACTACATACTAGCATCTTGATATGTTGCCCTTTACGATACAATGAAGCGATAGGCGTATGGTTGAAATTGAAGGTCCTCAAAGTTAGGCACCACTATACCGAACTGCCTGCAAGATCCCGGCTAGTATATAACTACACTATTATTACATACTAGCATCTTGTTATGTTGCCCTTTACGATACAATGAAGCGATAGGCGTATGGTTGAAATTGAAGGTCCTCAAAGTTAGGCACCACTATACCCAACTGCCTGCGAGATCCCGGCTAGTATATAACTACACTATTACTACATACTAGCATCTTGTTATGTTGCCCTTTACGATACAATGAAGCGATAGGCGTATGGTTGAAATTGAAGGTCCTCAAAGTTAGGCACCACTAAACCCAACTGCCTGCGAGATCCCGGATAGTATATAACTACACTATTACTACATACTAGCATCTTGTTATGTTGCCCTTTACGATACAATGAACTGATAGGCGTATGGTTGAAATTGAAGGTCCTCAAAGTTAGGCGCCACTATACCGAACTGCCTGCGGGATCCCGGCTAGTATATAACTACACTATTACTACATACTAGCATCTTGTTATGTGCCCTTTACGATACAATGAAGCGATAGGCGAATGGTTGAAATTGAAGGTCCTCAAAGTTAGGCACCACTATACCGAACTGCCTGCGAGATCCCGGCTAGTATATAACTACACTATTACTACATACTAGCATCTTGTTAAGTTGCCCTTTACGATACAATGAAGCGATAGGCGTATGGTTGAAATTGAAGGTCCTCAAAGTTAGGCACCACTATACCCAACTGCCTGCGAGATCCCGGCTAGTATATAACTACACTATTACTACATACTAGCATCTTGTTATGTTGCCCTTTACGATACAATGAAGCGATAGGCGTATGGTTGAAATTGAAGGTCCTCAAAGGTAGGCACCACTATACCGAACTACCTGCAAGATCCCGGCTAGTATATAACTACACTATTACTACATACTAGCATCTTGTTATGTTGCCCTTTACGATACAATGAAGAAATAGGCGTATGGTTGAAATTGAAGGCCCTCAAAGTTAGGCACCACTATACAGAACTGCCTGCGAGATCTCGGCTAGTATATAACTACACTATTACTACATACTAGCATCTTGTTATGTTGCCCTTTAAGATACAATGAAGCGATAGGTGTTTGGTTGAAATTGAAGGTCCTCAAAGTTAGGCACCACTAAACCCAACTGCCTGCGAGATCCCGGCTAGTATATAACTACACTATTACTACATACTAGCATCTTGTTATGTTGCCCTTTACGATACAAAGAAGCGATAGGCGTATGGTTGAAATTGAAGGTCCTCAAAGTTAGGCACCACTATACCGAACTGCCTGCGAGATCCCGGCTAGTATATAACTACACTATTACTACATACTAGCATCTTGTTATGTTGCCCTTTACGATACAATGAAGCGATAGGCGTATGGTTGAAATTGAAGGTCCTCAAAGTTAGGCACCACTATACCGAACTGCCTGCGAGATCCCGGCTAGTATATAACTACACTATTACTACATACTAGCATCTTGTTATGTTGCCCTTTACGATAATATGAAGCGATAGGCGAATGGTTGAAATTGAAGGTCCTCAAAGTTAGGCACCACTATACCGAACTGCCTGCGAGATCCCGGCTAGTATATAACGACACTATTACTACATACTAGCATCTTGTTATGTTGCCCTTTACGATACAATGAAGCGATAGGCGTATGGTTGAAATTGAAGGTCCTCAAAGTTAGGCACCACTATACCGAACTGCCTGCGAAATCCCGGCTAGTATATAACTACACTATTACTACATACTAGCATCTTGTTATGTTGCCCTTTACGATACAATGAAGCGATAGGCGTATGGTTGAAATTGAAGGTCCTCAAAGTTAGGCACCACTATACCGAACTGCCTGCGAGATCACGGCTAGTATATAACTACACTATTACTACATACTAGCATCTTGTTATGTTGCCCTTTACGATACAATGAAGCGATAGGCGTATGGTTGAAATTGAAGGTCCTCAATGTTAGGTACCACTATACCCAACTGCCTGCGAGATCCCGGCTAGTATATAACTACACTATTACTACATACTAGCATCTTGTTATGTTGCCCTTTACGATACAATGAAGCGATAGGCGTATGGTTGAAATTGAAGGTCCTCAAAGTTAGGCACCACTAAACCCAACTGCCTGCGAGATCCCGGATAGTATATAACTACACTATTACTACATACTAGCATCTTGTTATGTTGCCCTTTACGATACAATGAACTGATAGGCGTATGGTTGAAATTGAAGGTCCTCAAAGTTAGGCACCACTATACCGAACTGCCTGCGGGATCCCGGCTAGTATATAACTACACTATTACTACATACTAGCATCTTGTTATGTGCCCTTTACGATACAATGAAGCGATAGGCGAATGGTTGAAATTGAAGGTCCTCAAAGTTAGGCACCACTATACCGAACTGCCTGCGAGATCCCGGCTAGTATATAACTACACTATTACTACATACTAGCATCTTGTTAAGTTGCCCTTTACGATACAATGAAGCGATAGGCGTATGGTTGAAATTGAAGGTCCTCAAAGTTAGGCACCACTATACCCAACTGCCTGCGAGATCCCGGCTAGTATATAACTACACTATTACTACATACTAGCATCTTGTTATGTTGCCCTTTACGATACAATGAAGCGATAGGCGTATGGTTGAAATTGAAGGTCCTCAAAGGTAGGCACCACTATACCGAACTACCTGCAAGATCCCGGCTAGTATATAACTACACTATTACTACATACTAGCATCTTGTTTTGTTGCCCTTTACGATACAATGAAGCGATAGGCGTATGGTTGAAATTGAAGGCCCTCAAAGTTAGGCACCACTATACAGAACTGCCTGCGAGATCTCGGCTAGTATATAACTACACTATTACTACATACTAGCATCTTGTTATGTTGCCCTTTAAGATACAATGAAGCGATAGGTGTTTGGTTGAAATTGAAGGTCCTCAAAGTTAGGCACCACTAAACCCAACTGCCTGCGAGATCCCGGCTAGTATATAACTACACTATTACTACATACTAGCATCTTGTTATGTTGTCTTTTACGATACAATGAAGCGATAGGCGAATGGTTGAAATTGAAGGCCCTCAAAGTTAGGCACCACTATACCGAACTGCCTGCGAGATCCCGGCTAGTATATAACTACACTATTACAACATACTAGCATCTTGTTATGTTGCCCTTTACGATACAAAGAAGCGATAGGCGTATGGTTGAAATTGAAGGTCCTCAAAGTTAGGCACCACTATACCGAACTGCCTGCGAGATCCCGGCTAGTATATAACTACACTATTACTACATACTAGCATCTTGTTATGTTGCCCTTTACGATACAATGAAGCGATAGGCGTATGGTTGAAATTGAAGGTCCTCAAAGTTAGGCACCACTATACCGAACTGCCTGCGAGATCCCGGCTAGTATATAACTACACTATTACTACATACTAGCATCTTGTTATGTTGCCCTTTACGATAATATGAAGCGATAGGCGAATGGTTGAAATTGAAGGTCCTCAAAGTTAGGCACCACTATACCGAACTGCCTGCGAGATCCCGGCTAGTATATAACTACACTATTACTACATACTAGCATCTTGTTATGTTGCCCTTTACGATAATATGAAGCGATAGGCGAATGGTTGAAATTGAAGGTCCTCAAAGTTAGGCACCACTATACCGAACTGCCTGCGAGATCCCGGCTAGTATATAACGACACTATTACTACATACTAGCATCTTGTTATGTTGCCCTTTACGATACAATGAAGCGATAGGCGTATGGTTGAAATTGAAGGTCCTCAAAGTTAGGCACCACTATACCGAACTGCCTGCGAAATCCCGGCTAGTATATAACTACACTATTACTACATACTAGCATCTTGTTATGTTGCCCTTTACGATACAATGAAGCGATAGGCGTATGGTTGAAATTGAAGGTCCTCAAAGTTAGGCACCACTATACCGAACTGCCTTTGAGATCACGGCTAGTATATAACTACACTATTACTACATACTAGCATCTTGTTATGTTGCCCTTTACGATACAATGAAGCGATAGGCGTATGGTTGAAATTGAAGGTCCTCAAAGTTAGGCACCACTATACCGAACTGCCTGCGAAATCCCGGCTAGTATATAACTACACTATTACTACATACTAGCATCTTGTTATGTTGCCCCACGCGATACAATGAAGCGATAGGCGAATTGTTGAAATTGAAGGGCCTCAAATTTAGGCACCACTATACCGAACTGCCTGCGAGATCCCGGCTAGTATATAACTACACTATTACTACATACTAGCATCTTGTTATGTTGCCCTTTACGATACAATGAAGCGATAGGCGTATGGTTGAAATTGAAGGTCCTCATAGTTAGGCACCACTATACCCAACTGCCTGCGAGATCCCGGCTAGTATATAACTATACTATAACTACATACTAGCATCTTGTTATGTTGCCCTTTACGATACAATGAAGCGATAGGCGTATGGTTGAAATTGAAGGTCCTCAAAGTTAAGCACCACTATACCCAACCGCCTGCGAGATCCCGGCTAGTATATAACTACACTATTACTACATACTAGCATCTTATTATGTTGCCCTTTACGATACAATGAAGTGATAAGCGAATGGTTGAAATTAAAGGTCCTCAAAGTTAGGCACCACTATACCCAACTGCCTGCGAGATCCCGGCTAGTATATAACTACACTATTACTACATACTAGCATCTTGTTATGTTGCCCTTTACGATACAATGAAGCGATAGGCGTATGGTTGAAATTGAAGGTCCTCAAAGTTAGGCACCACTATACCGAACTGCCTGCGAGATCCCGGCTAGTATATAACTACACTATTACTACATACTAGCATCTTGTTATGTTGCCCTTTACGATACAATGAAGCGATAGGCGAATGGTTGAAATTGAAGGCCCTCAAAGTTAGGCACCACTATACCCAACTGCCTGCGAGATCCCGGCTAGTATATAACTACACTATTACTACATACTAGCATCTTGTTATGTTGCCCTTTACGATACAATGAAGCGATAGGCGTATGGTTGAAATTGAAGGTCCTCAAAGGTAGGCACCACTATACCGAACTACCTGCAAGATCCCGGCTAGTATATAACTACACTATTACTACATACTAGCATCTTGTTATGTTGCCCTTTACGATACAATGAAGAAATAGGCGTATGGTTGAAATTGAAGGCCCTCAAAGTTAGGCACCACTATACAGAACTGCCTGCGAGATCTCGGCTAGTATATAACTACACTATTACTACATACTAGCATCTTGTTATGTTGCCCTTTAAGATACAATGAAGCGATAGGTGTTTGGTTGAAATTGAAGGTCCTCAAAGTTAGGCACCACTAAACCCAACTGCCTGCGAGATCCCGGCTAGTATATAACTACACTATTACTACATACTAGCATCTTGTTATGTTGTCTTTTACGATACAATGAAGCGATAGGCGAATGGTTGAAATTGAAGGCCCTCAAAGTTAGGCACCACTATACCGAACTGCCTGCGAGATCCCGGCTAGTATATAACTACACTATTACTACATACTAGCATCTTGTTATGTTGCCCTTTACGATACAAAGAAGCGATAGGCGTATGGTTGAAATTGAAGGTCCTCAAAGTTAGGCACCACTATACCGAACTGCCTGCGAGATCCCGGCTAGTATATAACTACACTATTACTACATACTAGCATCTTGTTATGTTGCCCTTTACGATACAATGAAGCGATAGGCGTATGGTTGAAATTGAAGGTCCTCAAAGTTAGGCACCACTATACCGAACTGCCTGCGAGATCCCGGCTAGTATATAACTACACTATTACTACATACTAGCATCTTGTTATGTTGCCCTTTACGATACAATGAAGCGATAGGCGTATGGTTGAAATTGAAGGTCCTCAAAGTTAGGCACCACTAAACCCAACTGCCTGCGAGATCCCGGATAGTATATAACTACACTATTACTACATACTAGCATCTTGTTATGTTGCCCTTTACGATACAATGAACTGATAGGCGTATGGTTGAAATTGAAGGTCCTCAAAGTTAGGCACCACTATACCGAACTGCCTGCGGGATCCCGGCTAGTATATAACTACACTATTACTACATACTAGCATCTTGTTATGTGCCCTTTACGATACAATGAAGCGATAGGCGAATGGTTGAAATTGAAGGTCCTCAAAGTTAGGCACCACTATACCGAACTGCCTGCGAGATCCCGGCTAGTATATAACTACACTATTACTACATACTAGCATCTTGTTAAGTTGCTCTTTACGATACAATGAAGCGATAGGCGTATGGTTGAAATTGAAGGTCCTCAAAGTTAGGCACCACTATACCCAACTGCCTGCGAGATCCCGGCTAGTATATAACTACACTATTACTACATACTAGCATCTTGTTATGTTGCCCTTTACGATACAATGAAGCGATAGGCGTATGGTTGAAATTGAAGGTCCTCAAAGGTAGGCACCACTATACCGAACTACCTGCAAGATCCCGGCTAGTATATAACTACACTATTACTACATACTAGCATCTTGTTTTGTTGCCCTTTACGATACAATGAAGCGATAGGCGTATGGTTGAAATTGAAGGCCCTCAAAGTTAGGCACCACTATACAGAACTGCCTGCGAGATCTCGGCTAGTATATAACTACACTATTACTACATACTAGCATCTTGTTATGTTGCCCTTTAAGATACAATGAAGCGATAGGTGTTTGGTTGAAATTGAAGGTCCTCAAAGTTAGGCACCACTAAACCCAACTGCCTGCGAGATCCCGGCTAGTATATAACTACACTATTACTACATACTAGCATCTTGTTATGTTGTCTTTTACGATACAATGAAGCGATAGGCGAATGGTTGAAATTGAAGGCCCTCAAAGTTAGGCACCACTATACCGAACTGCCTGCGAGATCCCGGCTAGTATATAACTACACTATTACAACATACTAGCATCTTGTTATGTTGCCCTTTACGATACAAAGAAGCGATAGGCGTATGGTTGAAATTGAAGGTCCTCAAAGTTAGGCACCACTATACCGAACTGCCTGCGAGATCCCGGCTAGTATATAACTACACTATTACTACATACTAGCATCTTGTTATGTTGCCCTTTACGATACAATGAAGCGATAGGCGTATGGTTGAAATTGAAGGTCCTCAAAGTTAGGCACCACTATACTGAACTGCCTGCGAGATCCCGGCTAGTATATAACTACACTATTACTACATACTAGCATCTTGTTATGTTGCCCTTTACGATAATATGAAGCGATAGGCGAATGGTTGAAATTGAAGGTCCTCAAAGTTAGGCACCACTATACCGAACTGCCTGCGAGATCCCGGCTAGTATATAACTACACTATTACTACATACTAGCATCTTGTTATGTTGCCCTTTACGATAATATGAAGCGATAGGCGAATGGTTGAAATTAAAGGTCCTCAAAGTTAGGCACCACTATACCGAACTGCCTGCGAGATCCCGGCTAGTATATAACGACACTATTACTACATACTAGCATCTTGTTATGTTGCCCTTTACGATACAATGAAGCGATAGGCGTATGGTTGAAATTGAAGGTCCTCAAAGTTAGGCACCACTATACCGAACTGCCTGCGAAATCCCGGCTAGTATATAACTACACTATTACTACATACTAGCATCTTGTTATGTTGCCCTTTACGATACAATGAAGCGATAGGCGTATGGTTGAAATTGAAGGTCCTCAAAGTTAGGCAACACTATACCGAACTGCCTGCGAGATCACGGCTAGTATATAACTACACTATTACTACATACTAGCATCTTGTTATGTTGCCCTTTACGATACAATAAAGCGATAGGCGTATGGTTGAAATTGAAGGTCCTCAATGTTAGGTACCACTATACCCAACTGCCTGCGAGATCCCGGCTAGTATATAACTACACTATTACTACATACTAGCATCTTGTTATGTTGCCCTTTACGATACAATGAAGCGATAGGCGTATGGTTGAAATTGAAGGTCCTCAAAGTTAGGCACCACTATACCGAACTGCCTGCGATATCCGGGCTAGTATATAACTACACTATTACTACATACTAGCATCTTGTTTTGTTGCCCTTTACGATACAATGAAGCGATAGGCGTATGGTTGAAATTGAAGGTCCTCAAAGTTAGGCACCACTATACCCAACTGCCTGCGAGATC
The DNA here is from genome assembly GCA_963675035.1 of Allygus modestus. Taxonomy (NCBI): domain Eukaryota; kingdom Metazoa; phylum Arthropoda; class Insecta; order Hemiptera; family Cicadellidae; genus Allygus; species Allygus modestus. The sequence goes on along the minus strand of OY776113.1, from coordinate 37,967,606 downwards.
CCGGCTAGTATATAACTACACTATTACTACATACTAGCATCTTGTTATGTTGCCGTTTACGATACAATGAAGCGATAGGCGTATGGTTGAAATTGAAGGTCCTCAAAGTTAGGCACCACTATACCGAACTGCCTGCGAGATCCCGGCTAGTATATAACTACACTATTACTACATACTAGCATCTTGTTATGTTGCCCTTTACGATACAATGAAGCGATAGGCGTATGATTGAAATTGAAGGGCCTCAATGTTAGGCACCACTATACCCAACTGCCTGCGAGATCCCGGCTAGTATATAACTACACTATTACTACATACTAGCATCTTGTTATGTTGCCCTTTACGATACAATAAAGCGATAGGCGTATGGTTGAAATTGAAGGTCCTCAAAGTTAGGCACCACTATACCGAACTGCCTGCGAGATCCCGGCTAGTATATAACTACACTATTACTACATACTAGCATCTTGTTATGTTGCCCTTTACGATACAATGAAGCGATAGGCGTATGGTTGAAATTGAAGGTCCTCAAAGTAAGGCACCACTATACCCAACTGCCTGCAAGATCCCGGCTAGTATATAACTACACTATTACTACATACTAGCACCTTGTTATGTTGCCCTTTACGATACAATGAAGCGATAGGCGTATGGTTGAAATTGAAGGTCCTCAAAGTTAGGCACCACTATACCCAACTGCCTGCGAGATCCCGGCTAGTATATAACTACACTATTACTACATACTAGCATCTTGTTATGTTGCCCTTTACGATACAATGAAGCGATAGGCGTATGGTTGAAATTGAAGGTCCTCAATGTTAGGCACCACTATACCCAACTGCCTGCGAGATCCCGGCTAGTATATAACTACACTATTACTACATACTAGCATCTTGTTATGTTGCCCTTTACGATACAATGAAGCGATAGGCGTATGGTTGAAATTGAAGGTCCTCAAAGTTAGGCACCACTAAACCCAACTGCCTGCGAGATCCCGGATAGTATATAACTACACTATTACTACATACTAGCATCTTGTTATGTTGCCCTTTACGATACAATGAACTGATAGGCGTATGGTTGAAATTGAAGGTCCTCAAAGTTAGGCACCACTATACCGAACTGCCTGCGGGATCCCGGCTAGTATATAACTACACTATTACTACATACTAGCATCTTGTTATGTGCCCTTTACGATACAATGAAGCGATAGGCGAATGGTTGAAATTGAAGGTCCTCAAAGTTAGGCACCACTATACCGAACTGCCTGCGAGATCCCGGCTAGTATATAACTACACTATTACTACATACTAGCATCTTGTTAAGTTGCCCTTTACGATACAATGAAGCGATAGGCGTATGGTTGAAATTGAAGGTCCTCAAAGTTAGGCACCACTATACCCAACTGCCTGCGAGATCCCGGCTAGTATATAACTACACTATTACTACATACTAGCATCTTGTTATGTTGCCCTTTACGATACAATGAAGCGATAGGCGTATGGTTGAAATTGAAGGTCCTCAAAGGTAGGCACCGCTATACCGAACTACCTGCAAGATCCCGGCTAGTATATAACTACACTATTACTACATACTAGCATCTTGTTATGTTGCCCTTTACGATACAATAAAGCGATAGGCGTATGGTTGAAATTGAAGGTCCTCAATGTTAGGTACCACTATACCCAACTGCCTGCGAGATCCCGGCTAGTATATAACTACACTATTACTACATACTAGCATCTTGTTATGTTGCCCTTTACGATACAATGAAGCGATAGGCGTATGGTTGAAATTGAAGGTCCTCAAAGTTAGGCACCACTATACCGAACTGCCTGCGATATCCGGGCTAGTATATAACTACACTATTACTACATACTAGCATCTTGTTTTGTTGCCCTTTACGATACAATGAAGCGATAGGCGTATGGTTGAAATTGAAGGTCCTCAAAGTTAGGCACCACTATACCCAACTGCCTGCGAGATCCCGGCTAGTATATAACTACACTATTACTACATACTAGCATCTTGTTATGTTGCCGTTTACGATACAATGAAGCGATAGGCGTATGGTTGAAATTGAAGGTCCTCAAAGTTAGGCACCACTATACCGAACTGCCTGCGAGATCCCGGCTAGTATATAACTACACTATTACTACATACTAGCATCTTGTTATGTTGCCCTTTACGATACAATGAAGCGATAGGCGTATGATTGAAATTGAAGGGCCTCAATGTTAGGCACCACTATACCCAACTGCCTGCGAGATCCCGGCTAGTATATAACTACACTATTACTACATACTAGCATCTTGTTATGTTGCCCTTTACGATACAATAAAGCGATAGGCGTATGGTTGAAATTGAAGGTCCTCAAAGTTAGGCACCACTATACCGAACTGCCTGCGAGATCCCGGCTAGTATATAACTACACTATTACTACATACTAGCATCTTGTTATGTTGCCCTTTACGATACAATGAAGCGATAGGCGTATGGTTGAAATTGAAGGTCCTCAAAGTAAGGCACCACTATACCCAACTGCCTGCAAGATCCCGGCTAGTATATAACTACACTATTACTACATACTAGCACCTTGTTATGTTGCCCTTTACGATACAATGAAGCGATAGGCGTATGGTTGAAATTGAAGGTCCTCAAAGTTAGGCACCACTATACCCAACTGCCTGCGAGATCCCGGCTAGTATATAACTACACTATTACTACATACTAGCATCTTGTTATGTTGCCCTTTACGATACAATGAAGCGATAGGCGTATGGTTGAAATTGAAGGTCCTCAATGTTAGGCACCACTATACCCAACTGCCTGCGAGATCCCGGCTAGTATATAACTACACTATTACTACATACTAGCATCTTGTTATGTTGCCCTTTACGATACAATGAAGCGATAGGCGTATGGTTGAAATTGAAGGTCCTCAAAGTTAGGCACCACTAAACCCAACTGCCTGCGAGATCCCGGATAGTATATAACTACACTATTACTACATACTAGCATCTTGTTATGTTGCCCTTTACGATACAATGAACTGATAGGCGTATGGTTGAAATTGAAGGTCCTCAAAGTTAGGCACCACTATACCGAACTGCCTGCGGGATCCCGGCTAGTATATAACTACACTATTACTACATACTAGCATCTTGTTATGTGCCCTTTACGATACAATGAAGCGATAGGCGAATGGTTGAAATTGAAGGTCCTCAAAGTTAGGCACCACTATACCGAACTGCCTGCGAGATCCCGGCTAGTATATAACTACACTATTACTACATACTAGCATCTTGTTAAGTTGCCCTTTACGATACAATGAAGCGATAGGCGTATGGTTGAAATTGAAGGTCCTCAAAGTTAGGCACCACTATACCCAACTGCCTGCGAGATCCCGGCTAGTATATAACTACACTATTACTACATACTAGCATCTTGTTATGTTGCCCTTTACGATACAATGAAGCGATAGGCGTATGGTTGAAATTGAAGGTCCTCAAAGGTAGGCACCACTATACCGAACTACCTGCAAGATCCCGGCTAGTATATAACTACACTATTACTACATACTAGCATCTTGTTATGTTGCCCTTTACGATACAATGAAGCGATAGGCGTATGGTTGAAATTGAAGGTCCTCAAAGTTAGGCACCACTATACCGAACTGCCTGCGAAATCCCGGCTAGTATATAACTACACTATTACTACATACTAGCATCTTGTTATGTTGCCCTTTACGATACAATGAAGCGATAGGCGTATGGTTGAAATTGAAGGTCCTCAAAGTTAGGCACCACTATACCGAACTGCCTGCGAGATCACGGCTAGTATATAACTACACTATTACTACATACTAGCATCTTGTTATGTTGCCCTTTACGATACAATAAAGCGATAGGCGTATGGTTGAAATTGAAGGTCCTCAATGTTAGGTACCACTATACCCAACTGCCTGCGAGATCCCGGCTAGTATATAACTACACTATTACTACATACTAGCATCTTGTTATGTTGCCCTTTACGATACAATGAAGCGATAGGCGTATGGTTGAAATTGAAGGTCCTCAAAGTTAGGCACCACTATACCGAACTGCCTGCGATATCCGGGCTAGTATATAACTACACTATTACTACATACTAGCATCTTGTTTTGTTGCCCTTTACGATACAATGAAGCGATAGGCGTATGGTTGAAATTGAAGGTCCTCAAAGTTAGGCACCACTATACCCAACTGCCTGCGAGATCCCGGCTAGTATATAACTACACTATTACTACATACTAGCATCTTGTTATGTTGCCGTTTACGATACAATGAAGCGATAGGCGTATGGTTGAAATTGAAGGTCCTCAAAGTTAGGCACCACTATACCGAACTGCCTGCGAGATCCCGGCTAGTATATAACTACACTATTACTACATACTAGCATCTTGTTATGTTGCCCTTTACGATACAATGAAGCGATAGGCGTATGATTGAAATTGAAGGGCCTCAATGTTAGGCACCACTATACCCAACTGCCTGCGAGATCCCGGCTAGTATATAACTACACTATTACTACATACTAGCATCTTGTTATGTTGCCCTTTACGATACAATAAAGCGATAGGCGTATGGTTGAAATTGAAGGTCCTCAAAGTTAGGCACCACTATACCGAACTGCCTGCGAGATCCCGGCTAGTATATAACTACACTATTACTACATACTAGCATCTTGTTATGTTGCCCTTTACGATACAATGAAGCGATAGGCGTATGGTTGAAATTGAAGGTCCTCAAAGTAAGGCACCACTATACCCAACTGCCTGCGAGATCCCGGCTAGTATATAACTACACTATTACTACATACTAGCATCTTGTTATGTTGCCCTTTACGATACAATGAAGCGATAGGCGTATGGTTGAAATTGAAGGTCCTCAATGTTAGGCACCACTATACCCAACTGCCTGCGAGATCCCGGCTAGTATATAACTACACTATTACTACATACTAGCATCTTGTTATGTTGCCCTTTACGATACAATGAAGCGATAGGCGTATGGTTGAAATTGAAGGTCCTCAAAGTTAGGCACCACTAAACCCAACTGCCTGCGAGATCCCGGATAGTATATAACTACACTATTACTACATACTAGCATCTTGTTATGTTGCCCTTTACGATACAATGAACTGATAGGCGTATGGTTGAAATTGAAGGTCCTCAAAGTTAGGCACCACTATACCGAACTGCCTGCGGGATCCCGGCTAGTATATAACTACACTATTACTACATACTAGCATCTTGTTATGTGCCCTTTACGATACAATGAAGCGATAGGCGAATGGTTGAAATTGAAGGTCCTCAAAGTTAGGCACCACTATACCGAACTGCCTGCGAGATCCCGGCTAGTATATAACTACACTATTACTACATACTAGCATCTTGTTAAGTTGCCCTTTACGATACAATGAAGCGATAGGCGTATGGTTGAAATTGAAGGTCCTCAAAGTTAGGCACCACTATACCCAACTGCCTGCGAGATCCCGGCTAGTATATAACTACACTATTACTACATACTAGCATCTTGTTATGTTGCCCTTTACGATACAATGAAGCGATAGGCGTATGGTTGAAATTGAAGGTCCTCAAAGGTAGGCACCGCTATACCGAACTACCTGCAAGATCCCGGCTAGTATATAACTACACTATTACTACATACTAGCATCTTGTTATGTTGCCCTTTACGATACAATGAAGCGATAGGCGTATGGTTGAAATTGAAGGCCCTCAAAGTTAGGCACCACTATACAGAACTGCCTGCGAGATCTCGGCTAGTATATAACTACACTATTACTACATACTAGCATCTTGTTATGTTGCCCTTTAAGATACAATGAAGCGATAGGTGTTTGGTTGAAATTGAAGGTCCTCAAAGTTAGGCACCACTAAACCCAACTGCCTGCGAGATCCCGGCTAGTATATAACTACACTATTACTACATACTAGCATCTTGTTATGTTGTCTTTTACGATACAATGAAGCGATAGGCGAATGGTTGAAATTGAAGGCCCTCAAAGTTAGGCACCACTATACCGAACTGCCTGCGAGATCCCGGCTAGTATATAACTACACTATTACAACATACTAGCATCTTGTTATGTTGCCCTTTACGATACAAAGAAGCGATAGGCGTATGGTTGAAATTGAAGGTCCTCAAAGTTAGGCACCACTATACCGAACTGCCTGCGAGATCCCGGCTAGTATATAACTACACTATTACTACATACTAGCATCTTGTTATGTTGCCCTTTACGATACAATGAAGCGATAGGCGTATGGTTGAAATTGAAGGTCCTCAAAGTTAGGCACCACTATACCGAACTGCCTGCAAGATCCCGGCTAGTATATAACTACACTATTACTACATACTAGCATCTTGTTATGTTGCCCTTTACGATACAATGAAGCGATAGGCGTATGGTTGAAATTGAAGGTCCTCAAAGTTAGGCACCACTATACCGAACTGCCTGCGAGATCACGGCTAGTATATAACTACACTATTACTACATACTAGCATCTTGTTATGTTGCCCTTTACGATACAATAAAGCGATAGGCGTATGGTTGAAATTGAAGGTCCTCAATGTTAGGTACCACTATACCCAACTGCCTGCGAGATCCCGGCTAGTATATAACTACACTATTACTACATACTAGCATCTTGTTATGTTGCCCTTTACGATACAATGAAGCGATAGGCGTATGGTTGAAATTGAAGGTCCTCAAAGTTAGGCACCACTATACCGAACTGCCTGCGATATCCGGGCTAGTATATAACTACACTATTACTACATACTAGCATCTTGTTTTGTTGCCCTTTACGATACAATGAAGCGATAGGCGTATGGTTGAAATTGAAGGTCCTCAAAGTTAGGCACCACTATACCCAACTGCCTGCGAGATCCCGGCTAGTATATAACTACACTATTACTACATACTAGCATCTTGTTATGTTGCCGTTTACGATACAATGAAGCGATAGGCGTATGGTTGAAATTGAAGGTCCTCAAAGTTAGGCACCACTATACCGAACTGCCTGCGAGATCCCGGCTAGTATATAACTACACTATTACTACATACTAGCATCTTGTTATGTTGCCCTTTACGATACAATGAAGCGATAGGCGTATGATTGAAATTGAAGGGCCTCAATGTTAGGCACCACTATACCCAACTGCCTGCGAGATCCCGGCTAGTATATAACTACACTATTACTACATACTAGCATCTTGTTATGTTGCCCTTTACGATACAATAAAGCGATAGGCGTATGGTTGAAATTGAAGGTCCTCAAAGTTAGGCACCACTATACCGAACTGCCTGCGAGATCCCGGCTAGTATATAACTACACTATTACTACATACTAGCATCTTGTTATGTTGCCCTTTACGATACAATGAAGCGATAGGCGTATGGTTGAAATTGAAGGTCCTCAAAGTAAGGCACCACTATACCCAACTGCCTGCAAGATCCCGGCTAGTATATAACTACACTATTACTACATACTAGCACCTTGTTATGTTGCCCTTTACGATACAATGAAGCGATAGGCGTATGGTTGAAATTGAAGGTCCTCAAAGTTAGGCACCACTATACCCAACTGCCTGCGAGATCCCGGCTAGTATATAACTACACTATTACTACATACTAGCATCTTGTTATGTTGCCCTTTACGATACAATGAAGCGATAGGCGTATGGTTGAAATTGAAGGTCCTCAATGTTAGGCACCACTATACCCAACTGCCTGCGAGATCCCGGCTAGTATATAACTACACTATTACTACATACTAGCATCTTGTTATGTTGCCCTTTACGATACAATGAAGCGATAGGCGTATGGTTGAAATTGAAGGTCCTCAAAGTTAGGCACCACTAAACCCAACTGCCTGCGAGATCCCGGATAGTATATAACTACACTATTACTACATACTAGCATCTTGTTATGTTGCCCTTTACGATACAATGAACTGATAGGCGTATGGTTGAAATTGAAGGTCCTCAAAGTTAGGCACCACTATACCGAACTGCCTGCGGGATCCCGGCTAGTATATAACTACACTATTACTACATACTAGCATCTTGTTATGTGCCCTTTACGATACAATGAAGCGATAGGCGAATGGTTGAAATTGAAGGTCCTCAAAGTTAGGCACCACTATACCGAACTGCCTGCGAGATCCCGGCTAGTATATAACTACACTATTACTACATACTAGCATCTTGTTAAGTTGCCCTTTACGATACAATGAAGCGATAGGCGTATGGTTGAAATTGAAGGTCCTCAAAGTTAGGCATCATTATACCCAACTGCCTGCGAGATCCCGGCTAGTATATAACTACACTATTACTACATACTAGCATCTTGTTATGTTGCCCTTTACGATACAATGAAGCGATAGGCGTATGGTTGAAATTGAAGGTCCTCAAAGGTAGGCACCACTATACCGAACTACCTGCAAGATCCCGGCTAGTATATAACTACACTATTACTACATACTAGCATCTTGTTATGTTGCCCTTTACGATACAATGAAGCGATAGGCGTATGGTTGAAATTGAAGGCCCTCAAAGTTAGGCACCACTATACAGAACTGCCTGCGAGATCTCGGCTAGTATATAACTACACTATTACTACATACTAGCATCTTGTTATGTTGCCCTTTAAGATACAATGAAGCGATAGGTGTTTGGTTGAAATTGAAGGTCCTCAAAGTTAGGCACCACTAAACCCAACTGCCTGCGAGATCCCGGCTAGTATATAACTACACTATTACTACATACTAGCATCTTGTTATGTTGTCTTTTACGATACAATGAAGCGATAGGCGAATGGTTGAAATTGAAGGCCCTCAAAGTTAGGCACCACTATACCGAACTGCCTGCGAGATCCCGGCTAGTATATAACTACACTATTACAACATACTAGCATCTTGTTATGTTGCCCTTTACGATACAAAGAAGCGATAGGCGTATGGTTGAAATTGAAGGTCCTCAAAGTTAGGCACCACTATACCGAACTGCCTGCGAGATCCCGGCTAGTATATAACTACACTATTACTACATACTAGCATCTTGTTATGTTGCCCTTTACGATACAATGAAGCGATAGGCGTATGGTTGAAATTGAAGGTCCTCAAAGTTAGGCACCACTATACCGAACTGCCTGCGAGATCCCGGCTAGTATATAACTACACTATTACTACATACTAGCATCTTGTTATGTTGCCCTTTACGATAATATGAAGCGATAGGCGAATGGTTGAAATTGAAGGTCCTCAAAGTTAGGCACCACTATACCGAACTGCCTGCGAGATCCCGGCTAGTATATAACGACACTATTACTACATACTAGCATCTTGTTATGTTGCCCTTTACGATACAATGAAGCGATAGGCGTATGGTTGAAATTGAAGGTCCTCAAAGTTAGGCACCACTATACCGAACTGCCTGCGAAATCCCGGCTAGTATATAACTACACTATTACTACATACTAGCATCTTGTTATGTTGCCCTTTACGATACAATGAAGCGATAGGCGTATGGTTGAAATTGAAGGTCCTCAAAGTTAGGCACCACTATACCGAACTGCCTGCGAGATCACGGCTAGTATATAACTACACTATTACTACATACTAGCATCTTGTTATGTTGCCCTTTACGATACAATGAAGCGATAGGCGTATGGTTGAAATTGAAGGTCCTCAATGTTAGGTACCACTATACCCAACTGCCTGCGAGATCCCGGCTAGTATATAACTACACTATTACTACATACTAGCATCTTGTTATGTTGCCCTTTACGATACAATGAAGCGATAGGCGTATGGTTGAAATTGAAGGTCCTCAAAGTTAGGCACCACTATACCGAACTGCCTGCGATATCCGGGCTAGTATATAACTACACTATTACTACATACTAGCATCTTGTTTTGTTGCCCTTTACGATACAATGAAGCGATAGGCGTATGGTTGAAATTGAAGGTCCTCAAAGTTAGGCACCACTATACCCAACTGCCTGCGAGATCCCGGCTAGTATATAACTACACTATTACTACATACTAGCATCTTGTTATGTTGCCCTTTACGATACAATGAAGCGATAGGCGTATGGTTGAAATTGAAGGTCCTCAAAGTTAGGCACCACTATACCGAACTGCCTGCGAGATCCCGGCTAGTATATAACTACACTATTACTACATACTAGCATCTTGTTATGTTGCCCTTTACGATACAATGAAGCGATAGGCGTATGATTGAAATTGAAGGTCCTCAATGTTAGGCACCACTATACCCAACTGCCTGCGAGATCCCGGCTAGTATATAACTACACTATTACTACATACTAGCATCTTGTTATGTTGCCCTTTACGATACAATAAAGCGATAGGCGTATGGTTGAAATTGAAGGTCCTCAAAGTTAGGCACCACTATACCGAACTGCCTGCGAGATCCCGGCTAGTATATAACTACACTATTACTACATACTAGCATCTTGTTATGTTGCCCTTTACGATACAATGAAGCGATAGGCGTATGGTTGAAATTGAAGGTCCTCAAAGTAAGGCACCACTATACCCAACTGCCTGCGAGATCCCGGCTAGTATATAACTACACTATTACTACATACTAGCACCTTGTTATGTTGCCCTTTACGATACAATGAAGCGATAGGCGTATGGTTGAAATTGAAGGTCCTCAAAGTTAGGCACCACTATACCCAACTGCCTGCGAGATCCCGGCTAGTATATAACTACACTATTACTACATACTAGCATCTTGTTATGTTGCCCTTTACGATACAATGAAGCGATAGGCGTATGGTTGAAATTGAAGGTACTCAATGTTAGGCACCACTATACCCAACTGCCTGCGAGATCCCGGCTAGTATATAACTACACTATTACTACATACTAGCATCTTGTTATGTTGCCCTTTACGATACAATGAAGCGATAGGCGTATGGTTGAAATTGAAGGTCCTCAAAGTTAGGCACCACTATAACCAACTGCCTGCGAGATCCCGGCTAGTATATAACTACACTATTACTACATACTAGCATCTTGTTATGTTGCCCTTTACGATACAATGAAGCGATAGGCGAATGGTTGAAATTGAAGGTCCTCAATGTTAGGCACCACTATACCCAACTGCCTGCGAGATCCCGGCTAGTATATAACTACACTATTACTACATACTAGCATCTTGTTATGTTGCCCTTTACGATACAATGAAGCGATAGGCGTATGGTTGAAATTGAAGGTCCTCAAAGTTAGGCACCACTATACCCAACTGCCTGCGAGATCCCGGCTAGTATATAACTACACTATTACTACATACTAGCATCTTGTTATGTTGCCCTTTACGATACAATGAAGCGATAGGCGAATGGTTGAAATTGAAGGTCCTCAATGTTAGGCACCACTATACCCAACTGCCTGCGAGATCCCGGCTAGTATATAACTACACTATTACTACATACTAGCATCTTGTTATGTTGCCCTTTACGATACAATGAAGCGATAGGCGTATGGTTGAAATTGAAGGTCCTCAAAGTTAGGCACCACTATACCCAACTGCCTGCGAGATCCCGGCTAGTATATAACTACACTATTACTACATACTAGCATCTTGTTATGTTGCCCTTTACGATACAATGAAGCGATAGGCGAATGGTTGAAATTGAAGGTCCTCAAAGTTAGGCACCACTATACCCAACTGCCTGCGAGATTCCGGCTAGTATATAACTACACTATTACTACATACTAGCATCTTGTTATGTTGCCCTTTACGATACAATGAAGCGATAGGCGAATGGTTGAAATTGAAGGTCCTCAAAATTAGGCACCACTATACCGAACTGCCTGCGAGATCCCGGCTAGTATATAACTACACTATTACTACATACTAGCATCTTGTTATGTTGCCCTTTACGATACAATGAATTGATAGGCGTATGGTTGAATTTGAAGGTCCTCAAAGTTAGGCACCACTATACCCAACTGCCTGCGAGATCCCGGATAGTATATAACTACACTATTACTACATACTAGCATCTTGTTATGTTGCCCTTTACGATACAATGAAGCGATAGGCGTATGGTTGAAATTGAAGGTCCTCAATGTTAGGCATCACTATACCCAACTGCCTGCGAGATCCCGGCTAGTATATAACTACACTATTACTACATACTAGCATCTTGTTATGGTGCCCTTTACGATACAATGAAGCGATAGGCGTATGGTTGAAATTGGAGGTCCTCAAAGTTAGGCACCACTAGACCGAACTGCCTGCGAGATCCCGGCTAGTATATACCTACACTATTACTACATACTAGCATCTTGTTATGTTGCCCTTTACGATGCAATGAAGCGGTCCATCAATTAAAAACGTGCATGTGTGCCACGAAACATCAAAAACGAATTTTTGTGTCTCTTTACTTGCTGTTAGTAATCATTGTTAATCAGTAATAAATATGTTCAGTAATAATATATTAAAATTATTAATAAGGAATTTAGCATATGCGTTCGTTTTAATACTAATAACGATATTAAAATAAGGACGCAGCCACATCGATGGTGTTAAAACATGGTTCGTGCATAAGCAACATAGTGGTATAAAAAAGTAACTAAATTTAATAAGCTTGAGGATTAAAATTAAAATCCTGAAGCTATAAAAGATAGTTAAATTAGTATCGATGGTTCTTAAATATGAGAGAAAATGTTTAACTTACCCTGTTCATACATGATTGACTAGGATAGAAATCGGGATAAAAAATAAATACTGTACGAGGAATTTCTGAGGAATTATACTAAAATAAATATTATTTAGATTTAACCAATTTTATTCCATTTTAACAAATTGCACTAAGGTATTTCAGTTTTAAAGTTAATTGCGTCTCGAAGTGTCCATAAAAATAGCATATTTCTTTATGAAAAATAATGTTTAGGTACACAATTTCAGAAGCTTGAGGAATATTTTTGATTGGTGATGTAACTGCACCACGTAGTAATTAGATGGCATTGACGTCATCTATTGGTTGGCTGGTGGGAAGAGATAAGCTGATGTGATAGGGATCAGGGGATCAATCATAAATAAATCCAGCTTTTGTCATTAAACTATAATTAGGTTTTAAATTACATTGTATCTATTGAAGTTTTCAATACTGTTTTGATCAGTTTTATTGGTAAAATTTTCATTTTACGATTCTGCCTATGACTGCGTGTCTGGAGTAGTAACACAAGTTGGTTACTAGTATATAAAAGTAATATAACTAAACTAAGTTAACTCTAGTAGTGAACTCCCTACTTTCAAGGAAGGACTGCTGGTTTATCCGGTTAACTGGGGGGTTAACTGAGTCAGTCTAGTAAGCCTAGCTTATCTTACACCAAAGATAAACTTTACTTCACTTCTTAATGTTCCCCTTAATCTCGAATCTTCGGTTTAATTTATCTTATTTGCACTGAAATAATGTTTAGAGCAGCTATCAAATAAAGGCTTGAAAGCAGAAAGCAGGATCTGATTGTATTTGATGACAAGAATATGTTGATTTATTTAATATTTGTGGTTCGTAAGATGTATTACTTTCTAAGAAATTTACATTTTCATATCTTTTATTTATTAGACAGCGTTTTCTCCTAAAAATAACTGATATATAACACTTTTAATATACAATGTTAACAAAGCTTGATAAAATACTTTTGAGACTATGCACGGCCAACTTGAGGATTTGTTTTCCAAAGACCTATCAGATGTATCAAGCTGAAATTTGATACCACATATATATGTTGATGTATACACATTAAAACAGGTATATTGTATATTTTTTAAATTTTAAGTTAAGTTAAATTTAATGTTATTTTATAAAAAAATCAAATTTTGAAAAAGTGTATAATTTTATGAACAAAGTTACAAAATAAATCACCGTTTTAAAAGGTATACTGAAAGGTATTTTAATAGGCCCTACTAACACGGGTATGTATGGAATAGTTGGTAACATTTATTTAAATTAACTTCTATACTTTCTGAGAAAAGTAAGATCCAAAATGGCGAAGGTGAAGCATAGGTCCCTTGGACCCCTTGAACCACTGTTATAATTTGTTGTATTTTTTATAAAAAAGTGAAGTTGACGGTGGGATTTATAATTGAGAACAAAATACTGTACAAATTACAAGAAATACTAATCGTAAATATAAGTTTGATTGCTGGAACGCGTTTAGAGTATTTCCCTTAAAGAGACCTAGACCCGGTCCCTGATAACTTTTCGTTCAAATTTGTACTTATTCATGGAACGTTTGGAAACAACGTCTGATCTTAAGGCGATCCGTCACCTTTAAATGGCCATTTTTTGAAATTTTAAACATTTTCCAAATGTGTTATTTTCTTATTCTACATACTTTTCTGAGTATGTGTGTAAATTTTCACATCAGTCTGATTATTTTTTCATAGAAAAATAAATAAAATAATATGTTACGAGAAATATCCAAAAAATTTTATTTTTCCTGTAATATTTTGGTTTGTTGTTTATCATTATTTTTCAGCCATATATGGCCCATGATAAAACAGGCATGTATTTGATAGCATAAAGAAATAAAAAAATAAATATATATATTACATCTATATATTTCATATAATACAGCCTATGTACATGATGTAGTGGCAATGTCTTACTGCCTGTCTGTAAGTGTTTATATCTCAGCTGTTTCTGTCAGCTGCTACATAAAGTTGGATTTTTCGTGTTTCTTGTTACAAAAATTTGAATAACTTTTAAAGTATTATACATAGGATTATGAAATGTTTACCACTATTTCTTTGTTATATTACCAATATTTTGTCTTATGGAAAACACTCTGACTCTAAAACTAACCATAAAAAAAGTTTTTTATATATTTTAGAGAAAAAAATAAATAAAACGGGTTTTTGTTTGTTTGTAACTTTTTTTCTAGTTATTTTATCTTATTTTCCATAAGACAAAAGTATCTTTAAGTTTTAAGGAACAAAATAAAAAAATAATCAAGTCAATTGGTTAAAAATCAAAAAAGTTATTCAAAATTTAAAATATATCGAAAAAAACGTTAAAAAACGTTAACATTTCAAATTATAAAATACATGAAAGGGTTAGAAAAAATAATTCCACCTGGAAAACTTATTCCTACCACTAATAAAACAAACAAAAAAGTTATTAGCCAAATTCACCCAAAAAATACAACAAAAATATTTAAGGTGGCGGATTGCCTTAAAGGAATTTAGTACAAAAGTAGCATATATTTTCATGAGTTCGAAAACCAGCTAGATTGCACTATTCTAAGGAGCTTTTTTAGTGAGGGTTGTACCCCAAAAATGTTATTTTATTATTGGTACACATAAATGAAAAATTGAGAGAATGACAGGATCAAAATACCATCACTGCTTATTTAATTTTATTGCATTGGGAGATTAGAGTAAATTTACACCACAAGATAAACAACACTGGGAGCTGGTGAAAATTATGATATTGACACAACAATATAGTTTATAAATTATACGGTTTACGTTTACATCTTCCTTTATTTATTATTTCTTAAACATTTTGATCTGTATTTTCTCTTCTATTTTGTAATTATTTTACTTGTCTTTTCTCGGTTTTATTTTTTTTTACTGGTTTTATAAGTATGAATGACAACGGTGTGTATAAAGTTGATAGAATTATTAAAATTATAGTTTATATGGTGTGTTAACTTCTCTTCGTTAGTAAATAACATTTTGATGGATATTAAAGATGTAATACTGTAAGACTGTAAGCAGTAGGAGAAGTAAGCAGAGGTATTGAAGGATCAGATATACAGATATAAGACAGCTCCAACAATCGCATTACAGTTTAACACATTTGATCTTTGATTTGCTCCTTTGCCCTTAGATACACATAAGTAGTCTTGGTAGGGTTGATTCAGAGTATTTAAGTAATCAGTAATAGTATATTTATATTTCATCACTAGGGCCGAAAGTGACGCTTTTCGATACGAGCTCAAGTTTAACGACCGAGGCGAAGCCAAGGTTGGAAAATGAGCGAGGATCGAAAAGCCACTTTTGGCCCATGTGATGAACTATATTCCTCATCTTACTGCACAATATAACTAACTGCTTTCTCAAAACTAATATTTTACAACTTGTTTACCTTTAAAAGCTTGCTCCCAAAATGGATTCCATCTTGTTCTGGCTATTTAAAACAAACAGCTGTTAATACAGATGTATTCAACTATTGTCTGTTACGTTTGTGTTAGTATTAAGTTAGACTAACTATCGATTGCAAGAAGGAATACTTTAGTCAACTGTTTCGAGCTATATCAGGAATCAGCAGACTCGCTGAGAACAGCGTTATCGCTTAGCTTGTCTTCTCCCTGGGGCAAAATTAAATATTTATTCACCTTTTTTAAATAGTTTTGTTTAGTATTGTTCATTTTTAATAGATTATTATTTTTGCCTCAGGTGTAGTAGAATTTTTTGTTAGATTGTCGATACACAACCAAAAATATTTGTTACTACAATATATTAGGCTAATATAAATACAAATAATCACACAATAATAAAAATTGACTTTATAAGCAACGAAATACATTGATATATTTATTTTTAACCTATATTCATATATTCATATATTTTTCATATATTCAGTATATTTCGTATATTTTTAACCAGTATATACCAGTTAAACCGAGTTAGATTGATTCATGATTCGAACAGGACTCAAAAAATGCAAGGTGATTTCTTCATATTTACCTTCATTTTTCCAAATGTTAGTTTTCTAACAGTCGCAACATAATGTCGGTTATCCAAGAATATCATATGTTGAGCATATATTTGATAAACAATTAGACGGCTGAACGAAGAGGTCAACCTCGTTCTTGACTAAGGTCCCATTGCTGTAATGGTTTGAGTGTATGTGTTAGTGTACAGTCTACAATTATATATAGGTAGACTAGATATATGTATACAATTAGATATATTAGACAATTAGATAAATGTATACAATTTTTTTATGTGTATGTGTACAGTTTACAATTGCTTCAAAACGCATTCACAGATCGACTCCAAACTTTCTATAGTGATTAATAATGATAAAAGATCGGTCAAGTTAATCGTTGAGGGAAATTCATTCAGTAATAGTTCATTTAAAATAAAAATGCAATTTACTTTTTATCGTACAGATATTGCAAAGAATATGTGCTTCAATTTAGTATTTGATACTGTAACGGGTCTCACGATGTGGATAAAATAAACATATAATATAAATTTATGAACTGTTTTACATAATAATTAAATAAAGTTAAAACATTTAGTGTTGTTAACATTTATTTGAAATTTTCTACACATACAAATTCAGTCCTCTGTGTGAAACTATAAAAGTTATCAGAAGGTATGTACGATTATCGAAACTACATTTCAATCGATTTCTCGTTCAATCGCCTAGTCCACACTGGGATACAATGTTTGCGGATTGCCTGAAGACTGTATCCAGACAGTATGTAGACTGTAAGCAGACTGTATGGAGACTGTCTGCATACAGTCTGCAAACATCGCCACATACAACGAGATACATTTGGGATACACTCTGCACACATTGTATCCGAATACAAATCTGCCAGTGTGGTCTAGGCTTTAGAATTCTTGACAACTGATCAGAAGATAGTCAATTTTGTTTTTTTTACAAATATAGCTTCTTGAAACATCCCGATTACCCTAACGTACAATATCGGTTATTAACCGTGGTTATTAACTACATGCTGTGTCTTTACTCCGCAACGTTTTAGTCTTGATTGGCCGAGCGTTCACAGTACAGGCTAGTTTTAACTATCAAGGATGTTTTACCTATATGTAACTATGAGGTCTAGATTCACTAGATTACTAATCGTTCAATCTCTTTTTTGTCTTGCCAGATAATACAAAATCAATTATTAAGGACATTTGCCACCGCTGACTAGAGAAAAACATATTTCACGACGCTTCGGGATGTTGAATCTGGTGAGAAGATTAACAAACCTACAACTTAACAAAATTAGTGGCACAATCCAGACAAAGCTGGAGGAGTGTATCACCCAAGTCTTTGCCCTGTAGTGACACCAGACAGGCAAGGATGATCCGTAAATAGGCAGCTTCAGTAGACCCAGCGAGCACGTAATAGAAAGGGTGCACATTTTATTATGAGCTCGCTGAGTAGACCTGCTTCTCCCTTTCGAAATTGTATAGCGTAAAATGTGGACTATTTACTATTAATTTGATCAAGACCCGCCCCCTTCCGCTTGCTTTAATAAAATAACGCAGTGATGCTATACTAACTTTTGAAAACGTCCAAAAGAATGTCCATACGTGGTTTTCTTATATAAAACTCTGCCATTTTAAACAATATTGAATTCTTTGACTATTCGATGAAAGATGGATGTTTTAATAATAAGACGTATTGGGTATTCAGCACTGTTGTGAGCAGACAATTAATCATGTCCGTATCATTGTCTACTTGGTAGATTGATTGTTTGTGTCTCGAGCGAAATGCCAATGTAAGTTCTTGGGTTTTCCTTTTCTTGGGGTGATAATTTTATTTTCACTAAGCAGGTGTATTATTTATGCTTTTCTCTATGGGAAAGCAGCTACTACCATGGGGAAGAAGCATGGTAAGACCTAGGTCCGGGATCTTGATACCTTTTATTGTTAGGCCCCCGCAGGTGTCAAGAATCATATTCGTTCAAAGCTTTAAACTTGTACATAAGCTTCGGGAACACAAACATAAAATTTAAATAATTCTATGTGAAAATCTAAACAAAAATTTGGATAAAAAATCAACACAAAAAATCCATTTGGACGGTGTTTATTTTTCGAACTCTTGAGTCTTGGTCTTACATGTTTGTACCAAATGTTACCAAAATCGGACCTTTTGTGCGAATGTAATCGGGTCTATGGACACATATAAATAAATAAATGTGTACAGCCAGGCAAAAAAAGCTGTAGTAGGTTATTCAGACTCTACTTTAAATATGCAAATATGTAAACAAATTGCGTTTTTTGGGGTTAGTTTACCTGTAATCCGCCATCTTCCAGAAAACAATGATTTTTTATAAAATTCCTTCAGGAATTCTTATGAAACTTGGTAAATGGCTTACATACTTAAGTCTCTAAAATGTCATTATTCATGATTAATTAATTTCACCATGCTAATTAAGGAGTTGTTTAAATCGTCGTAATTAAAAATGGCAGCCATTAAATTTAAGTCACTTTTATGATAACCAGTAGCTAAACAAAATATAAAGAAACACAAATGTAAAAACTTTTAAATACAAATCGAATGATTCTTTGTTATAAGCGATATTAGTGATGGCAAACTAAAATAAAAGGGCCACTTTCGGCACTTTATTCCCATGTTATTCTTATGGGGATCAGTTTATGGACACTTGGCCTATACAAATTTTCTCTTTGGCGTGTACTAATGTCCGATCCTTGCCTATATTAAATACAATTTTCCAATCCCCATCCGCCCCCCATATATTTTTAAAAATGAATTTTCAAAATCAGTCTAAAAAACTAACTTTGGTGTTTATGGTCCTATTTGTTTAAAAATTGGATATGTTATTGTTCTATATGTACACACCACCTACATTTCCCAAATTCACTATAACGGTCAGATTAAAAAATATTTTGAAAAATACTGCCCAACTTCTTTATTTATGGTCCAATTTGTTTTAAATTGATATATGTTATTATTCTAGACTAGTGTATATGTACACACCATCCAAATTTGACAAATTCACTATAATGGTCATATTAAAAACTATTTGGAAAAATACTACCAATTGCCAACTTCTTTATTTACTGTCCGATTTGATTGATTTTTGGATACGTTATAGCTCTTACATAGGTAACATAACCACACTACTATACTATCCCCTACCCTCTATAATACAGTCGATATTTTGTTTGTTTATTTTGCTGCAATCCCAAAAATTAACTTTGTTGTTTATTGTCCAATTAGCCTGCACTTTGGATATTGACCTAAGCTAATGCATAAGTAAATATCACCGACAATTTCCATATTTAATATTACTGTCAATTTTAAAAAAATGTGAAAAAATACTACCAATTGCCAACTTTGTTATTTATTGTCCGATTTGATTTATTTTCGGATATGGTACAGCCCCCAACTACTATATCTAAAATTACCATATATTATTTCCATTAACCCTATAGTACACTCCATATGTTGTTTGTTTATTTTGCCACAACCTAAAAACTAACTTTGGTATTTGTGGTCCGATTTATTTGCAACTTAAATATATTACTGGTTTAGGCTAGTACATAATTAAATACAACCTATAATTTCAAAATTTAATTTAAACGATATTTTGTAAATTACTGCCAATTGCCAACTCCTTTATTTACTGTTCGACTTGTTATAGCCCCCCTTATATCTAAAATTATCATATATTATTTCCCCTTTAATGCTGTTTTGTCGTAATCAAACTTTGGATGGATTTGTCTGCAATATGTTACTGTCCTAGGCCATTGCATAAGTAAATACCCCATTTCCAAATTCAGTATTACGGTTAAATTAAAATAAAATAATATGTGCAAGCTTATTTACCACCCGATTTGGCTGTTATAATTGCCATATTTCCAATCCAATACTTTGTATAGTTGTGGGCCCCTAGTTGGGGCTAACTACTCTCAACTACCTCCCATTGTAATAATATAATTATAATATTATAATAGTAATATATATTATATATCCAAAAAATGTTATACAATATAAAAAAATTCACACAATTAAACATTACATTTGGAGGATACAATGTTTTTAACTGTGTTTGACTAATATATCGGATGTTGTACCAATACTAACCTTATACTTTTGAATTAATTGATAAAAGGCTTATTAGAAAGGTAACATATATTTTACAAGAGTCAGATAGTAATGGATATTATTTAGATTGCTTACATGCTGCACTATGTGGTTTTTGTCTTACTATTTGGTTTACACTACATTTCCAATACATTTCCTGACTATCTAATATCTGGCCATCTCTTTATTTTGTGCCATTTATAAATTATATAACAGCTGTATCCAATAATATAGTCTTAGTACAATTTGCATTTATGTTTTCCTTGACAGAACACATTTAACAAACAATGGGTGAGACGCCTATTCTACTACTTATACAACAGATCTGTGTAAAGGTCTTTAGAATATGCGTATCTGTATTTAATATCATAAAGGTGTAAGTGTGCTATAAGATGTAGGATTGGTTACAACACATTTAACATAACAATTACATATTCTGCCAACTCTGGTACAACAGATTATGTGTATTATAGAATAGCATGGACGTATCTGTAGAAGTTGCCCATTTAATTATAAGACTCATACATTAGCACTATTTATAACAGTTTATATTATAATGCATGCAAAAATTACTCTACTGCACAGGATACGTATAAGAATGTAGGGTTTAATAGTACAAAACCCGATACTATACAAGGACTAAGAATAGACAGTAAAATATTATAGAATTTGGACAGTTTAGGTACAAATGCGGGATGGCACCGTTAGTTTATAATATGTTAATTATATTAACTATAACAGTAGACTTATTTAGTCGAATTTGGAATTATATTAATAGTTTATATGGGTATTCCATCATTGTATAACATATTTGCACACATATGGGACGAACTGTCTAGGTGTCCACTTACATGTTATACTTACCACTCGCTTTTGTCTATGTCTTTGTTTATATACAATATCCATATATTTACTCTACAACTCCTATACATCGACTATGTTGGAAACCTCCATATGCCTATATTATAATGTAATTATATCTGTCCTGTTTACATGTTTCCGCTAATTTTGTCTATATAAAATAAATTTACTCTGTTAGCCATTTATTGGGAAATAGAATTAAACCTACTAACGAAAGATTTGGTGTATGGTTTTTATTAGAAAAAATCCGTAATCATAACCTTCTTTCAGACATAGGTAATATAAACTACTGCGAGGGCGAACGAAAATTAAATAACTTATCATCCATAACGGATGCGTTTTGTGATAACATAATGTTAGCCGTGGCGGATTTAAGCAATTGCCGCCTAAGGGCTATTAGGAAATTTGCCGCCCTCCCCCCCCCCCCCCGCTATATAATCTTTGTCCTTTTCGCCGCCCAGGTTTACCTACATGTTATATATATCTTGTTTGGTTATTTTGTGATAGTATCTAAAGAAGTTACGAATTAACTGAATGAATAAGTTTAAGAAATTTCTTTTATTTCCTAGTTGAAAAATCCAGTAAAATAATTTATAATTGACATGATTCACATTAACACAGTTTAATATTCAATATAACCTACTCCAATGACAATCAGCCCTAGAGACAAATGTTGGTGTTAAAAGCAGTAAAGCAGTGCTAGTGCTACTTTTAATAACAAGAAAATCCTTCAAAAAAGTCCTAAAAATCCCTTCTTATACTTAATAAAAACATTAATTTTTACACCAACGCATTGACTACTGAACATTATAATAAATAAGATATGATGACAATGTAGTGTTCGGACCATTAGCCTCAAAATTCGGACTATTTTAATCCTGAATTAGCGCTTTTAGATACAGTTTTTCAGTCATTTTTTAATTTATACTTTTATACAAAGAATTGTTTATATGTTTTAGACGATCAAAATATAAAATTAATTGATGTAGGCCTAATCTCCATAAAACTCTACACATTTTCAAACACTTCTTCTAGTTTCACCTCCATGATGTTGTAGATCCAATGAATTAAAATATAATACTACAGGAGTCACTACTCTCTGACAAATAACCTTCATAAAGCGTGCCGTCATATTTGGTATTTTGTCCTGTTGAGGTGTCAACTTGTTGGTGGGACGGTGTCATTCGACGTACAAGGCGGCTTGTTTTCAACACTATTTCCAAAGCTATAATAAAAGGGTGTTTTAATTTAACTCAAATCATAACTTTGCTTTGAGATAAACAATAAAATTACGTATAAAATTGTCTTAAGATTATAAAGTTAAGTTTACCATCATGATTTGCCTAAAATGCGGCACGATATTAAAGACTTCAACTATCACGGTTTTTCAATTAATGAAATGGAAGATTTTTACACCGTCCCACCCAAAAAATATATATAGAGGTTTCGCCTGGAGTAAAACACTGCAGCCTACATGCTGACCACCATTTTGACCCTCTGTCAACTATGCTCTCATGGCAACAACCAATCAAATCCTTTCCTTACAAATTATGTTATTCTTTATTTGTCTTTGGTCAGATGTTTTGTTTAAAAAAATATCCTCCAGTATGAACGATTATGTGTGGTAGCCTTTGATGGTAAGTAAGACGGCCAGTGTTGCCACTTTTAGAGTAATTACTCTTTTTAGGGTAATTTTACTGGTCTTAGGGTAATTTTATGGTAAAATCTAGAGACCCTTATAATTTAAATTTAGATGTTTTGGCAATGTAAAATGTTTTTTCAGGAATTAAAACATTTACATAAAGTGCTGGGTAAAAACTATAAAATACATATAACTTGCATGTACATCGTATATCCTATTGAGTATTAGACTATAGATGCTTGTAATCACAAAGGACACAAAGTTTAATTTTCGAACAGATAAAATTGAGGCACATTATGTTATGTGTCCAAAATTGGGCATAATATAATAATATAGAATACCCTAAACAGTAAAAATATATCGGGTTAATTTGGTTAAATATAGGTTGTTAGATTTACAGCGCTGTTGTAGAAATTATTTTGACTGAAGATTGTGTCCATTTTTACACATATTTGTATGAAGGAGCTAAATTGTATTTTATACCTGTGAAATCCCCATAGTGAGCCCATCGGTGAGCCACGTGAGCGCACATACAAACATTACAACAAGGCATAACATGTGTAAATTTGTGTGATGTAGTGTTGTATTGCAATGAAACCTATTGATCTAATCAAATAGTAATAAGATGACAAACCTTATTATAAAAAAATAACATTAACACATTTGTACAACTGAAATAAGTTTATAAAACAACAAAGTACTAAGTACTCCCAGTCCCGACAACTTTTAATGACATTTATCAGCAAGTTTCTATTATCAGTGATACCAGCACATTAAGTATAGATAGCACTGAATAAAAATATTACAACAGATTATTTATTTGAAATTTTTAATACATATTTCGTTTTATGTGTAATATAGTACCAAAGACGAGTAATAAATGCTATGCTACCTTACTTTGTATGCCTTAATCATGTTTTAAAACCAATCTCGAGTGTATTTTAAGCGTTTATAGAAGAAAATCAACTCTTAGTGTAATTTTAGGGTAATTTACAAAAGGTTTAGGGTAATTTAGGGTAATTTCACCACACGTTTAGGATAAAATTTCATCTACCTGGTGGCTACATGAATTTCATCTACTGAAGACGGCTGAAATAACTTTCTTTGTCACCTTGAGTTTGAAAATGAAACGACAATATCATTGAAATCTAAATTTTGTTATTGTCATCTCAAATTCGATTGTTGCAATATTTCTCATCCGTGTGCCATGGTCATTATTGATATTGTGTAACAAATAATTGTAATGCTATGCGAATGTATAGGTAAACTTGGAAGTCCGTGAGTTGGACCATAGATTAAGAATACCACAAGGAGTATGTTTAATCTGTGGTTGGACGTAGGACGTAGTCATAGTGGCGCAGTGCCTGATGTAGTTCGTGGCTTGCCGCCCTTTCTCTGTAGCGTAATCGTGTTGTCGCTAGTACGGATGAATGACAAATGAATTATGACTGCTTTGAGGAACTGCAGTGTGAGGGTTACATTCCATTACATACATTAGTCTCAGTAGTTTTAGTCTAAGTACCTTTACCTTTAAAAGGGCGGCACACCGTCATTGTAATCAGTTTTTGTCAAAATGTTCCCCGTTTCAACATTTATTTTCTAAACAACTTATTAATTTTCTGTAAATTTGCCGCCCCTAAAAACTTGCCGCCCTGGGCTACAGCCCCTATAGCCCCCCCCCTAAATCCGCCACTGAATGTTAGTTAAGATAACCAATGTTACGGATTGTGATGTTGATGTTCGGAATAAATTTAAAGTTAAGAAGGAAATATGTGGCTCATTTAATAGCTACTTACGAGGAATATTTAAAAAGTTCTCTTTAGCTCGACATGGTGTTGTGGCCAAACTACCATTCTCCTTGGAGAGGTCCTCTGGGGTCAAAAGCGAGGGTGTGTTACAAATAATGAAGAAAGATATTATTGACCAAATTAAACAAAAGTACGATGATCTTATAGCAATTCCCTATAAAATAGAGCTTGCAAATGTTAAAATTAAGGATTTGTTGGAAGACCTTCCAAAGATACTGCAAGATCTGGAAAAAGAAATGTAATATCTTATGGATTTAGATATATCCCTAGATTTGGCCGGAATATTTAATAAAGAGGAAATGTGCCAATGTCTTACAGAAAACTTTGACTTTTGCTAACAAGGGAAGTACAAGGATGTATATAATGTTATTGTAGATAATTTCCATGTTAGTAAAGGCTGTTTAACATGGTTTTATGTAAATATCAGGGTAAAAATATGTAATAAATTTATATGCCAGATTACAAGCCCTGGAGTAGTTCATAAGAAACCATGTAATAAACTTTGTAAACTGTCCAGATGCGAGACTAAAAGAAGCGTTCTCGTCTAAACTAGCTAGAGAGAATGGAATAACAAGGTTAGAGGCAACAATCTATAACTATTGTAGAGGTTTTGGTAAAGGGTTTGAACCTTTAAGAGATTGTTTAAGCCTAATAGAAGACAACAAAAGGTACTTCCAAAATGCTCCATTCTATGCTGTACCTCTGCATGAGATGTGGATGAAAGTTGCCATCCAATTACAAAACAGTTGTTGTTTAGTGTTTAACGATTTATTACAATACGCATATTGGGGTAGTAGTAATATGAAGAAGATAACTGGAGTACAACTAAAACTGCCAAAAGATAGTACACAAAGGGAAAAGTTAATAAAGTATGCTCTATCTGCATTTAGCTTTAACTGTTAACTATGTGGAGGTAATAGAGGAATTTCCAGATACTATAAGTGTAAAGCATAAGTGTTACATAAAATCTGGGGGCACATATTTTACAAAATCAAATACACCTTTCTCCACTATACCTAAACACATCAATTTAGAAGAATTAGGAAAGTCTAACCTTACTCCCTATATTTTAAGAAGCCGGACCAATAAACTGTACCCATACACTATTAATGAAATAGAGCCACTTTCCAAGCCTTTCTTAGAGAGGTGTTCCAAAAAGAGGAAATTGGAATTAGAAGACATCGACAGTAGAATAAAAAACACAGTTGTGGCTAAAGAACAAGAAACAAGGGAAAGAGAGGATGAATTAAAAGATTACTTCCTGTGATATTGGGAGGATCTAGAGCATTGTGGACATTATATAGTGTATGGTTCGTAGTAAACAATAAAAACAAGTTTGTGGGGGTGTTGGCAGAAAAGGATGGACAGAGGGGTGTATACTATGTTAAAGGTGTCTGTAAAACTAACCTTTATGTCTCCAACCATAGGCTGGAAAGGGAGCTAGAATGTGGGAAGTTTGATTTTAACTACAAAATTCAAATTAAGTTGGAAAAAATAAAGACTACTCCGAACAAGCACAAAGAAAGGTTGGTGTTTTTTATGTAGTTGTTTTGGGTTTTAAACATTTATTTTTTGCTAACATTTCGCAAAGATATTTGGTGCTATAATTTAAGAATTGGGAATAATTATACGCAACAACATATCCATTTGGGCAAGAAGTCTAATTAAAAAAAAAAATTGATTTGGAAATCATAGGTGGTGTTTACTTATGCATTAGCTTAGAACATATACAAATTGTAGACAGTTCGGACCATAACAATTTTGTGGACATAAAATATATATTAGTTATTATACTATTACAATGAGAGGTAGTTGAGAGTAGTTGACCCCAACTAAGGGCCCGCAACTATACAAAGTATTGGAATTGGAAATATGGCAATTATAACAGCCAAATCGGGTGGTAAATAAGCTTGCACTTATTATTTTATTTTAATTTAACCGTAATATTGAATTTGGAAATGGGGTATTTACTTATGCAATGGCCTAGGACAGTAACATATTGCAGACAAATCCATCCAAAGTTTGATTACGACAAAACAGCATTAAAGGGGAAATAATATATGATAATTTTAGATATAAGGGGGGCTATAACAAGTCGAACAGTAAATAAAGGAGTTGGCAATTGGCAGTAATTTACAAAATATCGTTTAAATTAAATTTTGAAATTATAGGTTATATTTACTTATGTACTAGCTTAAGCCAGTAATATATTTAAGTTGCAAACAAATCGGACCACAAATACCAAAGTTAGTTTTTAGGTTGTGGCAAAATAAACAAACAACATATGGAGTGTACTATAGGGTTAATGGAAATAATATATGGTAATTTTAGATATAGTAGTTGGGGGCTGTACCATATCCGAAAATAAATCAAATCGGACAATAAATAACGAAGTTGGCAATTGGTAGTATTTTTTTCAAAATATTTTTTAAATTGACAGTAATATTAAATATGGAAATTGTAGGTGATATTTACTTATGCATTAGCTTAGGTCAATATCCAAAGTGCAGGCTAATTGGACAATAAACAACAAAGTTAATTTTTGGGATTGCAGCAAAATAAACAAACAAAATATCGACTGTATTATAGATGGTAGTGGATATTATAGTAGTGTGGTTATGTTACCTATGTAAGAGCTATAACATATCCGAAAATCAATCAAATCGGACAGTAAAATAAAGAAGTTGGCAACTGGCAGTATTTTTCCAAATAGTTTTTAATTCGACAATTAAATAGTGAATTTGTCAAATGTGGATGGTGTGTACATATATACTAGCCTGTAATAATAACATATATCAATTTTAAACAAATTGGACCATAAATAAAGAAGTTGGCAATTGTCAGTATTTTTTCAAATTTTTTAAATTTGGCCGCAATATTGAATTTGTCAAACGTGGATGGTGTATACATATACACTAGCCTACAACAATAACATATCCAAATTTTAAACAAATCGGACAGTAAATAAAGAAGTTGGCAATCGGCAGTATTTTTCGAAATATTTTTTAATTTGACTGTTATAGTGAATTTGTCAAATGTGGCTGGTGTGTACATATACTAGCCTAGAAAATAACACATCCAAATTTTAAACAAATCGGACCATAAACACTAAAGTTAGTTTTTTAGACTGATTTTGAAAATTAATTTTAAAAAATATAGGGGACGGATGGGGATTGGAAAATTGTATTTAATATAGGCAAGGGCTGTACATTAGTATAGGCCAAAGAGTAAATTTGTATAGGCCGGGATCGGCCAAGTGTCCAAAAACTGATCCCCATAAGAATAACATGGGAAAAAATTACGAAAGTGGCCCCTCTTTCTTAGTTTGCTACTACTGATATTATATTCTTTGTCAATAGCTTTAATTCCTTATTTTGTTAGCAAAGCTATTGCAGTTTCCACCTTCTTTGGTGAATGTCAAGTTTTACAATTTAATTCTTAAATATAGATGTTTTTGGATACAAACATTGTCCCACATATAAATCTATTGAAAATATAAGTTAAAATTATAATAACGTCCCAGATCCGTCAATTAAATGAGTTTACATGTTGATGGACGTAAAATTATATCATTAATCATTTTAACTAATTGTTTCAATGTTTAATGTGTTCGTGTATTAAAGCAAATATGTTGAGCAATAAAGATTTCAGACGAGACACCATGACCTAAGAAGGCCAAAACTGCAGAGAATTGTTAAAAAAATAAGGAATTGCGATTGACAGGTAATCAGTTCAACTTATCCAGTATGTATTCTTGGAATCTCGGTTGCAAACAAATCCTAAAATTTCAATTCCTTGTTCATTTAAATCGAATAGTAAACAAATTTGGGGTTTTACTATATTTTAATATTAATAATTTAACTCAACATAAAGTTTGAACGAACTTTATTTATTATTGGAAAAATACTCTGTTAAACAAAAGGTCTTTTACATATACAGTACCAATTTTCACTAATATTAGTTGTGGCATATGGGGAGCTGAAAACAAAAAATTATCACTGTCCCAGGTTCAGGTCTTACGGTAATAGTCTATTCCGTTTAGGGGAAATTCGCTAAACAAACAGTTGTTTATGCTTTCAATTAATAACTAAATAAGGGTTCAGTGTATTTATTCCGCAGATAAAATGAACCGTAAATTACAATACGTGACAGGGTGAAGCTAATCTAAACAATATTCATTACAATTTTGTTTGTATTTTTATTTTAATATTACCTCACCATATATAAAATAGATTCTTCTCATATATTATAAAATTAAATCAAATTCTTGGACTTGGACCCTTTAAACTTTTCGTTTTTCTAGTATACGAAAAAATCGTTCTATGCAGGCCAAAAGATAACATTAGATTGAGAAGGTGCTTGGAAAAACGGGAGTATAAACTCCATAAGGAAAGATCAGTGTTGAAATCTCCACCTAGCCTACGACGATATTCCAATACTAGACATAAAAATGTCGTACAAAAATAGCTTCCAGGCAGTTTTTATCCTTAAATTGAGGAATAGGAGACCACATTACTGAAGTAGTTTGGTAGAATTGAATTAAACAGTTACGATTATAAGTGCAAGTTTTACTTCTGATATAAACTAACTAGTTTTACATTAGCAATATCTTCAAAAATCGGTCTTATATGACGTTTATTTTATGCTATAATAGATAACACATCTGTACAATTAAATACTCAGAAGACGAATTTTCTTTTTTACATCAAATGGCCTTTTATTCCTAACCATAACAGCAAGCAACTAAAAAATCCAGACAATATACTGTAAAACATTTATTTCTATTGTATTTAAATTATATATATTAATTTATCTAGATCTGCCCCTCAACCACTTATTAACCAGATTTTCCATTACAGAAGAATGAGTAAATCAAATTGAAACCTAACGCTCACTTTTCTCTTTGGCATGGCATATTTCGTATTCGTAACGGAAAAACAAACAACTGAATCCTAAGTAAAGCGAATTAGAAGTTTAATCCCTGTTTTCCGTTTTCTGGAAGAATGTAATACTCACAGTAATGGAATATCCGGTGAGGACTCAATTTGCAGGTTCGACATTGGCTACTGTCAAATTTGCGGAAATGCATCCACTGGGACCAATTCCGCTCCAATTTCCGCACCTTCTAGTTTGTTTTTGGCCCGGCATTGCTGCTTACAGTTTCTCTCTCAAGGTAACGTCTGTGATGTAAAATTTGCCGAAGTGGGCCAAATGCTTAATAACGTCATGGGATTTCCAAAACCTACGGACAAATAAATATTAATCCTTTTTATAGAAAACTGAAATGGAAAGGAAACATACTCTATCAATATAATAACATAAACTATTTGTATGTGACCATGCATACAAATTAGCCATTAAAACAATTATTATTACTATCAAACAACAGGAAGTAAATGGCAAATAATTATTTTTACATTTTGAGCCAAGGAAAGTATTAGTAACCCAGACAATTAGCACCGTCCAAAGAAGGGACCGTACATTGGGGGGGTGGGGGTGAGGTTATACCCCAAATTGGGGGTTTCAATTTTAACATTTTTTCGATTGAAAAATACGTTTACGTTTTACGTACCTTCAGTCAAAAGTTGTAATTCCAAATAAGGTTAATATTGACTGGAGGTATGTCAAACTATATATCAATTGACATATAAGAGCTCTGGAGGAATTCAAAAATAAATAAAATAGATTTTTTACTCAGTTCATACTGTTATCTCAAAAAGTTAGGGATTAGTCAAAATGGTCCGTTAATACGAACAGTGAATTCATGTTCTAATAAGTAAGTGTCTTTTATCGTTTCGTGGGAATTTTAAATTTGTAAACATAATGTTTTTAATAACAATAAAATAATTTATAGTTTACTTACCTAAAGTACAAATTTCCACTAAAATATGATTGGAACAGCCAATGACTATTTGTCTTCCTGTTATTAATGCAATTAATATTTGTAAGCTCCCGCGACAATTTTCCCGAGGGAGACCATGTACTTTACTCCCGTAATACACTCAACATTTTTCCCACACCCCAAAATCCACAAGTATCGATAAGTATTTACATTCACAATCGCTGTCCATTTTGGTTGCGTAATGCGTAATAACTAACCTCGGATCCCGGAACGTTAATTATTGCAGCGAAATAACAGCTGATTCTGTTCCGCATGTTATAGCTACAGCGTTGCGAGTTTTCCACTGCACTGTGTTGCCAGATTGTCAATGTTATGCTTATGGGTTTACTTTGTCTCCCTTGGGAGTCAAAGTACTTTTTGTCTCCCTTGGTAGACAAAGTAGCACTTTACTCGTTCTGTTCATTACAAGAAGTAAAATTCGACTTTACATAGTAAGTGGGGGAAAACACAATTAACAAGTGTGGTCTGTACAGGAATCAGCTGTACGGAAAGAAAAGTAAAATTTGTACTCACCAACATCCACACAGTTGCTTGTTTGGGTTCTGCTTAAAATTCCTATTCCATCACCCTATTGGTTATACTAGACTGTTGTGCTAATACTAGTTATATTAGACTCAATTAGTTGTATTAGACTCAGTGCTTAATACTTTCAAATACTCGAGGAGATTCAATTCCACCAAACAAATAAATACGTAAATCCCCCCCTATGTTTCCTATCCACAGAGTGTTTGTTGGCACTTTGCTAACACTACTAATATCTAACCCAATTTTTAGTTTTGCATTTGGTGATGCGTTAGTGTTGTGTAGTGTGTTTTAATAGTGATTGTGTTTGGATTAACACAATCCAACATACACTTACCAAGATCCACTTAGTATTTGAAGTAAACTCGATACTCTTATCGAGTAACAGTTGCTTCATTTGGTGGTGATTCATTTACATATTTGCATTTCGCTGAATACACAGATGAACTGCAAACTGGGAACGTATACAAAATAAAAATTTGTACGATTATGCCATTTTACAACTTTACACGATATACTTACAAGTGCACTACACAAATCAAGACGGTAAATATACAGAGAATATGGCCCAAGGAAATAAGTTCCACCTGGCCACAAAGATTTGGCCAATTCCGGCCTAGTCATGCCTAGTGAGGCTCATAGACCATCCATGTACAAAGCTCAAATGGACAAGCACGTGGAGAGGGCGCACGCTGTGTACTCGGTAAACCGCAGAAACCATCAGCAGGTGCAGTTGCCCCCACCCCCACCTACCACCCTCTTACTTAATTTCAATTAGCGGACCAGAAAATTAATTAACATAAATAAATATTGGATTTAAGGGGATCTGTTTAGTCAAACGATTGATGTGCCAGCTCGGGACTCTGTCTGGCTCCACGTCCCAGTCACATTAACAAACCAAACACGACACACACACCCCATACTCCCTCAGTAATGTGGTTTTGGGACTTCTGGCTCATTTGATTGACAGCTTCTAGTCACGTGACCTGACGTAGCTGATGACGTCAGGGTGACATAGCTGAAGACTTATCTGAGGACGTCACAGTGAGGTAGGTCAGGTTCAAGGTCATCCTGAGGATGTTTTAAAAAAGAAATCTTGCACAAATTTGATTCGATAGTAGTGATTCGATAAAAGATATCGAATGAAAACTATCGAATGACACCTGTGCAAGATAGTGGTTTTAACTTTTCTTTCTTCTTAATTTTATTTTATTTACAATACTTTGTGTGTTTAGTTTTAGAAGTTTCCCCCAATGACGTATGTGCAGAGTCCTCGGGGTTTGCTGTATCTTGTATACAGTTGTGTATAACTTAAAAGATAGTGCACAATATCTGGATCGGGTGTTCCAGTTTTATTTTCCAAG
The DNA here is from genome assembly GCA_963675035.1 of Allygus modestus. Taxonomy (NCBI): domain Eukaryota; kingdom Metazoa; phylum Arthropoda; class Insecta; order Hemiptera; family Cicadellidae; genus Allygus; species Allygus modestus. Next base: position 37,934,594 of record OY776113.1, on the reverse strand, counting down.
TTTGTGAAACAGTAGATATAATAGCAAAGTTCACTTCACCTTGAATGCGTCCTGTCATGTTTGTTTAGTAAAACATCTATTAGTCGAAACCTACCAAGGATAACACAACTGCTTCCGCATCAGAATAAATAAGATGTTGTGGTAGAAACTTAATGTATTTGTATTTGACCAGTTGTATTTTCATTATTGTCAGCTTGTTCAATATTGCAAGAAGATTTGGAAGAAACAGTATTGTATTGGATGTGAGAGTCCATGTGTACTAGGCAAGAGACGGAGGTATAGTGATGTGGCGCAAGCGTGTAGGATGGGTACCCGCCCTTCCCCTCACCACAACCTTCCCCCCACCAAGTTTTTACATCGCACAATAACCTCGGCTTATGCGTTAGTTAGGGTTTAGCTCTTACACTGTGAAGACTCCGTAACTGAAAACTTCAATGATTTTTGCTCAACACTGTAAGTGTATAAATATACCAATTACTATGATTTAAATTAGTGCATGTATTCATGTGATGCTCCTTGCATAGCAGACAACTGGCTAAGAATGTTTCAGCCTTGATTATTCTACGACGGAACAGCTCACAGTCCACTAAAAGCGTAGACATTCTGTCTTCATAGTCGGAGAAATAGAAGGTGATGGCAAGTGGACTACTGAAGGACACCTTCCTCATATTCCTGTAAAACTGTGATATGTCCAGAATGTTACGCAAACTCTATAGGTAGATGTTCATTCATCAAGAGCTGGAAGGATAGACACCAACCCCCGCCACAACGTTACCTTGTCCTTCAAATAGTTGTTTTTCGCTACGGTTGCTATACCGTTGGTCGTATCTAAATTATGATTAAATCTTCTTGTTTGTCTTGTCAAGCCGCACAATTTGAGTACCCACTCGCTATACTTTAAATCATAAATAAAGAAGTTATTTAGGTTTGTCCTTCAAAAGTAACCACCTACGGTGACTACACAAACCGGACACTAACAAAGTCTCCTGCCTATTTAAAGGCAAGGTCCCTAAGTTGAAATGCTTAGGTGGTCTTGAAAAGAACCGTTTGTGTGATGACATGATGAAGGGATGGTGAAGGTTTTATTTATTTTTAATAACCCACTTTACCAGCCCCTCTTGCCGGATGGAATACAACACTTGCTCGTAGCCGATCTCAGGAGGTGGCGGAAGAGATCGCGGTATGTGCACCTCGATGTGATGGCCGATGTGTCCAAAAAGGTAGCACCATTCTTAGTCACAAGTTTGTATTCTGTCATGAGTTTTAACTTCCGGAACTTAGTTGTGGTGACGTTGAGCGGTGTAACCAGTTCACTTTCACTCATCACCTTCGTCCGCTTCATGATCTCATCAACAGTAAGAGGTGCAGTTGAAGTAGAAGTAAAATTAGAAAGTCGAGGTTGAGTTGAAGTTGAGAGTCGATGTTTGAAATATAGAGGATGATTCCGGAAATTTCTTGATATGGTGGACTTAAAAGAAGTAGGTTTTTTTAAAGCCACTCCTTTTTTTATTACATCTTCAGAGACTCCTTCATACGTCACAGTTTCTCGGGGGGCAGTGGAGAAGACATTGTAGTGTAGCGCGTGGTAACAGTTCGCGTCCGCAGGGCAAAGCTGGAATGAGGTGGTGGCCGGAGTAAAGCGGGTCGCATGGTGAAAACTTGCTCCATCCATATATGGTTAGAAAGCTGGGACTGGTTTAGACCCAGTTTAACCGAGGCGAGTCGCAGAAGGTGAAACCTTGCCCTGCCCTATATGAGTAGAACGCTGAGACTGGTTTAGAACCGGTTTGACCAAGACCCCCTCCCGGGCGGACCTTTGACATATTCTTATATGGTTGGATAGCGGTAACCTGTTTGGTTGGCTCGGGTATATGTAGAGCCCGAGACTCTGCCCCCTTCGGAGTAGCCTGACGCCCGTTTCGATCTAAGTCCAACTGGGATTCAATCTGCTATAGCGTAGGTATCTTAAGTGTGCGTCGGGCCCAACGCGCAATTGAGGGACCACGCGCATTTGCAAGTGTAGTTTAACATTTTGCATGTGTAGTTTAATACATTTTTGCTTTTGTATGCTTTATAATAATTAAATTGTAGAGTGACTGTTTGATTAACACCTAACACCTTTTAATAATCTTGTAGATAGAATGTGTTTGTTTAACACTTAATGATTTGTAATAACTTTGTAGATTGAATGTTTGCTTAACACTTAATGCTTTTATTAAAAACGTGACCTTTACCTAGTTTAGGACTTAGAAATAATCTATGCAGACAAGTTAGTTACACACGTTGTAGTACAAATTATGGGGGGGATTTGTGATATATACTGTAACAGAGGGGTAAAATCATCAAATCGCTATGGAAGCTTTAAGTGTTAACACGTGGCTTGCTCCTTCTGAGCTTGCTATCTCAGAAGCCTTTGTGACTATTTGCAATTATGAGTATCGAGGGATTAAATTAAAAGTAAAGGTAGAGGTTAGGCCGTTACACAGAAATATATGCATTGTGTTTTGATAGAATGGGAATTACCCTCTAACATTGAACTTTTCTGTTTTATCAAAAGATCGTGCAACGAATTTTGTGTAAAACGGATATCAGTCTCTCTATGTGAACTTAGAGCTTCCTTCCAAAGTAAAATAGCAAACTTTTTAGATTTACTATTTTACAAAACATTTAATTTGACCTTGACCCAGTTAATGAACTTGGAATATGACAGTGTGTGCGTTGTAGCGTCGCAACAATATACTGTCAACCCCCCTCACCCTATCTTACCCTCACCACGGGTTGCCGGCTATAAAAGCGGGGATAGTCCATAGAGGTCTCACAGTCTCAGGCCGACAGCCTAGCTAGCTGTTTGCCCGGGCTGTCCGTGATAGCATCTTTAGTATAGAGTTGATACCCCTGTATACTAAAGATTATACCTTAGAATGTTAGTTTGTTAAACGTGTTAGATAAACGCTTGTAGTTTGCTGCTAGTAAATGTAGTTAGTATTGATGTTTGTAATTATTTTTGGTGTTGGTTAGAAGTGTTTTATTTACTAATGAAATATGTACTTTTTATACACGCTTTCCAACTGGGTAAAGTCTTTATTTATATCTAAGGGGTTTTCATCAGTAATTCAATATGTTTCTCAAAGTAATGTAATGTGTTTTTCAAATAAACCCTTTCCTAACCCCTTACAAAAAGGTACGGCACGAAAACCGGCCCATGTCAATACGGCATGAAAACAGGTTGACATTACATATCTTTGTCCTCACGCACGTGAAACTTTTGTGAATATTAAGTTGCTCTTTGTAAACTGACCTTGGTCAAAACTATGGTTCGCAGTAGCCTGACACCGGTTTCGATCTAAGTCCAACTGGGCTTCAGTATGCTGTTGATCTTTGTAAAACCGACCTTGGATGTTATTTTGTAAACTATCTTTTGCTTAAATATCTTTTGTTTATTCAGGGAATATTTGACCTTTGTAAAACCGACCTTAGATGTTATTTTGTAAACTATCATTTGCTTAGATATATTTTGATTTTTGGGGAATATTTTTCGGGGAGAAATTGATGTTCCTTTATCAGGTTGATTGCCGATAATTTTCAGTTTTCTTATTAATTCTCTTCCCTAATACAGAGCGGGGAATTGATAAGTTTGTGGTCAAAGTGAGAATCACTTACTGCTCTATTCCCCGTTTTGGCAACATGTTCAGACGACCTTGACCCACTTATGGGGCTTAAAACAAAAATGAGGGGTGTACCCCCACCTCTTACCCCCACCACTTTTTAATTGTGTACAAATAGAGGTGAATTAGTGGTGGTGTCATTTTTAGCAGGTTAACCTTTGAGGAGGACACATCTACAACATGTACCGCTGCGATATTTGTGAAGATTCATTTAAAGATGAATGGTTCTTATACATTCATAAAGAAATACAACATAACACCAATAAAAATTAAACTGAACAAAATGAAGAAGAATTGGAAACAATAGATCAAACGCTAGCTCAACATAAAATTTCAAGACCAAGATTCATTATACGCCTGCTCCATCAGTGAATGTGGAATTACACGCCCGAGCACTACCAGGTAATCTAGCAACTCATTTTAAAATTGACAATGTAAAGTTACAACTTGACGAATTTGTAAATAACGCAAAAGGATTGACAAACAAAACTTTGCAAAATGAATTAAAAAGATTAAATTTTATAAAATTTGGACTGTTACTGGATGCTGTGTTTACTAATATTCAAAATGAAATCATTTATTCTACCAACTGAGTTATATCTGCCAGGTTATCAATATTGTGGGCCTGGTACGAATTTAAAAACCAGATTAGCTCGCGGTGATCCTGGTATAAACGAGTTAGGCTCAGCTTTTAAATTGCATGATATAGCGTATTCAAAATATTTAGATAATAAAAATAGATCGATTGCTGGTACAGAACTAGTTGAGCGAGCTTGGGAACGAGTAAAAGCATCTGATTCAAGTTTTGGATAAAAGGCAGCGGCTTGGGCTGTAACCAATATAATGAAAGCGAAAAGCAAATTTGGTGCTGGTAAAAAAAATATCGACCGAGAAAAACTAAATGCAAATGTAAAAATAAGAGATGTAAAAAATAACACAGCAATAGGGAAAAAAGTAAAGGATTGTATCTTAGACCATACAAAAGATCTGGAGGTGTAAACATTTATCCTCTATCCAACGAAAGAATTAAACAGTATACCTTATAAACCACTTAGTAATAAGGATATTATTCGATGGGTGTTAACTTTAAGAGTACTATATTTTAGAGGAGTATTTATGAGAGATTCGATGCCATGTAAAATAAATGAATTTGAAACTGGAGTAGTGAACTTAGATAGCAAAAGTGGTAAGGGAAGTCATTGGGTGTGTTACATAAAAAGCGGGTTCAGAGTGCAATATTTTGATAATTTCGGAAATCTTAAACCACCAATTAACTACAACACTACTTTAACAGCGGGCCATATCATACCGAGATTAATTATAACTACTTTCCTTTACAACAAGAAGATGATGTAAATTGTGGCCATTTGTGTTAAGACTTCCTTGCAAGATGTACATAATGATTTGTATAAGAGGGAAATCTTCCCGTATCAGGTATACAATGTTTCCTCCACTCGAATTATCATCATTAAACAACTGGGAAATGGGGTTTCATGATTTATTGATTTATTGATTCAATACCTAACACAGAAGAAAATATAAATGATAAAATTCATTTTTTAAATGGCATTGCAATAAATATTCCAACGGGATCATATGAAATTGATAGCATAAATGAATTTATTAAAAAACAGAAAGGCAAAAACTGGACATTAATTTTAAACTTATAGCAAACAATAATACTCTGAAAAGTGAAATATTTTGTGACAAAGGAATAGATTTTACAAAGGATCAAACTTTAGGCTCTCTATTAGGGTTTGACAAAATGGTTATTGAACCAAATAAATGGACTGAATCACCTAACCAGATTTCCATTAATAAAGTGGATGTCATAAGGATCACATGCAATGTTGTAAGAGGATCCTACATCGATGGTATTGCATGAATTTTATCCAACTTTAGCTTCAGGATTTAAAATTGTTGAAAAACCGAATACTATAACATATCTTCCAATTAATAAACAAAACTGTTTAGAAGAGTTCATAATTGCTCTAGAAGATCAAAACGGGCACCTGGTTAATTTAAGAGAGGAAAATATCAACATTCGTTTGGTTATAAGATAAAAACAGTGTAGATAAAATGGGTTTAGTTTTCTTTAGGAGACGAGCGCTGAATATAGATCCAATCATACATAAATACTCAACCATTCAACAGCCAGCCATTAATGGAAGAGCATCTTAACACACTTCATGTGGTATTAAACTAAACAATAGCTCAATTAAGAAGCTATCACCAGAAAATTTATTGTTTTTACAAAATATTGGAGTATTTAAGAATACAAAATGAACCGTATAATAAATGTTAACTCTGATATAAGTTTTGATAATAGTATCATTGATTTTCAATTACATACACATAACCCATATTCTTCAAGTAAATTAGTTTCTCTTTGATGGATTTTTTTTATTTTATAAGATATAAGAAGTTATCTAATTTTTAAACGGTATCGGAACTAATAAGTCCACATTTAGTTTTGTAATTTTTACTGTACCATAGTTAAATACAGCTTAACTTACGGACGATTTATTAAATTAGTTATTTGGATTACGTAAAATTTCACGATGTGCTATAAAGTAATTGTAAATAAAATACTTATTTGTGGTTAACAAATATATATTACATTAATAAAAAGGCTAATTAGTAAAATCGTATCTCATGCTCTGTTTATACACAGATACAGCCTGAGATAACTGAACACGTAACGAGTTTAATTTAGAAGCCTATACCAACTTCGGCTGTACGATGTGTTCTGCCGCGCCGTGTCATACTTTTGTTCAACAGATTATGTTATTTGTAGATCTTTTTGTAGATACCTTAAAAACAAATGCATACACAACCTTTGCATTTATATTTATCTCTTTAAATATATTGTCATAATTAAACAAATAACAGATATTCCCTCCTGCAAATCACATATAATATTTGGTAGAATCTACTATCCCGCCATAATCTGAATAGTATAAGATAATAAATAATAATAAAATCATCACGAAATACTGATGTTTGTTTGGATTCCAGAGGGTTTAATAATATTATTTAATTAAACTTCCAAAATAAATCTGAGATTATTTGAAAATTACGCTAATAAGATAAACCTAATAAGATTACCTGATAAACTGTTAAATTACTTTATCTGTCCCTATTTATTCAGCTGGTTTAGCTTATCTACAGTTATGAAATAAATCAGCTATTTATATGAAGAGATTTACTTTATTGTGACTTTACTTGTGTATTCGGTTTTGATTAACTGATTCAAGGGAATCACAAACTGATGTTACAAATTTGCTGGATTTCAATTAAATAAATTTTCAGTAGGTGATTTAAATATAATAATGGTGGCCTAGTTAGTTTTGGTTTACACAAAGGTATATATTTTAATCTCAAGGTCTTGGTTGACCGAGCTGACAAGCTCTAAAAATCTCTGAGTAATATATAATAAAATACTAGGAAATTAACTAAAATTAAATTAAAAACCAATAAAAATAATTTTCAAATTGAATAAATATCCAATTAAAGATCTCTAGTTAGTTAATTAATGTCACTGTTGTAGTTCTTCACAAGCTTTAAATTAAAGATGGTGAATAATAGACACAACCTCTAAGGCTGTGATTTAAATTTCTTATTTATCTTAGAATTTGTTATTTATTACTTCTTGTTGTCTATAAAAGTTTTAGTCTATTATAAAGTCAAAGTTTATAAATAAATAATTTATTAAATCTTGAGGTAACGTTTGCTAATGAAATTCTGAGGTTTGTCTTTTGGCCTAAAATACAGCAAGATCTCACCAAGTCTACTTGTGATAATTTAATCACTTGATAATGTTATTCTTATGGACATTCACTTTATTATAAGCTCTTATGGTTTGAGCTTATTATAACTAAAACAGCTGATCACGATTCGTAGTATTCCATGGGTAACCACATAATGCAGCGCACACCACAATGTTTATTCCCAGGCGAAACCGGGTATGGTGACAGCTAGTATAAATATTTATGTATTCAATGCTAATAATGGGATAGGTCAATTACTCCTTTAGTTTTCTCATCAATTTTATCAAAACTTCTTACCATATTTTCATCCAATTTCATCAAATAACGCATACTCTGTAAAATGAAACAAAATTTTCAGATAAAAGAACTAAATCGGAATTTTAGACTTTATATGTTTAACCAAAATATAGTTTACTGAATTATATCAATTGCATTAACTTGTATCTTCACATTTATTCATTATAAACATAACATAACTCCTCCCATATACGTTTTGTCAGATTGTGTTTGTGTCTTTAATCATGGTTTTTTATACTGATACACAAATCGAACTTTAGGAAGGATAGTCACTACTGTAATTTTTTCCAAAAAGTGTTGATTCTGCTCACACAAAACTACAACAACTGCATAAATTGCAAATCAAACTACAATTCCAGCTGTAAACCACTAGAATGCCGTTCTGCTGTCATATTTTTTGAGACCCAGGATTTATCAAAGGAAAACCATCTACTTCTGGTTCCATTATCAAAACTCTATTCTGTCCTTGGGCTAAGGGTCATTTTTTGACACAACCCTGGCCTCTTTACGTTGAATAGTTTGCTCTGAATAGAGGGCTACACTTCGCCACTACACGCTATTATTTTATAAGATACATGGTTACTTAATACTAGTATCCCGTCGCGGCTTCGCTCGCGATCACTAATGGTATGTTTGAGAAAATCGTTAAATTTTTTAAAGCACCTGGGGGACCGAGCTTTGCTCGAAAAGCCAGTTAGTTTTTTAAAAAATGCCTAGAGACTTATATTCACGGTTCCACTCCAAGGCTAGCGTATTTGCTTTGCTTATTTCCTCGATTACTTGGGCATGCCTGTTTTATGTTCAATCTTTAGTTTGAATGGTTCTCGCAATTTATACATAACCTAATCATGTACATTTAAAGTTATGTACGCATAGGTAATAATCACAATTCTCAAGAAAATCACATGATACTTTACCAGGTGAGTGTTATTTTTACAATTGAATGGTTGCTTTTGAACAGCTGTTAGTTTTTTTATTTTGTTATTTACAAACCTTAACCCCGATGTTAGTATTTTCGAATATCTTTCTATACAATACGATATTTTTCCATGGATGAGGCCTGATTAGAACACATTTATTAACCCATATATGTTATTCCATCATTTTGTAAATCATTTTTGGACCATGAGTAGGCAAAGGTTATTTTATGATGTATTTACTATTCTCCTAACAAATGTATGCTCAATCGGTTCAGTTAACTACTAACGTCATTGATGAATAAATTTAAAGTATAAGGCCGACGGAGCAGAGGGCATACAGGATGGAAAGTATAGGCCTGTTTCTTACTATAGTTCATTGCCTGCTGTCTTTCTACCAATATTTGCTCAATCGGTCTAGTATAATTAACATGGAAATGTTGAAGGCCTTTAAGGCCGAGCCTTATTGGAACAGGAATAAACCCATAACTGTTTTTTACCCATCTTCTTTCAAATATCTGATCAATAACTCCGGTAGTTTGTTGGACTTATTAAAGGTGGATTTAAATACATAAAATATTCGGTATTATAATCACAATGCTACCTAGACAAACTGAGCTTTACATACCATGTTGCAAGGGCTTACGTGTTCTATAGCCAATGATTCATTGTCTTGCCGTTATTGGATTGGTTTAGTATACCTTTGTAGAGTAGTAAATCATATTTCCTCCGTTCTCTGATAAAATGTAATAAGCTGACTAAATGCTCCAAAGCACAAATATGGTGCATTCTGCAGTGAAAATTTGAGTGACCTGTACCCTTAAGATCGATTTTGTTGCGGTGCCGGACAAAGGGGCATCACCCTAATGCTTTAAAATAGTCAAAAGAATTCCTCCTCCTCATGAAAATATGCAAAACATTTTATTTCATTCAATATTGTCGTTGTTTGTTAAACGCTAAACAAATCTGGCTTATAAACAGACAAACGGATAAACAAATTTTAAGAACAATTTGAATATCTCCGTTGCATACAACATAAATAAACGAGTTCGCACGCAGCACGCTGATGTGAGGGAAGTGAATTTCCAAATAAAAACTTTTAAAACTCAAAATCAGTGTAAAAACATACATTTGTCCAGTTTTTATTGAAATCTGAAAACATTGATTTTTTGTCTGTTCTGATACTCCTGGTTTCATTTACTTGCAAAGCTGGGAATACAATTTTGCCCAATATAAGGTTAGGAGAAGGTCCAGACAGGCTTGAAAGTAGGTGTGAGGTTGCTGGGGATGATAAAGTACTCTAACAAAGGAATAACAGGCTTTTCTCGTGTAAAACCCCCATAAGACAACGTACTGTGTTTAGTCAATACACATTTTCTTTAATAACTCGGTAAATATTTATGCTAGAATGACAAGAGAGGTCTTAAAATTTTCGCCTCTCTAATTCCCATCTTTTTACATGCATTTATTTTACATCTGGGGCTTTTATGACTATTTTTGGGCCCACAAACTCGAAATTTGAAAGATTAATCCCCCAAAAAAGAGGTTTAGAGTTTTCCGATTGTTTTTCCCAACGAACTTGTCCAACTGATTACAGAAAGGAACGTCCCTACCAAATTTGAAGTAAATCGGACAAAAATTGCGACCGCTAGAGTGCAAACACATATATATACATATACATATATATATATATATATATATATATATATATATATATATATATACAATTTTGAACGACCCCCCAAAACGTGTTCAGGGGGTCACGTTAGGAACTTCTATGGTGGTCCCGGGCTTAAGTTTCACCGTGCGGGTCATGCTAATAGTTCACTTTCCATAGGAAATTCACTAATAAATAAATTCTTACCTGTAAAATCTGGTATTGATAATAACCTGTCCATAATGTATTAACAGCTGCAATTCAAATCAAATTATTCCCTATGTTAATCTTAAGGGCAAAAAAACTAATTTTGAGGGTGGCTCATGCCCTTCAGATTCATAATACCGAAAAATGAAATCCGCTAAAAATAACCGACACTGAAGACAATTGCATAGAACTCATTATTCCAACAACTAATTTAAGTATTACCTTGTAATTTGGAAAGTAAAGAAAAAAACCACAAGTATTTGCAATCTAATGCTACATAAAAAATGCGTACTCAGCGCCCATGTTATTCTTATGAAGAATACAAATTTGTTATGCCTAATTTAATTATGAACATAAATTAATATAACTTGGTATGTAGCTCACCTAGTTGAGTTACATTGATATTTGTATAAAAAACCATAATTTGTATTCCTTGTTGCAGCGAACCTGCGTACTCATCCCCCATGTTATTCTTAGGGAGAATAATTAAAATTGTATAAATTGCTTATTTATAAATGTATACGGATGAAACTTGGTATGTGCCTTCACCTGGTTGTGGTCTGTTGATATTTGCATTAAAAATTAATATTTTCTGTTCCTTGTTGCAGCAAACCTGAGTTCTCAATCACCATGTTATTCTTATGGAGAAAAATTAAAATTTAATATACAGCTAATTTTTTAATATGTATCTATGAAACTTGATAAATGGCAATATATATATATAATATGCATAATAATATAATATAATATGCATATATATATATATATATATATATATATATATATATATATATATATATATATATATATATATATATACACATTGGAAATTCGCTGAGTATGCAGGTTTGCTGCAACGGGGGTATTATTATATAGGATGGTTGTACTATTAAAACTCATATAACATTATTATAAAATAGGAACTACAAAAATACTATGTTTAGTTAATTAAAGTTCATTTTTATTATTTACTACATTACTGTAGATGTTTTGGGTCATTGTAGTTTCGATTTATAGTTACAATTATAAGATTTCAAACACTGAAAAACGTTTGTTCTATACGAAATGGTTTATTTAAAACAAAATAACTTACCAATTGGTGAATTTTACTGTTGGGTTGGACCGTAGCTCGTCGGTGTGGATAAAAAACTAAAGTGCGAAAATTTTGAGGTGTATCGGCAAGTTTTGTCGAATTTCAAGGTTCTTCGGAATATGAACCACACATTGTAATACTAACTTTTACCAGTTCGTTTTACATTCAATCTTGTCTACTCTATGGAGCAACTATTTTCTGTACGGGACCTCGTTTACAAGGTATCCTTCCCAGGGTTAACCTGTGTTACCATGCAACATTTCAAATCAATCGGATGAGCGGTATAGCAACGCATAAAATACGAACGGACAGACTATCAGACGTACAAACATTTATTTTTATATATTAAATTATGACTACTTTAATTCCAACAATTATAATATTTTCTGCACGAGGTCTCATTTACGAATTATAATATTATGAATTATAATTTTAAATATAGTATAATAGTGCTATCAAATTAACTTCTAGCATTAGCATTGTTTTACGGCAATATATTTTGTACTGCATTAAAAATAGTTGACTTTTATTTGTTAAAAGGAATTTATATAATTATATGCGTATGGTTTTTAGTAATAATATGCACAAATTAATTTCGTCCGTCGCGTCGTGTCGGCCGCGTTGTCAGTGCGAATGGATGAGCGCCTTCCGTTTAAAGATACTTTTTGCGCACCATGTAGAACGATGATCTGTAGTGTAAATGAACCTACTCTTTATATTTTCACTATAAAATATATGAAATGGCTCGTTGTGCCAACGGCCCTAAAGTTGAAATAACAAATATGTTAAACTAAACGGTTCGTTGTATTAACGACCTAATTTCATTTTTATTTCAAATATTACATTTTAAGGCCGTTGACTCAACGATCTGTAGTGTAAATGGACCTTGAATTATTATTTTATTATTTAGATAGGGAACCGTGAAGCGGTTAGGGTTCATTTACGCTACAGATCGTTGACCCAACGACCCTCCTAAATATTTAATAAAATATTTCATGGGTTCATTTACTCTACAGATCGTTGACACAATGGCCCTTCTAAAATAACTAAACAAAAATAAAGGTTCATTTGCTCTACAGCTCGTTGGCACTATGACCCTATCTAAATAATAAAATAATAATTCAAGGTCCATTTACACTACAGATCGTTGAGTCAACGGCCTTAAAATGTAATATTTGAAATAAAAATGAAATTAGGTCGTTAATACAACGAACCGTTTAGTTTAACATATTTGTTATTTCAACTTTAGGGCCGTTGGCACAACGAGCCATTTCATATATTTTATAGTGAAAATATAAAGAGTAGGTTCATTTACACTACAGATCATCGTTCTACATGGTGCGCAAAAAGTATCTTTAAACGGAAGGCGCTCATCCATTCGCACTGACAACGCGGCCGACACGACGCGACGGACGAAATTAATTTGCGCATATTATTACTAAAAACCATACGCATATAATTATATAAATTCCTTTTAACAAATAAAAGTCAACTATTTTTAATGCAGTACAAAATATATTGCCGTAAAACAATGCTAATGCTAGAAGTTAATTTGATAGCACTATTATACTATATTTAATATTATAATTCAGAAGCTTTGACAAATCCTAACCATTATTAAAAGGCCTTTAAAGTGAGAACTAAGACACAAATATAAGGTAAGTAAAATGGAGTAAATTGAACCAAGTAAATATATTCAACGGAACTGCTGTACAAAACAACTAACTTACTACAGTAAAATGCCGTTTTTTAATAGACGTATATTTTGAAGACGTAGAAGCTTAACGTATTGCCTGTGCTTATTTCGTCCAGGAAGTAATCGAATTCAACCTGTACGTTTTTAATGTTAGACTACATGTGTGTATGAACATGACAATAATTATAGGTACTGTTCTACAAGTAGTATAATCATAAGGAGCTTTAATGCCAGTACATATAATTTTAAATTTTAAATTAGCCTATGTATTACGTAAATGATAAGCGATGAATTTGGCGTGACTGTAGTCCCTAGTTGGGTACTCCGTATGGAAGACAAAAATTATTGGCCCGGTTTTTCCATTCTTAATATTCACACGGTCTTAACCGGTTGGCCATTTTAACTTAAGACTCCTAAAGGTGTTTTACAAGATCTAAGTGCAGGTGGCTTGTGAAGGTGGCTCTGGTTGTCACCTAAGTTTTTTTGTATAATTTAATTTTAAAATATCAACTAAATAAATATTATTCTTAAGTCAGATCATTCGACTTTATTACATGTAAATAACATAATGATACAATGAGCCAACTTCTCCGAGGTTTTTTATTTAAATATCTTTTTACTTGATTGTTTGGTGTTTATAACGGGTGCTGGTGTTTATAACAGGGGTTGTAAATCTAAGTTTGCGACCTCTAAAGCCATGGGAAGAACTTTTAGCAGGCGAAAACCTCATATTTTTTACACTTTTTCCATATTTCTTCTTGTAGGCCCTAAATGACGCCTCGTACAGAAATTGTTATACATGCTCAATTTAAAGTTGACAAGATTTTTTATCAAATACACTGGTCAAAAGTGTTATTACTAAATTTGATTCATATTCCAAAGAACTTTGAAATTTGACGAAATTTGCCGATAAACCTCATAAAGTTCCCACTTCTTTCATTTATTTACTGTAACTCGTAAATGAGACCTCGTGCAGAAAATATTATAATTGTTGGAATTAAAGTAGTCATAATTTAATATATAAAAATAAATGTTTGTACGTCTGATAGTCTGTCCGTTCGTATTTTATGCGTTGCTATACCGCTCATCCGATTGCTTTGAAATGTTGCATGGTAACACAGGTTAACCCTGGGAAGGATACCTTGTAAACGAGGTCCCGTACAGAAAATAGTTGCTCCATAGAGTAGACAAGATTGAATGTAAAACGAACTGGTAAAAGTTAGTATTACAATGTGTGGTTCATATTCCGAAGAACCTTGAAATTCGACAAAACTTGCCGATACACCTCAAAATTTTCGCACTTCTTTAGTTTTTTATCCACACCGACGAGCTACGGTCCAACCCAACAGTAAAATTCACCAATTGGTAAGTTATTTTGTTTTAAATAAACCATTTCGTATAGAACAAACGTTTTTCAGTGTTTGAAATCTTATAATTGTAACTATAAATCGAAACTACAATGACCCAAAACATCTACAGTAATGTAGTAAATAATAAAAATGAACTTTAATTAACTAAACATAGTATTTTTGTAGTTCCTATTTTATAATAATGTTATATGAGTTTTAATAGTACAACCATCCTATATAATAATACCCCCGTTGCAGCAAACCTGCATACTCAGCGAATTTCCAATGTGTATATATATATATATATATATATATATATATATATGCATATTATATTATATTATTATGCATATTATATATATATATATATTGCCATTTATCAAGTTTCATAGATACATATTAAAAAATTAGCTGTATATTAAATTTTAATTTTTCTCCATAAGAATAACATGGTGATTGAGAACTCAGGTTTGCTGCAACAAGGAACAGAAAATATTAATTTTTAATGCAAATATCAACAGACCACAACCAGGTGAAGGCACATACCAAGTTTCATCCGTATACATTTATAAATAAGCAATTTATACCATTTTAATTATTCTCCCTAAGAATAACATGGGGGCTGAGTACGCAGGTTTGCTCAACAAGGAATACAAATTATGGTTTTTTATACAAATATCAATGTAACTCAACTAGGTGAGCTACATACCAAGTTATATTAATTTATGTTCATAATTAAATGAGGCATAACAAATTTGTATTCTTCATAAGAATAACATGGGCGCTGAGTACGCATTTTTTATGTAGCATTAGATTGCAAATACTTGTGGTTTTTTTCTTTACTTTCCAAATTACAAGGTAATACTTAAATTAGTTGTTCGAATAATGAGTTCTATGCAATTGTCTTCAGTGTCGGTTATTTTTAGCGGATTTCATTTTTCGGTATTATGAATCTGAAGGGCATGAGCCACCCTCAAAATTAGTTTTTTTGCCCTTAAGATTAACATAGGGAATAATTTGATTTGAATTGCAGCTGTTAATACATTATGGACAGGTTATTATCAATACCAGATTTTACAGATAAGAATTTATTTATTAGTGAATTTCCTATGGAAAGTGAACTATTAGCATGACCCGCACGGTGAAACTTAAGCCCGGGACCACCATAGAAGTTCCTAACGTGACCCCCTGAACACGTTTTGGGGGGTCGTTCAAAATTGTATATATATATATATATATATATATATATATATATATATATATATATATATATGTATATGTATATATATGTGTTTGCACTCTAGCGGTCGCAATTTTTGTCCGATTTACTTCAAATTTGGTAGGGACGTTCCTTTCTGTAATCAGTTGGACAAGTTCGTTGGGAAAAACAATCGGAAAACTCTAAACCCCTTTTTTGGGGGATTAATCTTTCAAATTTCGAGTTTGTGGGCCCAAAAATGGTCATAAAAGCCCCAGATGTAAAATAAATGCATGTAAAAAGATGGGAATTAGAGAGGCGAAAATTTTAAGCCCTCTCTTGTCATTCTAGCATAAATATTTACCGAGTTATTAAAGAAAATGTGTATTGACTAAACACAGTACGTTGTCTTATGGGGGTTTTACACGAGAAAAGCCTGTTATTCCTTTGTTAGAGTACTTTATCATCCCCAGCAACCTCACACCTACTTTCATGCCTGTCTGGACCTTCTCCTAACCTTATATTGGGCAAAATTGTATTCCCAGCTTTGCAAGTAAATGAAACCAGGAGTATCAGAACAGACAAAAAATCAATGTTTTCAGATTTCAATAAAAACTGGACAAATGTATGTTTTTACACTGATTTTGAGTTTTAAAAGTTTTTATTTGGAAATTCACTTCCCTCACGTCAGCGTGCTGCGTGCGAACTCGTTTATTTATGTTGTATGCAACGGAGATATTTAAATTGTTCTTAAAATTTGTTTATCCGTTTGTCTGTTTATAAGCCAGATTTGTTTAGCGTTTCACAAACAACGACAATATTGAATGAAATAAAATGTTTTGCCTATTTTCGTGAGGAGGAGGAATTCTTTTGACTATTTTAAAGCATTAGGGTGATGCCCCTTTGTCCGGCACCGCAACAAAATCGATCTTAAGGGTACAGGTCACTCAAATTTTCACTGCAGAATGCACCATATTTGTGCTTTGGAGCATTTAGTCAGCTTTTTACATTTTATCAGAGAACGGAGGAAATATGATTTACTACTCTACAAAGGTATACTAAACCAATCCAATAACGGCAAGACAATGAATCATTGGCTATAGAACACGTAAGCCCTTGCAACATGGTATGTAAAGCTCAGTTTGTCTAGGTACCATTGTGATTATAATACCGAATATTTTATGTATTTAAATCCACCTTTAATAAGTCCAACAAACTACTGGAGTTATTGATCAGATATTTGAAAGAAGATGGGTAAAAAAACAGTTATGGGTTTATTCCTGTTCCAATAAGGCTCGGCCTTAAAGGCCTTCAACATTTCCATGTTAATTATACTAGACCGATTGAGCAAATATTGGTAGAAAGACAGCAGGCAATGAACTATAGTAAGAAACAG
This sequence comes from Allygus modestus, assembly GCA_963675035.1. Taxonomy (NCBI): domain Eukaryota; kingdom Metazoa; phylum Arthropoda; class Insecta; order Hemiptera; family Cicadellidae; genus Allygus; species Allygus modestus. The sequence goes on along the minus strand of OY776113.1, from coordinate 37,917,349 downwards.
GCCTATACTTTCCATCCTGTATGCCCTCTGCTCCGTCGGCCTTATACTTTAAATTTATTCATCAATGACGTTAGTAGTTAACTGAACCGATTGAGCATACATTTGTTAGGAGAATAGTAAATACATCATAAAATAACCTTTGCCTACTCATGGTCCAAAAATGATTTACAAAATGATGGAATAACATATATGGGTTAATAAATGTGTTCTAATCAGGCCTCATCCATGGAAAAATATCGTATTGTATAGAAAGATATTCGAAAATACTAACATCGGGGTTAAGGTTTGTAAATAACAAAATAAAAAAAACTAACAGCTGTTCAAAAGCAACCATTCAATTGTAAAAATAACACTCACCTGGTAAAGTATCATGTGATTTTCTTGAGAATTGTGATTACAGTAGAACCTCGATAACACGACTCTCAAGGGGATCTCTAAAATAGTCTTCTTATCGAGGTACACTTGTAATTGAGGGTCGTGCTATCAAGGTGGTTTTCACAACAAGACGTGTTATCGAGGTCACATACTTTTTGCTATACCAAGCACATTTGTTATGAAACATTTCTAATAAGTTGTGTTTTAAGTAGAAAATTACTGTATAAATCAGTCATAAATAAAAGAACAAACGTACAAGTAAAACAAACTTCTTTATTATTGCGACAGTAAGAAAAAAATCAACAGACTCAGTTCACTAAAGTACTGTATAGAGTTAATAAGCTCGAAATACAGTAAAACTTAACCTATTGTGAAATACGCAATAAAATACTATAATGTTAGAAAATGAAAATCTACATATTGTAAGTCAGGTCTTCTATAACTCAACTAGTCAATAAATGTACAGTAGGTACAGTAACAATTTAATCAAAGTTACATTATAGAAAACATTTTAGTTTTTCCCGTGAAAGAACATCTTCTGACCCGTGATAGCCAAGGAAAGGCCGGAATGGGAAGGGGGTGGGGAAGGGGTTTTCCTGTTGAGACCTGAGCCCAAGACGTTGTTGTTTACTTCAAAACATCCGTTCTAACCGTGGGAACTCTGCGTGAGAAAGGTTTAGTCGTGCTATAAAGGTTCCGTAACGCAAAACGGCGTGCTATTGAGGTTAGAGTCGTGTAATAAAGGTTCACTTACCCAAAGAAGCGTGTTATTGAGGTGGGAGTTGTGCTATAGAGGTTCAGTTATTTGAAAAGACGCGCTATAGAGGTTTATTTATTAGTAATATGAAATTACAACAAGACGTGCTATCGAGGTATTTATTTGAAAATGAGTCGTGTTATAGAGGTGTTTATAACATTGAGCGTTATGGGAGATTCACGGGGATTTGAAAATCAGACTCATTATCGAGGTTTTTGTCTTATCGAGGGTCGTCGTAGTGAGGTTCTACTGTATTACCTATGCGTACATAACTTTAAATGTACATGATTAGGTTATGTATAAATTGCGAGAACCATTCAAACTAAAGATTGAACATAAAACAGGCATGCCCAAGTAATCGAGGAAATAAGCAAAGCAAATACGCTAGCCTTGGAGTGGAACCGTGAATATAAGTCTCTAGGCATTTTTTAAAAAACTAACTGGCTTTTCGAGCAAAGCTCGGTCCCCCAGGTGCTTTAAAAAATTTAACGATTTTCTCAAACATACCATTAGTGATCGCGAGCGAAGCCGCGACGGGATACTAGTATTAAGTAACCATGTATCTTATAAAATAATAGCGTGTAGTGGCGAAGTGTAGCCCTCTATTCAGAGCAAACTATTCAACGTAAAGAGGCCAGGGTTGTGTCAAAAAATGACCCTTAGCCCAAGGACAGAATAGAGTTTTGATAATGGAACCAGAAGTAGATGGTTTTCCTTTGATAAATCCTGGGTCTCAAAAAATATGACAGCAGAACGGCATTCTAGTGGTTTACAGCTGGAATTGTAGTTTGATTTGCAATTTATGCAGTTGTTGTAGTTTTGTGTGAGCAGAATCAACACTTTTTGGAAAAAATTACAGTAGTGACTATCCTTCCTAAAGTTCGATTTGTGTATCAGTATAAAAAACCATGATTAAAGACACAAACACAATCTGACAAAACGTATATGGGAGGAGTTATGTTATGTTTATAATGAATAAATGTGAAGATACAAGTTAATGCAATTGATATAATTCAGTAAACTATATTTTGGTTAAACATTTAAAGTCTTGTAGCACATTTAATTACAAGTTTGTAATTTTTTGTTTGAAGTAAAAAAAATATAAATACAGTAAATTAAAGTAGTTTTAACTCTGCTCAATAGCAATATTTTAATAGAATTAGACAGCTTGCTAAATCTTGCTGAATTTCCTGATTCCTAGAGAATGTTCCAGACGTTTTTAAATCAGCCTAAAACACGAATTGTGAGGGAAGGTAAGACTATGATTGGTGGACGTCGCCTGCTGCATTGGGGAAACGCTGTTTTGTAAGCCAATCAGAACGCGAGGCTACCTAGTATAAATACTTAATTTCTGAGTTTTGCGGTCTTTTCAGTTGTGACTTTGTGCAAAGTAGTTTGTATTTTTTTATTATCTGAGATTCAGTTACCCCAGAAATTGGGTAAGTTTTAATGTGTAATTAATTAGTTGATTTTAATTTGCAAAGTTTGAATGTACTGTATAAACAAGTCTTACCTATTCCATTTTACAGGTTTTGTTATTATTTAATTCAAGGCATTAAATGTAGATTTCTTTTTTTAGGGCTCATGATTGCAGTAAATAATTGACAAACTAAATTTAACAAATTGAGCAGAGCAAAAAAGAATAAATAAGTAGTCAAGAGGATATTTTATTGCATATATGTAGAAGTGTTGCATGAAGAAAGGACATTATATTTCACTTGATAATTTAAATGGCTGTTTCATTTCCTAACATTTCATATTCACCAGTCAGTTGAGGCAGTTCACAATTTAAGAAAAAAAAAATTAAATGTAGTTTTACCGTTATCAAACCAGAACGTATAGAAAGCTACAAAATGCGCAACTCTGCTGTTGTGAATTTATTTGCCCGGATGTTGGTGTGGAAAGTTTATAATTTTAAAGAAGCAGTTTGAATATAAGCTGATTAAATCAAATAATAAGATGGGCTTGAAAGTGAAATTTCTAGTAAAACAAGAACTTCAATATGAACTTAGTATAAGAGGGATTGATTTTGACGTAAATAATGGAGTAAATGAACTAAGAAAATTATTGAGAGCTGCAATAAAAATTAAGGTTTCTCCTAACCCTTACAATCTCTCTAAAAAACTAGTCGTTAAAGATGAAATTCAAACAATCACAGCAAGTTTACAATCTTTGGAAACTAAAATTGAAGATCTTGCAGACGGTAAAGATATAAACGCCTTTATCAGGACCGAGATAAAAATTAATCACTATGAGTCAAGAATAAAGAATCTAAGTAGTTTTAGATTAGATCCGTCCGAGAAAACTACCTTGGAAACATTAAGTAATAAGCTAAAGATAATCAAAGATTCGTTTAGTAATCTTAGTTTTGATGAAACGGAAAAAGAAACTGTGGAACGTAAATTGAGTGAAAGTTTATTGGAAGAGGAGGAATTAGAAAATGTATTCACGGAAAAATTAAAAGTGGGGCAAAAAGTAAGTGAACCCGGTTTATGTATACAAGAAGACCAAAAATGTTCTTTTTCAAAGTTGCCTAACCCAATCCAGATACATTTAAGAAACTTCCAAGTGTGTGATGGTTTAGATGTAAATAAACTATTAGGGTTTATCAAAAACATTTTAAAATTGAAAGATGAAACGGAATTGACAGATGAGCAAATTGTAGATTTAAGCTTAGGCTACACCACAGGACCACTCCACACTAAGATCCTAGAGAGTAAGCGTTTGAAATCAAGCTTAAATGTGTTACATCAAATATTGCTGTCGTATTTTGTTCCTGTAGGCCTAAGGGAAAGTTTGAAAAGAAATTTAGTAAACAGACCTCAGATTGCTATATCCTAACAGTAAAAGAAAATGCGATGTTGTTAAACTGTAGATATTCCGAACAAGAATTGGTAGAGTTAATTACTATAGGGATGAATCCTGAAACTAGGGCCAAGTTAGTATTTCACTCAATGCCTTCAACGTTTGAAGACTTAGACAAACTGTGCATACACGCACAGAACGTTGCATACGAAGACGATTGCAGGCGCGCTGTCAGAGTCCACCCTGCTCCTCAAGGGAGGATGGTAAATAACGTAAATGGCCCTAGTACAGTTAAATGTTATAATTGCAACCGATTAGGACACATTGCCAGAAACTGTTATAGGAGACAGGGAAATTTCACAAATAACTACAGAGGGAATGAGACGGGCACAGCGCCAAAAAACGGGGTAGGTGGGGGAAAACTATAAATACAAATACTAGAGTAGATTTTCCCCAGGTAAAGAGTAGAATATTTTATAACAGCAGTAAAACACAAAGAAGAATGTATCATGGTGAAATCAGGAAATATAATAAGTATAGTAGAAGAGTAAATTATGAACTAGGATCAATCCACAATCCTAGGTTAAAGTCAAAACTCTGCATGTTACCTACTCTCAAGGTAAATTTTGGTAGCAGTTTAAATGAAAGCGTGTTGCTAGATTCAGGAAGCAGTGTAAGCTTAATTAATGAAGCTATGTATAAGAAGTTATTAGGACTAAAAATAGGGAAGAAAATAAATGAAGCTAAGGTTAACTGTAAATCAGCGATAAACAATAATATAGACATTATAGGGCAGTGTGATATCAAGACAAAGGTGCATAACTACTCCTGGAAAGTTTCGTTTCTGATTGCAAAAAATTTAGTCTGGAAAGTAATTTTAGGTTCTGACTTTATTAAGAAATCAAATATGGTTTTGGACTTGAGCACAGACAGTTGTCATTTCAAATTTAGTCCAGGGATTAAAATATTGTTAAATAACAATCCGACCGTAATCAGTTCAAATGTAAACAAGGAAATAGTAGTAGGGTGTAATCAAGCAGGAAACGAGATAAGGAAACTTATAGAAGATTATCCTAGTGTCTTTACAAATAAAATCGGAGCAGCTATTGACTTTTCAGTTACTTTAAAGAAGACTCTGAGCCTGTGAAACAAAAATGTTATCCCTTGAGCCCTCCAAAACATAAAATTATGAAAGATATTGTAGACGATTTATTAAAGCAAGACATAATAAGGCCGAGTTTATCTAGTTATGCCAGTCCCAGTTTCGTAATAAAAAAGCCTAATTCTGATAAATTTAGACTAGTAATTAATTACAATGCTTTAAATAAGAAGATCGAACAAGTCAACTATCCTATTGGAGATATGCAAGAGTTGTACCATTATTTAAGGGATTCTGAGTATTTTACTGTACTAGACTTAACACAAAGCTTTCACCAAATCAAGATAGCCGAAGAAAGTAAACATATAACTGCTTTTACAACTAATTATGAATTATACGAGTGGAATCGGCTACCATTTGGACTTCATTCAGCGACTTCAAGACACACCAAAATGAGGACGAGGAAGTAAAGAAAATAATACACAGCGTAAACAATGGTTCTAACAATGAGAAGTTTTCTTTAAATAAAGGAGTATTGATGCACCAAACAAGTGGAAATAGTGCTAAGAAAATATATTTACCCAAGAAGTTGTTTGATATGGTATTTAAATATTTTCACAACGCGTTGAGTGGCTGCCACTTAGGAATGTACAAAACTATAAAGAAAATAACTGAGTATTTTTACATGCCAAAAATATCGGAAGAAGTCAAGAGTAGAATAAAATGTTGTGAATTGTGCAGTAAAGGTAAACAGTCACAAAAGGTATTTCAAGGGCCTTTAGTATCAAGTAATGCGAATGCCCCCATGGATAGATTGTACGTTGATATTTTTGGTCCATTGACAAGAAGTAAAACACAGAACAATAACTTGTTAATTATAGTAGATCAATGTACTAAGTTTGTATGGTTGTATGCGATGAGAGATGCAAAATCAAAGTCAATTGTAAATATTTTGGAAAACTTTGTTTTTAAAAACTTTGGGTTGTGTAAAGAACTTATCAGTGACAATGCAAAATGTTTTATTAGTGGTGAGTTTAAAAATTATTTGTTCAGCAAGGGTATTATGCACAGAACAATCATACCATATGTACCAAGAAGTAACATATCTGAACGGTATTTGAGAAATATTAAAGCTATTTTTCAAATTTATTTTCACGACTGTCAAAATAAATGGGATGTACAATTAAGTGAAATCCAATTAGCTTTAAACAGTGCATGCAATGAAGCAACAAGATACACTCCACATGAACTAATGTTTAGTTATAAAGTAAACAGCTCTCTTTCAAATGTTTGGGGTTTAAATGAAGTAATACAAGAAAAAGTAGATGGGAAGAAGTTAGCGGAAAAATTGAGTCAAGCAATTTCTAACAACAAATCTCGAAACAAGTTGAATAAAAAGTTGGACAAGTACAATGAAGAAAAATGTAAACACCCTTTTAAGAAAGACAGTATAGTTTATGTAAAGACTTATCATTTAAGTAATAAAGGAAAAAGGTTTCAAGCTAAGACTGCTCTAAGGTATGACGGTCCTTATAAGATTTTAATTTTTATTTCAGGTTCAAGTTGTGTTGTTCAAAAGATAAGTCAACCAAACATTGTAAAACGAGTCCATGTTTTTTAGTTAAAGCTTGGGACAGAGTAAGACAGTTTAAAAGAATGAGAAAACAAGTATTTACAATTTTTTTAGTTTAAGGAAAGTTTAAGATGTATTTATTTTAAAAGTTTTATTGCAAAAAGGTTGTTTTACATAAATGAAAACAATAATAGTTTCAAGGAACAATATTTAATGTTAAACAAGCATTTAACTGTAATTAGAAAACCAAATGGTTGAAATGAAATGTAAACATTATATACCTCTGTCGTAGAATTCCAACATGAATCTCAGGATGTAAACAGACCGTGACCTTGAACATGAAACTGGCCTGACGACTTTCACTTTCACTGCACTATACACGCACGGACTCCAGAACAGGAGAACTTAGATTTTATTTTACTTTTTTTTATTAATTAAAACACTTCGATTACTTCACTTCACTTTACTGGACTTATTCTAACACAATCGAGGTGTGACATCGACTACTGACATCCTTGAGATGAGATGGAATTGTTTACCATTAAACCAAATGTGTTATTACACTACAAGTTAGTCTTAATGTTAAATAAAGAATTTTAAACAAATATATGATTCCTAAACCGATTGTAGAAACAATGTTTTGTATGTAATCTGTATTAAATATCTAAAAATCTATGTGAAACTGTTTTATATGCGGAACGAGATTAGCTGGCGGGATGCAACACGGGTCACCTACTTAGTCCACGCGCCAGAGACGCACTGTACTGAAAAAAGGGAATATTGGCGAGGCATTCTGTGGCTGACCGGCTGATACTGTCGACTTCCTCTAGAACCGGAAGTCACCCTACACAAGCGATCACCAGGGCTCATGTGTTCTTCACAAAGACGTAACGATATTGTGGCCTTAAATATGTATTTTATTTTGAGATAATCGTTATAATAGTGTTTGTTTGCTTTTTTTGTTTGTTAGAGAAGATCAATTTTTTTTGAGGTAACAAAAAATTAAAAGTGAAGGGAAATTTGTAGCACATTTAATTACAAGTTTGTAATTTTTTGTTCGAAGTAAAAAAAAATATAAATACAGTAAATTAAAGTAGTTTTAACTCTGCTCAATAGCAATATTTTAATAGAATTAGACAGCTTGCTAAATCTTGCTGAATTTCCTGATTCCTAGAGAATGTTCCAGACGTTTTTAAATCAGCCTAAAACACGAATTGTGAGGGAAGGTAAGACTATGATTGGTGGACGTCGCCTGCTGCATTGGGGAAACGCTGTTTTGTAAGCCAATCAGAACGCGAGGCTACCTAGTATAAATACTTAATTTCTGAGTTTTGCGGTCTTTTCAGTTGTGACTTTGTGCAAAGTAGTTTGTATTTTTTTTATTATCTGAGATTCAGTTACCCCAGAAATTGGGTAAGTTTTAATGTGTAATTAATTAGTTGATTTTAATTTGCAAAGTTTGAATGTACTGTATAAACAAGTCTTACCTATTCCATTTTACAGGTTTTGTTATTATTTAATTCAAGGCATTAAATGTAGATTTCTTTTTTTAGGGCTCATGATTGCAGTAAATAATTGACAAACTAAATTTAACAAATTGAGCAGAGCAAAAAAGAATAAATAAGTAGTCAAGAGGATATTTTATTGCATATATGTAGAAGTGTTGCATGAAGAAAGGACATTATATTTCAGTTGATAATTTAAATGGCTGTTTCATTTCCTAACATTTCATATTCACCAGTCAGTTGAGGCAGTTCACAATTTAAGAAAAAAAAATTAAATGTAGTTTTACCGTTATCAAACCAGAACGTATAGAATGCTACAGTCTAAAATTCCGATTTAGTTCTTTTATCTGAAAATTTTGTTTCATTTTACAGAGTATGCGTTATTTGATGAAATTGGATGAAAATATGGTAAGAAGTTTTGATAAAATTGATAAGAAAACTAAAGGAGTAATTGACCTATCCCATTATTAGCATTGAATACATAAATATTTATACTAGCTGTCACCATACCCGGTTTCGCCTGGGAATAAACATTGTGGTGTGCGCTGCTTTATGTGGTTACCCATGGAATACTACGAATCGTGATCAGCTGTTTTAGTTATAATAAGCTCAAACCATAAGAGCTTATAATAAAGTGAATGTCCATAAGAATAACATTATCAAGTGATTAAATTATCACAAGTAGACTTGGTGAGATCTTGCTGTATTTTAGGCCAAAAGACAAACCTCAGAATTTCATTAGCAAACGTTACCTCAAGATTTAATAAATTATTTATTTATAAACTTTGACTTTATAATAGACTAAAACTTTTATAGACAACAAGAAGTAATAAATAACAAATTCTAAGATAAATAAGAAATTTAAATCACAGCCTTAGAGGTTGTGTCTATTATTCACCATCTTTAATTTAAAGCTTGTGTAGAACTACAACAGTGACATTAATTAACTAACTAGAGATCTTTAATTGGATATTTATTCAATTTGAAAATTATTTTTATTGGTTTTTAATTTAATTTTAGTTAATTTCCTAGTATTTTATTATATATTACTCAGAGATTTTTAGAGCTTGTCAGCTCGGTCAACCAAGACCTTGAGATTAAAATATATACCTTTGTGTAAACCAAAACTAACTAGGCCACCATTATTATATTTAAATCACCTACTGAAAATTTATTTAATTGAAATCCAGCAAATTTGTAACATCAGTTTGTGATTCCCTTGAATCAGTTAATCAAAACCGAATACACAAGTAAAGTCACAATAAAGTAAATCTCTTCATATAAATAGCTGATTTATTTCATTACTGTAGATAAGCTAAACCAGCTGAATAAATAGGGACAGATAAAGTAATTTAACAGTTTATCAGGTAATCTTATTAGGTTTATCTTATTAGCGTAATTTTCAAATAATCTCAGATTTATTTTGGAAGTTTAATTAAATAATATTATTAAACCCTCTGGAATCCAAACAAACATCAGTATTTCGTGATGATTTTATTATTATTTATTATCTTATACTATTCAGATTATGGCGGGATAGTAGATTCTACCAAATATTATATGTGATTTGCAGGAGGGAATATCTGTTATTTGTTTAATTATGACGATATATTTAAAGAGATAAATATAAATGCAAAGGTTGTGTATGCATTTGTTTTTAAGGTATCTACAAAACGATCTAGTAGAAGTAAAATTAGAAAGTCGAGGTTGAGTTGAAGTTGAGAGTCGATGTTTGAAATATAGAGGATGATTCCGGAAATTTCTTGATATGGTGGACTTAAAAGAAGTAGGTTTTTTTAAAGCCACTCCTTTTTTTATTACATCTTCAGAGACTCCTTCATACGTCACAGTTTCTCGGGGGGCAGTGGAGAAGACATTGTAGTGTAGCGCGTGGTAACAGTTCGCGTTCGCAGGGCAAAGCTGGAATGAGGTGGTGGCCGGAGTAAAGCGGGTCGCATGGTGAAAACTTGCTCCATCCATATATGGTTAGAAAGCTGGGACTGGTTTAGACCCAGTTTAACCGAGGCGAGTCGCAGAAGGTGAAACCTTGCCCTGCCCTATATGAGTAGAACGCTGAGACTGGTTTAGAACCGGTTTGACCAAGACCCCCTCCCGGGCGGACCTTTGACATATTCTTATATGGTTGGATAGCGGTAACCTGTTTGGTTGGCTCGGGTATATGTAGAGCCCGAGACTCTGCCCCCTTCGGAGTAGCCTGACGCCCGTTTCGATCTAAGTCCAACTGGGATTCAATCTGCTATAGCGTAGGTATCTTAAGTGTGCGTCGGGCCCAACGCGCAATTGAGGGACCACGCGCATTTGCAAGTGTAGTTTAACATTTTGCATGTGTAGTTTAATACATTTTTGCTTTTGTATGCTTTATAATAATTAAATTGTAGAGTGACTGTTTGATTAACACCTAACACCTTTTAATAATCTTGTAGATAGAATGTGTTTGTTTAACACTTAATGATTTGTAATAACTTTGTAGATTGAATGTTTGCTTAACACTTAATGCTTTTATTAAAAACGTGACCTTTACCTAGTTTAGGACTTAGAAATAATCTATGCAGACAAGTTAGTTACACACGTTGTAGTACAAATTATGGGGGGGATTTGTGATATATACTGTAACAGAGGGGTAAAATCATCAAATCGCTATGGAAGCTTTAAGTGTAAACACGTGGCTTGCTCCTTCTGAGCTTGCTATCTCAGAAGCCTTTGTGACTATTTGCAATTATGAGTATCGAGGGATTAAATTAAAAGTAAAGGTAGAGGTTAGGCCGTTACACAGAAATATATGCATTGTGTTTTGATAGAATGGGAATTACCCTCTAACATTGAACTTTTCTGTTTTATCAAAATATCGTGCAACGAATTTTGTGTAAAACGGATATCAGTCTCTCTATGTGAACTTAGAGCTTCCTTCCAAAGTAAAATAGCAAACTTTTTAGATTTACTATTTTACAAAACATTTAATTTGACCTTGACCCAGTTAATGAACTTGGAATATGACAGTGTGTGCGTTGTAGCGTCGCAACAATATACTGTCAACCCCCCTCACCCTATCTTACCCTCACCACGGGTTGCCGGCTATAAAAGCGGGGATAGTCCATAGAGGTCTCACAGTCTCAGGCCGACAGCCTAGCTAGCTGTTTGCCCGGGCTGTCCGTGATAGCATCTTTAGTATAGAGTTGATACCCCTGTATACTAAAGATTATACCTTAGAATGTTAGTTTGTTAAACGTGTTAGATAAACGCTTGTAGTTTGCTGCTAGTAAATGTAGTTAGTATTGATGTTTGTAATTATTTTTGGTGTTGGTTAGAAGTGTTTTATTTACTAATGAAATATGTACTTTTTATACACGCTTTCCAACTGGGTAAAGTCTTTATTTATATCTAAGGGGTTTTCATCAGTAATTCAATATGTTTCTCAAAGTAATGTAATGTGTTTTTCAAATAAACCCTTTCCTAACCCCTTACAAAAAGGTACGGCACGAAAACCGGCCCATGTCAATACGGCATGAAAACAGGTTGACATTACATATCTTTGTCCTCACGCACGTGAAACTTTTGTGAATATTAAGTTGCTCTTTGTAAACTGACCTTGGTCAAAACTATGGTTCGCAGTAGCCTGACACCGGTTTCGATCTAAGTCCAACTGGGCTTCAGTATGCTGTTGATCTTTGTAAAACCGACCTTGGATGTTATTTTGTAAACTATCTTTTGCTTAAATATCTTTTGTTTATTCAGGGAATATTTGACCTTTGTAAAACCGACCTTAGATGTTATTTTGTAAACTATCATTTGCTTAGATATATTTTGATTTTTGGGGAATATTTTTCGGGGAGAAATTGATGTTCCTTTATCAGGTTGATTGCCGATAATTTTCAGTTTTCTTATTAATTCTCTTCCCTAATACAGAGCGGGGAATTGATAAGTTTGTGGTCAAAGTGAGAATCACTTACTGCTCTATTCCCCGTTTTGGCAACATGTTCAGACGACCTTGACCCACTTATGGGGCTTAAAACAAAAATGAGGGGTGTACCCCCACCTCTTACCCCCACCACTTTTTAATTGTGTACAAATAGAGGTGAATTAGTGGTGGTGTCATTTTTAGCAGGTTAACCTTTGAGGAGGACACATCTACAACATGTACCGCTGCGATATTTGTGAAGATTCATTTAAAGATGAATGGTTCTTATACATTCATAAAGAAATACAACATAACACCAATAAAAATTAAACTGAACAAAATGAAGAAGAATTGGAAACAATAGATCAAACGCTAGCTCAACATAAAATTTCAAGACCAAGATTCATTATACGCCTGCTCCATCAGTGAATGTGGAATTACACGCCCGAGCACTACCAGGTAATCTAGCAACTCATTTTAAAATTGACAATGTAAAGTTACAACTTGACGAATTTGTAAATAACGCAAAAGGATTGACAAACAAAACTTTGCAAAATGAATTAAAAAGATTAAATTTTATAAAATTTGGACTGTTACTGGATGCTGTGTTTACTAATATTCAAAATGAAATCATTTATTCTACCAACTGAGTTATATCTGCCAGGTTATCAATATTGTGGGCCTGGTACGAATTTAAAAACCAGATTAGCTCGCGGTGATCCTGGTATAAACGAGTTAGGCTCAGCTTTTAAATTGCATGATATAGCGTATTCAAAATATTTAGATAATAAAAATAGATCGATTGCTGGTACAGAACTAGTTGAGCGAGCTTGGGAACGAGTAAAAGCATCTGATTCAAGTTTTGGATAAAAGGCAGCGGCTTGGGCTGTAACCAATATAATGAAAGCGAAAAGCAAATTTGGTGCTGGTAAAAAAAATATCGACTGAGAAAAACTAAATGCAAATGTAAAAATAAGAGATGTAAAAAATAACACAGCAATAGGGAAAAAAGTAAAGGATTGTATCTTAGACCATACAAAAGATCTGGAGGTGTAAAAATTTATCCTCTATCCAACGAAAGAATTAAACAGTATACCTTATAAACCACTTAGTAATAAGGATATTATTCGATGGGTGTTAACTTTAAGAGTACTATATTTTAGAGGAGTATTTATGAGAGATTCGATGCCATGTAAAATAAATGAATTTGAAACTGGAGTAGTGAACTTAGATAGCAAAAGTGGTAAGGGAAGTCATTGGGTGTGTTACATAAAAAGCGGGTTCAGAGTGCAATATTTTGATAATTTCGGAAATCTTAAACCACCAATTAACTACAACACTACTTTAACAGCGGGCCATATCATACCGAGATTAATTATAACTACTTTCCTTTACAACAAGAAGATGATGTAAATTGTGGCCATTTGTGTTAAGACTTCCTTGCAAGATGTACATAATGATTTGTATAAGAGGGAAATCTTCCCGTATCAGGTATACAATGTTTCCTCCACTCGAATTATCATCATTAAACAACTGGGAAATGGGGTTTCATGATTTATTGATTTATTGATTCAATACCTAACACAGAAGAAAATATAAATGATAAAATTCATTTTTTAAATGGCATTGCAATAAATATTCCAACGGGATCATATGAAATTGATAGCATAAATGAATTTATTAAAAAACAGAAAGGCAAAAACTGGACATTAATTTTAAACTTATAGCAAACAATAATACTCTGAAAAGTGAAATATTTTGTGACAAAGGAATAGATTTTACAAAGGATCAAACTTTAGGCTCTCTATTAGGGTTTGACAAAATGGTTATTGAACCAAATAAATGGACTGAATCACCTAACCAGATTTCCATTAATAAAGTGGATGTCATAAGGATCACATGCAATGTTGTAAGAGGATCCTACATCGATGGTATTGCATGAATTTTATCCAACTTTAGCTTCAGGATTTAAAATTGTTGAAAAACCGAATACTATAACATATCTTCCAATTAATAAACAAAACTGTTTAGAAGAGTTCATAATTGCTCTAGAAGATCAAAACGGGCACCTGGTTAATTTAAGAGAGGAAAATATCAACATTCGTTTGGTTATAAGATAAAAACAGTGTAGATAAAATGGGTTTAGTTTTCTTTAGGAGACGAGCGCTGAATATAGATCCAATCATACATAAATACTCAACCATTCAACAGCCAGCCATTAATGGAAGAGCATCTTAACACACTTCATGTGGTATTAAACTAAACAATAGCTCAATTAAGAAGCTATCACCAGAAAATTTATTGTTTTTACAAAATATTGGAGTATTTAAGAATACAAAATGAACCGTATAATAAATGTTAACTCTGATATAAGTTTTGATAATAGTATCATTGATTTTCAATTACATACACATAACCCATATTCTTCAAGTAAATTAGTTTCTCTTTGATGGATTTTTTTTATTTTATAAGATATAAGAAGTTATCTAATTTTTAAACGGTATCGGAACTAATAAGTCCACATTTAGTTTTGTAATTTTTACTGTACCATAGTTAAATACAGCTTAACTTACGGACGATTTATTAAATTAGTTATTTGGATTACGTAAAATTTCACGATGTGCTATAAAGTAATTGTAAATAAAATACTTATTTGTGGTTAACAAATATATATTACATTAATAAAAAGGCTAATTAGTAAAATCGTATCTCATGCTCTGTTTATACACAGATACAGCCTGAGATAACTGAACACGTAACGAGTTTAATTTAGAAGCCTATACCAACTTCGGCTGTACGATGTGTTCTGCCGCGCCGTGTCATACTTTTGTTCAACAGATTATGTTATTTGTAGATCTTTTTGTAGATACCTTAAAAACAAATGCATACACAACCTTTGCATTTATATTTATCTCTTTAAATATATTGTCATAATTAAACAAATAACAGATATTCCCTCCTGCAAATCACATATAATATTTGGTAGAATCTACTATCCCGCCATAATCTGAATAGTATAAGATAATAAATAATAATAAAATCATCACGAAATACTGATGTTTGTTTGGATTCCAGAGGGTTTAATAATATTATTTAATTAAACTTCCAAAATAAATCTGAGATTATTTGAAAATTACGCTAATAAGATAAACCTAATAAGATTACCTGATAAACTGTTAAATTACTTTATCTGTCCCTATTTATTCAGCTGGTTTAGCTTATCTACAGTTATGAAATAAATCAGCTATTTATATGAAGAGATTTACTTTATTGTGACTTTACTTGTGTATTCGGTTTTGATTAACTGATTCAAGGGAATCACAAACTGATGTTACAAATTTGCTGGATTTCAATTAAATAAATTTTCAGTAGGTGATTTAAATATAATAATGGTGGCCTAGTTAGTTTTGGTTTACACAAAGGTATATATTTTAATCTCAAGGTCTTGGTTGACCGAGCTGACAAGCTCTAAAAATCTCTGAGTAATATATAATAAAATACTAGGAAATTAACTAAAATTAAATTAAAAACCAATAAAAATAATTTTCAAATTGAATAAATATCCAATTAAAGATCTCTAGTTAGTTAATTAATGTCACTGTTGTAGTTCTTCACAAGCTTTAAATTAAAGATGGTGAATAATAGACACAACCTCTAAGGCTGTGATTTAAATTTCTTATTTATCTTAGAATTTGTTATTTATTACTTCTTGTTGTCTATAAAAGTTTTAGTCTATTATAAAGTCAAAGTTTATAAATAAATAATTTATTAAATCTTGAGGTAACGTTTGCTAATGAAATTCTGAGGTTTGTCTTTTGGCCTAAAATACAGCAAGATCTCACCAAGTCTACTTGTGATAATTTAATCACTTGATAATGTTATTCTTATGGACATTCACTTTATTATAAGCTCTTATGGTTTGAGCTTATTATAACTAAAACAGCTGATCACGATTCGTAGTATTCCATGGGTAACCACATAAAGCAGCGCACACCACAATGTTTATTCCCAGGCGAAACCGGGTATGGTGACAGCTAGTATAAATATTTATGTATTCAATGCTAATAATGGGATAGGTCAATTACTCCTTTAGTTTTCTTATCAATTTTATCAAAACTTCTTACCATATTTTCATCCAATTTCATCAAATAACGCATACTCTGTAAAATGAAACAAAATTTTCAGATAAAAGAACTAAATCGGAATTTTAGACTTTATATGTTTAACCAAAATATAGTTTACTGAATTATATCAATTGCATTAACTTGTATCTTCACATTTATTCATTATAAACATAACATAACTCCTCCCATATACGTTTTGTCAGATTGTGTTTGTGTCTTTAATCATGGTTTTTTATACTGATACACAAATCGAACTTTAGGAAGGATAGTCACTACTGTAATTTTTTCCAAAAAGTGTTGATTCTGCTCACACAAAACTACAACAACTGCATAAATTGCAAATCAAACTACAATTCCAGCTGTAAACCACTAGAATGCCGTTCTGCTGTCATATTTTTTGAGACCCAGGATTTATCAAAGGAAAACCATCTACTTCTGGTTCCATTATCAAAACTCTATTCTGCCCTTGGGCTAAGGGTCATTTTTTGACACAACCCTGGCCTCTTTACGTTGAATAGTTTGCTCTGAATAGAGGGCTACACTTCGCCACTACACGCTATTATTTTATAAGATACATGGTTACTTAATACTAGTATCCCGTCGCGGCTTCGCTCGCGATCACTAATGGTATGTTTGAGAAAATCGTTAAATTTTTTAAAGCACCTGGGGGACCGAGCTTTGCTCGAAAAGCCAGTTAGTTTTTTAAAAAATGCCTAGAGACTTATATTCACGGTTCCACTCCAAGGCTAGCGTATTTGCTTTGCTTATTTCCTCGATTACTTGGGCATGCCTGTTTTATGTTCAATCTTTAGTTTGAATGGTTCTCGCAATTTATACATAACCTAATCATGTACATTTAAAGTTATGTACGCATAGGTAATAATCACAATTCTCAAGAAAATCACATGATACTTTACCAGGTGAGTGTTATTTTTACAATTGAATGGTTGCTTTTGAACAGCTGTTAGTTTTTTTATTTTGTTATTTACAAACCTTAACCCCGATGTTAGTATTTTCGAATATCTTTCTATACAATACGATATTTTTCCATGGATGAGGCCTGATTAGAACACATTTATTAACCCATATATGTTATTCCATCATTTTGTAAATCATTTTTGGACCATGAGTAGGCAAAGGTTATTTTATGATGTATTTACTATTCTCCTAACAAATGTATGCTCAATCGGTTCAGTTAACTACTAACGTCATTGATGAATAAATTTAAAGTGTAAGGCCGACGGAGCAGAGGGCATACAGGATGGAAAGTATAGGCCTGTTTCTTACTATAGTTCATTGCCTGCTGTCTTTCTACCAATATTTGCTCAATCGGTCTAGTATAATTAACATGGAAATGTTGAAGGCCTTTAAGGCCGAGCCTTATTGGAACAGGAATAAACCCATAACTGTTTTTTACCCATCTTCTTTCAAATATCTGATCAATAACTCCGGTAGTTTGTTGGACTTATTAAAGGTGGATTTAAATACATAAAATATTCGGTATTATAATCACAATGCTACCTAGACAAACTGAGCTTTACATACCATGTTGCAAGGGCTTACGTGTTCTATAGCCAATGATTCATTGTCTTGCCGTTATTGGATTGGTTTAGTATACCTTTGTAGAGTAGTAAATCATATTTCCTCCGTTCTCTGATAAAATGTAATAAGCTGACTAAATGCTCCAAAGCACAAATATGGTGCATTCTGCAGTGAAAATTTGAGTGACCTGTACCCTTAAGATCGATTTTGTTGCGGTGTCGGACAAAGGGGCATCACCCTAATGCTTTAAAATAGTCAAAAGAATTCCTCCTCCTCATGAAAATATGCAAAACATTTTATTTCATTCAATATTGTCGTTGTTTGTTAAACGCTAAACAAATCTGGCTTATAAACAGACAAACGGATAAACAAATTTTAAGAACAATTTGAATATCTCCGTTGCATACAACATAAATAAACGAGTTCGCACGCAGCACGCTGATGTGAGGGAAGTGAATTTCCAAATAAAAACTTTTAAAACTCAAAATCAGTGTAAAAACATACATTTGTCCAGTTTTTATTGAAATCTGAAAACATTGATTTTTTGTCTGTTCTGATACTCCTGGTTTCATTTACTTGCAAAGCTGGGAATACAATTTTGCCCAATATAAGGTTAGGAGAAGGTCCAGACAGGCTTGAAAGTAGGTGTGAGGTTGCTGGGGATGATAAAGTACTCTAACAAAGGAATAACAGGCTTTTCTCGTGTAAAACCCCCATAAGACAACGTACTGTGTTTAGTCAATACACATTTTCTTTAATAACTCGGTAAATATTTATGCTAGAATGACAAGAGAGGTCTTAACATTTTCGCCTCTCTAATTCCCATCTTTTTACATGCATTTATTTTACATCTGGGGCTTTTATGACTATTTTTGGGCCCACAAACTCGAAATTTGAAAGATTAATCCCCCAAAAAAGAGGTTTAGAGTTTTCCGATTGTTTTTCCCAACGAACTTGTCCAACTGATTACAGAAAGGAACGTCCCTACCAAATTTGAAGTAAATCGGACAAAAATTGCGACCGCTAGAGTGCAAACACATATATATACATATACATATATATATATATATATATATATATATATATATAAAATTTTGAACGACCCCCCAAAACGTGTTCAGGGGGTCACGTTAGGAACTTCTATGGTGGTCCCGGGCTTAAGTTTCACCGTGCGGGTCATGCTAATAGTTCACTTTCCATAGGAAATTCACTAATAAATAAATTCTTACCTGTAAAATCTGGTATTGATAATAACCTGTCCATAATGTATTAACAGCTGCAATTCAAATCAAATTATTCCCTATGTTAATCTTAAGGGCAAAAAAACTAATTTTGAGGGTGGCTCATGCCCTTCAGATTCATAATACCGAAAAATGAAATCCGCTAAAAATAACCGACACTGAAGACAATTGCATAGAACTCATTATTCCAACAACTAATTTAAGTATTACCTTGTAATTTGGAAAGTAAAGAAAAAAACCACAAGTATTTGCAATCTAATGCTACATAAAAAATGCGTACTCAGCGCCCATGTTATTCTTATGAAGAATACAAATTTGTTATGCCTAATTTAATTATGAACATAAATTAATATAACTTGGTATGTAGCTCACCTAGTTGAGTTACATTGATATTTGTATAAAAAACCATAATTTGTATTCCTTGTTGCAGCGAACCTGCGTACTCAGCCCCCATGTTATTCTTAGGGAGAATAATTAAAATTGTATAAATTGCTTATTTATAAATGTATACGGATGAAACTTGGTATGTGCCTTCACCTGGTTGTGGTCTGTTGATATTTGCATTAAAAATTAATATTTTCTGTTCCTTGTTGCAGCAAACCTGAGTTCTCAATCACCATGTTATTCTTATGGAGAAAAATTAAAATTTAATATACAGCTAATTTTTTAATATGTATCTATGAAACTTGATAAATGGCAATATATATATATATATAATATGCATAATAATATAATATAATATGCATATATATATATATATATATACACATTGGAAATTCGCTGAGTATGCAGGTTTGCTGCAACGGGGGTATTATTATATAGGATGGTTGTACTATTAAAACTCATATAACATTATTATAAAATAGGAACTACAAAAATACTATGTTTAGTTAATTAAAGTTCATTTTTATTATTTACTACATTACTGTAGATGTTTTGGGTCATTGTAGTTTCGATTTATAGTTACAATTATAAGATTTCAAACACTGAAAAACGTTTGTTCTATACGAAATGGTTTATTTAAAACAAAATAACTTACCAATTGGTGAATTTTACTGTTGGGTTGGACCGTAGCTCGTCGGTGTGGATAAAAAACTAAAGAAGTGCGAAAATTTTGAGGTGTATCGGCAAGTTTTGTCGAATTTCAAGGTTCTTCGGAATATGAACCACACATTGTAATACTAACTTTTACCAGTTCGTTTTACATTCAATCTTGTCTACTCTATGGAGCAACTATTTTCTGTACGGGACCTCGTTTACAAGGTATCCTTCCCAGGGTTAACCTGTGTTACCATGCAACATTTCAAAGCAATCGGATGAGCGGTATAGCAACGCATAAAATACGAACGGACAGACTATCAGACGTACAAACATTTATTTTTATATATTAAATTATGACTACTTTAATTCCAACAATTATAATATTTTCTGCACGAGGTCTCATTTACGAGTTACAGTAAATAAATGAAAGAAGTGGGAACTTTATGAGGTTTATCGGCAAATTTCGTCAAATTTCAAAGTTCTTTGGAATAAGTAGGGTAGAATGGAGTGTTCTGGCTCAGGAGGGACAGGAGGGACACCCCCCCCCCCCGACCCCCCCCCCGACCCCCCCCCGACCCCCCCCCCCGAGGTCTCGTCTGTGACACTTTGCGAATTTTTTTTTTGCGAATTTTTTTTTGTTGCGAATACTAACCTAACCTAACCTAACCTAACCTAACCTAACCTAACCTAACCTAACCTAACCTAACCTAACCTAACCTAACCTAACCTAACCTAACGTAACGTAACCTAACCTAACCTCGGATCAGATTTCTGATTGCAGATTCTTGTTCGTCTAATCGAGCCGAGAAATTTGCATACCCACAAGGTATATTTGGACGATGTAGGGGGGGGGGCTATCTCGGTTACCATAAGTCGGATTTGAATTCTGATTGCAGATTCTTGTTCGTCTAATCGAGCCGAGAAATTTGCATACCCACAAGGTACATTTGGACGATGTAAGGGGGGGGCTATCTCGGTTACCATAAGTCGGATTTGAATTCTGATTGCAGATTCTTGTTCGTCTAATCGAGCCGAGAAATTTGCATACCCACAAGGTACATTTGGACGATGTAGGGGGGGGGGGTGCTATCTCGGTTACCATAAGTCGGATTTGAATTCTGATTGCAGATTCTTGTTCGTCTAGTCAAGCCGAGAAATTTGCATACCCACAATGTACATTTGGACGATGTAGGGGGGGGGGCGGGCGGGCTATATTGGTTACCATAGGTCGGATTTGAATTCTGATTGCAGATTCTTATTCGTCAAGTCGAGCCGAGTCATTTGAGTACCCACATCGTACACTTTGGATGATGTTTACAAAAAAGGGGCCCGCACCACACTTTTGACCTTTTTTTTTTGCATTTTTGGATTCTCCTCGTCAAGCCGAGTATTCTCAGTACCCACATGACATACTTTGGATAATTAATACAAGAGTTGATCAGGGTAACGCTACAACCAACAGAGCTAGCCTATCAGCGCTTGCGGTCAATTGAACTACCAGTGAATGCAAATTTTAAGGAGAATATAATTGCAATGCTTTGAACATATACTGCAAAGGGAGGTGTATCGATACACCCCCCTTCAAGTACTCTGCACCGAGGCAGCTGTTCGCACAAATAACCGTCGCGTCCAGTCTACTGTCTGGGAATGCGGATGTTGTAATTTGATACCTCGACTGGAGGGTGCAGGTGTTCACACAAAAAACCGACAAGTCGAGACCTGTCTGGGAATGCGGATGCTGTAATTTGATACCTCGATGGGAAGACGGCTGACCCTTCTAGGAACCCATAGTAGACCGCTCATATCGAGTTCCATTAGAGCAGGGTGGTCTTTACCCAAGACAGCGGTTGAGAGTTTTTGCCCCGACATTCTCCGAAATCCATTAGTGGGGAGAGTCACCCACATCACCAGCCCTCCTTCAGTTCAGTTCGAGAGTTCAGTGCGTGAAGACGTGTTAGTCCGATCCTGTTCCGTTCTACGCGATTTGTGTTAGTTGTTGATTGTCATCATTTGCGATTTGCGTAAAGCACCTTTGAACTATTTAAAACGTACGTGTTGTGCTGTACCCAAGACAGCGGTTGAGAGTCTTTGCCCCGACCTTCTCCGAAATCCATTAGTGGGGAGAGTCACCCACATCACCAGCCCTCCTTCAGTTCAGTTCGAGAGTTCAGTGCGTGAAGACGTGTTAGTCCGATCCTGTTCCGTTCTACGCGATTTGTGTTAGTTGTTGATTGTCATCATTTGCGATTTGCGTAAAGCACCTTTGAACTATTTAAAACGTACGTGTTGTGCTGTACCCAAGACAGCGGTTGAGAGTCTTTGCCCCGACCTTCTCCGGAATCCATTAGTGGGGATAGTCACCCACATCACCAGCCCTCCCTCAGTTCAGTTCGAGAGTTCAGTGCGTGAAGACGTGTTAGTCCGATCCTGTTCCGTTCTACGCGATTTGTGTTAGTTGCTGATTATCATCATTTGCGATTTGCGTAAAGCACCTTTGAACTATTTAAAACGTACGTGTTGTGCTGTACCCAAGACAGCGGTTGAGAGTCTTTGCCCCGACCTTCTCCGGAATCCATTAGTGGGGATAGTCACCCACATCACCAGCCCTCCCTCAGTTCAGTTCGAGAGTTCAGTGCGTGAAGACGTGTTAGTCCGATCCTGTTCCGTTCTACGCGATTTGTGTTAGTTGCTGATTATCATCATTTGCGATTTGCGTAAAGCACCTTTGAACTATTTAAAACGTACGTGTTGTGCTGTACCCAAGACAGCGGTTGAGAGTCTTTGCCCCGACCTTCTCCGGAATCCATTAGTGGGGATAGTCACCCACATCACCAGCCCTCCCTCAGTTCAGTTCGAGAGTTCAGTGCGTGAAGACGTGTTAGTCCGATCCTGTTCCGTTCTACGCGATTTGTGTTAGTTGCTGATTATCATCATTTGCGATTTGCGTAAAGCACCTTTGAACTATTTAAAACGTACGTGTTGTGCTGTATTGTTTGTGATTATCAAAACTTATAATCCATATTAAAGATGAACGCCACACACGTTTGTACCATTTGTGGTTGTATTTTCGTGCGTAGAAACAATTTGGTGCAACACCACATCAGATTCCACGGCTTGAGACCACAACTACCACCACCAACACCAACGCAGCAAGGTACGTTTTTTGCGTTGCATTATTGTTTTAATCAGACCTAAATGTTAGTAATATAGGAATACGCTATGCAATATAACCGCAGAGTGATACAATTATTTTTATTTAACAGCTTTAACTATTTAGCGCGAATAGAGAACTCTTTGTTTTTTAAATTTAAAATTACATGACTATATCAATATAATTTAATTTTAATAACTTATGTTATTGCTCGCCCCATCAAGTCAAGTCATCAGAGTACCACATTACATACTTTAAAAAAGGTAAGTGTTAAACATACTTCACAATCTAATCGTTTTGTGCGTTTGCAGATGGAGAAGCTGCATGTCGAGCCACATTCGTAGACCGGGGAGCTTTAGAGCGTCACATGGAAGCGAACCACCGAGTCATTCCACCCCGGCAGGTGATTGATGCTCCGCAGACGACTGCCTATGACAACCGACACTCCGTTGAAGGTGAGAATCCACATTAAAATAACTTTTTCCCCTTGAAACTAATTACCTTTTTTATAATTATTTAACTAGGTACATGAAGAAGAATGAGACCGTGACAACTGGTGTACTATTGATTTAATTGCTAGGGGGGAGATTTTCGCTCCCCCTAAAACATAATGCTTCTTTAGGGTTGGCGCAGCTCAATATTGCAGCTACATCCTTAGCTGTGAACCCAGGTTCATCAATGTAGACACACAGTACAGAAGATTACATTCCCTGTTTCAAAATTGATATTTTGATTTAACAAACTTAACTTTGAAATGTGATTCTCGAGAGAGGGGAATTTGTATCTTTAGTTATCCTAATTTGTTTTTATTTTTATTTTCAGATGAAGGACCGGGTCCTGGCCGCCACACCTGCCATGAATGCGGTCGCCGTTTCCGTCGTGAAATACACCTGCGTCGACATGTGGATTCGGTACACAGCAGAGTCCGCAGGTTCATATGCGGCACATGCGGCGTCGAATTCAAGAGGGAAGACAACCTGCGTCGACACACCATGCAATTTCACGGCAATGGTCAAGAACGAAGATTCCCTTGCGCATACTGCGGTCAGGAGTTCAAACAGCTGTTCAACAAGGACCATCATGAGCGGTTCTCTTGCCCGATCATGAAGGACCTGATCCTGAACCAAGTGGCTATGATACAGGACGAACCCCAGCCAGGTCCGAGCGCGGAGCCACAACCCGGAACGAGCACACACCAACAACCCGATGATGTTGAGATGACTGGAGCAGGACAGTCAAGCCCCGTATTCTCACTCATTCAACGGGGTTTCCGCAACCGCCTCCTAACCTACCGTCTGCAGCGACCGATGGAGAATCTCGTCACAATCGGAGAAGTGATGGCGTTGTTGATTGTGAGCCTTACAGAGTTGCTTGAGATCACCTTGGCGAAACACCGCAGCATAAAGGTCAACTTGAAGCTGGAGTGTGAGTTCAAAAATGTGCACAACAACACCTGCCTGCGCAACTTCAAGACGAAGATGACTCCACTGACGGTGACCTCGGACCTGAACCATTACATTTCAACAGCTTTTGCGAAGCTTATCAGAGAGAAGGCTGAGTGTGATCATATCGGCTCCGGGTGGACATACCTTCGCGTTCGTGATTTGGAGGTCGGTATCAACGAGTACACTCCTCTAGGTGAAGATGGTCGAGCTTGGCTCCCACTGCCTACGTCTCTGGAGAACACCAAAGCAGTCGTCAACGTATCGAACACCGATGAGCGGTGTTTTATGTATGCAGTCCTGGGAAAGTTTGTTCAAGAGAACCCCGATAGACCGGCAATGTACACCGACGATATCATCGCCCGATACGATTGGACCGGCCTTCAATTCCCCGTTGCTCTGAAGAGTATCAAGGCGTTTGAGCGGACAAACAACATCAGCATCAACGTCTATGGTATTGATCGCACGTGCGTGGGTCAGAAACCTAACGGACAACCAAAGTACCAGAACACCGTCTTTCCCTTGAAGATTTGTAGGCAGGAGCGTGAAGACCATTGTGACATTTTGTACGTGACAACGGACGGTGATAGTCACTACGCCTACATCAAAGACCTTGGCCGACTGATCCGTCCCCAACTCACAGCGCGTGTAGACAGGATATTCATCTGTAAGCGGTGCTTCGCGCACTTTGACAACCGCCCGAACAAGCTCGGTCTGACGGGTGCTCAGCGTCTGGAGGAGCACAGGCGATACTGCTCCGCTTCAGCCCCTATTCGCATGGATACGCCGAGAAAGACTGAAATCAAATTCAGCCATCCAGAGTTCACCCGACGCGAGCGTTTCACCATCTACGCGGACTTTGAGTGTGCTCTACTGCCGACCGCGGAGATGGATGAACAAGTCGACGAGCCGCACGGAGGAGTAGCCACCCACATCCACATCCCATATGCCTTTGCGTACCAGATCATCGACTCGTACGGACTTGAAGAGTTTGAGCCTCGAGTCTACTTCGGGGATGATGCGTCAAAGACATTTATGGAGATGTTGAAAACTGATGTTGAGCGATTGTGGAACTTCCTGTACGAAGCAAGAAATCTGCGCCCTGTCCTGACCCCAGCGGAAACGATGCAGTACAACTCGACAGCGAATTGCTACCTCTGTGGATCGCCATTTTCAAGAGAAGATCCAAAGGTTCGTGATCACAACCACGCACCGCCCTACGAGTTCCGTGGCGCTGCGCACAGATCATGTAACCTACGCTACAGGGAGCAGCGAGTAGTCAACTGCTACTTCCACAACCTCTCCAACTACGACGCTCACTTCATAGTGCGGGAGTTGGCGGTCGACCCTGGTGATGTTGAGGTGTTGGCTCACACGGAAGAGCGGTACATCGCTTTCACGAAGCGGTTCCTGTTCGACCGAGCAGCGGCACCGGTTGGGATGCCAGGGCGTGGAAAAAGACAGCCAGGATTCAGAGTCAGGTTCCTCGACACCTACAGGTTCCTGGCTTTGAGCCTCGCCAGCCTCGCAGCCGCACTTCCACCAGCTCAACTCTTGGAGACGAGGAAGAGATTCCCCGAAGACCACCTCTTCGATCTAGTCCGTAGGAAAGGCGTGTTCCCGTACAACTTTGTAACGTCGATCGCCGTTTTGGAAGATACTACGGAACTGCCTCTGCAGCGAGATTTCCACAACGACCTGACCCTGGAGGACATCACGGATGCAGACTACGAGCATGCTCGCAACGTGTGGGAAACCTTCGGTTGTAGGAACCTCAAGGACTACGCCGAGAAGTACCTGCGCTGTGACATTGCGCTGTTGACTGACGTCTTTGAACGCTTCAGGGACACGTCGATGGCTGAATACGAACTAGACCCTGCACACTACTACACCCTACCGTCATACGCCTGGAATGTCATGTTAAGGACCTGTCGAGTGGAGCTTGATACGATACAGGACTTTGATATGTACCTCTTCTTCGAGCAAGGCATCAGAGGAGGTATTTCCCAGGCGATCACCAGACACGCCAAGGCCAACCATGATGGATGTCGCCCTGAAGATCGACAACCTGAAGAGCCAACGAATCACCTGCTATACTTGGACGCCAACAACCTTTACGGTTGGGCCATGTCCCAGTGTCTTCCACAGGGGCACTTCCAATGGCTCAGCCGAGAGGAGATCTCGTCCCTGGATATTGCAGCGTTGGACCCCGAAGGACCCACGGGCTACGTCTTGGAAGTTGACCTTCGCTACCCCGCCCACCTGCACGACCTTCACAAGGATCTCCCCTACTGCTGCGAGACCAAACGTCCGCCAGGAGGGAAATTCAAGAAGCTCGTTACGACTCTGGATGACAAGAAGAACTACATCTGTCATTACAGAATCCTGCAACAGGCGCTGGAAAACGGACTGGAGCTTGCGAACGTGCATCGCGTCATCTCGTTCCGTCAGTCTCGGTGGTTAGAGAGCTACATCCTAATGAACACCGAACTGAGGAAGAAGGCCACGACCAAGTTTGAACAAGACTTTTTCAAGCTTATGAACAATGCGGTCTTTGGCAAGACGATCGAGAATGTTCGCAAGCGAATGAACGCTAAACTGGTGTGTACGCCGGAGATGTTCAGGAAGTACGTGGCCAAGTCAAACTTCCTGGACCGAACCTACTTCAACGATGACGTCGCCATTGTACACATGTCGAAAGTCAATATCGTCCTGGACAAACCGCTCTACGTCGGAATGTGTGTCCTCGATCTGAGCAAGTGGCTCATGTACGACTTCCTTCGAAAGATGAAGAACCGCTACGGCGATCGACTGAAGGTTGACTACATGGACACTGACAGTTTCGTGTTCGACATCCAGACTGAAGATGTTTATAAGGACATGTTGGAGCATCTGGATGATTTTGACACCAGTGCGTACCCCCGAAACCATCCCTGCTACAGCCCCGTCAACGCAAAAGTCATCGGAAAGTTCAAGGATGAAGCGAACGGTCTTCCGCTGCTCGAGTACCTCGGTCTTCGCTCAAAACTTTATTTCATGGACATTGTCGAGTTCGAGGAGAGGACCGAAGATGACGAGTTGCAGGTCATGACAGTGAAGCGCGCCAAGGGAGTCGCTAGAGGTGTTGTAAAACACAATCTAACCTCTGACGACTATCGGGAATGCCTCTTCAACGGCGTGTTGAAGAGAACCATCAACACCAGGTTCCAGTCCCGAAACCACCGCGTCTTCACAGTTCAAGTCGACAAGCTATCCTTGAGCTGTAACGATGACAAACGCTACATCCTTCCGGACGGTGTAAATACACTGCCTTGGGGGCATGTTGACGTTCCACCTCAGCCCGAAGACATCCCTCAAGACGATGAAGAGGCGGAGGATGAGGAGCGTTGAGTGGTTGTGTCATATTACCAAAGACCCTGACTTGACTTGTAAATTTCCGATTTTGCTAAATCTAGTCATTAGTTTGTATCGAGTCTCGTAAAACTTAGAAATGTGCTCCTTTTTTTGTTCTAGTCGTTAGTTTGTGTCGAGTCTCGTTTTTGCTAGCCAAACACACATGTTTAGGAGCACATACTCGATGTAAAATATATATATATATATAAGGTGTGTAAATAAATAGCCAAATTGTTCGTATATACATTTGTCTTTTTTTTTCTCCCCTCACATAGTCTTAAGATACTAAAGTAAAAAAAAAATTATTCAGGAATATGTTAATTCATATAAACCAGGTTCAGATATGAATGTTACTTTACAATCATTGTATGATAGGTCTGTCCCAATTTTGGGCAGACCTATAATTGTACGTTAGGTCTACCCCAAAAGTGGGATAGACCTATGAGACCTCAGGTGGTTGACAACTGTTGTTCAATTGATTTAATTACCAGGGGGGAGATTTTCGCTCCCCCTAACACATAATGGCTTAGGGGGGAGATTTTCGCTCCCCCATACTACAGGAATTGTTGAAGACTAGAATGCACCTGCTAATGTCATTGTATGATTGATCTGCCCCACTGTGGGGTAAAGGAGGCGAGGATGGTAAATAATAAGAATGTTTCTTTTTTTATTCTGAGTACACAACTAGTTTATTGATAAAAAACAAATGCAAAATTTCAAAACTCAATTGGTATACATTTGTGCAAAGAGTCTTCTGATCAGTGCATCGTTGTGGCCGACAAGAGAGTGTTCAAAGAGCTGCACAAAGTCCTTCATCTTCATGCCGTAGTGGGTGCGACAGTACAGGAATACAAGGCAGTATTGACCGCAGACCAGAGTGTTGTCACTTTGAAGGCGATGCTCGTTGTACAGGTAGCGACGAGCGTTGCGTCTCAGGAATCCTTGGTAGAATTGAAGATGTGGTGGTTGACCGTAGCTGTCAAAGAATTCAATTATTCCTCCTCCTTTGTTAAGGTAGAATGCGACCCAGTGAGTGCCGTCTTCATTGTGTGGATCAGTGTTCACAATCATAGCAGTAGATGGTGAAATATAATGGGGCAATTGATCCGCAGCATAGACACCAACATTCTGTACGGGCAGTTTAGCCATACACTTTTGTATCTCTAAGGTATTCATTCTACTGTGTCGACGCCACAGTCAGTAGTAGGAGTAGTAGTACTAGTAGCAAAACAAAAGCAGGAACTGGTATCACTCACACCATCGTCGGCGTAATCATCAGCGTCAGCGATATTTGTACTTAGATGTAACCAACTGCGTAATGTGATGCAATTGGCTAGAGCGCATCGTGTGTGAGCTGTTCTGTGGTGGCGACATCGCACTGCGTTTGTTGATAGTAGACTGTTGATTGACGATAGTGATCCGCAGCCAATATCGCTGATATCCATGACATTAGTAGTACAGTGATCCGTGATGAAATTGCATCGTACAAACTCTTTTTTCTCAGCACCTTTGACGTAGACAATCGGTCGTTTGGCGATACATACGCGTAACTTTTCCTCTAGCACATGATACCAGATATCACCTTGGCCCCATTCCAATCCGTGACAGTGTTTTGTGAGCCAATAGCTTTCACGCAGTTTCTCTTGTGATAGGAAATCTCGACTGAATGGTGGTTTGGCGATATGATGCATTAGCAGTGTTCCACTGACCAATTCCAAGACGCACACTTCCTTCAGAATGTAGTCATTTGCATTGTCCTTGAAACATTGAAAATCCACAATAATTGGAGATGCGGAATTTTTACGCGGTACTCTGCATAAACGATCCATCTTGTGCGAATGTTGGTTGTAGACTGAGGAGGAGGACGATGAATCCACCGCCGACGATCTAACCGCCAAAGTCCACAGACACGTTGCGTTAGGCAACGATAGGTTAAGTCATGCTCTGTTAAGTTAGGTTTGTTGCTGATTATACACACAAAAAAATCTGTACCTTAATGTCGGCGTGCGCATTATGATTATACCATTTTTAAATTGCGCGCGCCGACATTAAGGATCATATCGCCAAACCACCATTCAGTCGAGATTTCCTATCACAAGAGAAACTGCGTGAAAGCTATTGGCTCACAAAACACTGTCACGGATTGGAATGGGGCCAAGGTGATATCTGGTATCATGTGCTAGAGGAAAAGTTACGCGTATGTATCGCCAAACGACCGATTGTCTACGTCAAAGGTGCTGAGAAAAAAGAGTTTGTACGATGCAATTTCATCACGGATCACTGTACTACTAATGTCATGGATATCAGCGATATTGGCTGCGGATCACTATCGTCAATCAACAGTCTACTATCAACAAACGCAGTGCGATGTCGCCACCACAGAACAGCTCACACACGATGCGCTCTAGCCAATTGCATCACATTACGCAGTTGGTTACATCTAAGTACAAATATCGCTGACGCTGATGATTACGCCGACGATGGTGTGAGTGATACCAGTTCCTGCTTTTGTTTTGCTACTAGTACTACTACTCCTACTACTGACTGTGGCGTCGACACAGTAGAATGAATACCTTAGAGATACAAAAGTGTATGGCTAAACTGCCCGTACAGAATGTTGGTGTCTATGCTGCGGATCAATTGCCCCATTATATTTCACCATCTACTGCTATGATTGTGAACACTGATCCACACAATGAAGACGGCACTCACTGGGTCGCATTCTACCTTAACAAAGGAGGAGGAATAATTGAATTCTTTGACAGCTACGGTCAACCACCACATCTTCAATTCTACCAAGGATTCCTGAGACGCAACGCTCGTCGCTACCTGTACAACGAGCATCGCCTTCAAAGTGACAACACTCTGGTCTGCGGTCAATACTGCCTTGTATTCCTGTACTGTCGCACCCACTACGGCATGAAGATGAAGGACTTTGTGCAGCTCTTTGAACACTCTCCTGTCGGCCACAACGATGCACTGATCAGAAGACTCTTTGCACAAATGTATACCAATTGAGTTTTGAAATTTTGCATTTGTTTTTTATCAATAAACTAGTTGTGTACTCAGAATAAAAAAAGAAACATTCTTATTATTTACCATCCTCGCCTCCTTTACCCCACAGTGGGGCAGATCAATCATACAATGACATTAGCAGGTGCATTCTAGTCTTCAACAATTCCTGTAGTATGGGGGAGCGAAAATCTCCCCCCTAAGCCATTATGTGTTAGGGGGAGCGAAAATCTCCCCCCTGGTAATTAAATCAATTGAACAACAGTTGTCAACCACCTGAGGTCTCATAGGTCTATCCCACTTTTGGGGTAGACCTAACGTACAATTATAGGTCTGCCCAAAATTGGGACAGACCTATCATACAATGATTGTAAAGTAACATTCATATCTGAACCTGGTTTATATGAATTAACATATTCCTGAATAATTTTTTTTTTACTTTAGTATCTTAAGACTATGTGAGGGGAGAAAAAAAAAGACAAATGTATATACGAACAATTTGGCTATTTATTTACACACCTTATATATATATATATTTTACATCGAGTATGTGCTCCTAAACATGTGTGTTTGGCTAGCAAAAACGAGACTCGACACAAACTAACGACTAGAACAAAAAAAGGAGCACATTTCTAAGTTTTACGAGACTCGATACAAACTAATGACTAGATTTAGCAAAATCGGAAATTTACAAGTCAAGTCAGGGTCTTTGGTAATATGACACAACCACTCAACGCTCCTCATCCTCCGCCTCTTCATCGTCTTGAGGGATGTCTTCGGGCTGAGGTGGAACGTCAACATGCCCCCAAGGCAGTGTATTTACACCGTCCGGAAGGATGTAGCGTTTGTCATCGTTACAGCTCAAGGATAGCTTGTCGACTTGAACTGTGAAGACGCGGTGGTTTCGGGACTGGAACCTGGTGTTGATGGTTCTCTTCAACACGCCGTTGAAGAGGCATTCCCGATAGTCGTCAGAGGTTAGATTGTGTTTTACAACACCTCTAGCGACTCCCTTGGCGCGCTTCACTGTCATGACCTGCAACTCGTCATCTTCGGTCCTCTCCTCGAACTCGACAATGTCCATGAAATAAAGTTTTGAGCGAAGACCGAGGTACTCGAGCAGCGGAAGACCGTTCGCTTCATCCTTGAACTTTCCGATGACTTTTGCGTTGACGGGGCTGTAGCAGGGATGGTTTCGGGGGTACGCACTGGTGTCAAAATCATCCAGATGCTCCAACATGTCCTTATAAACATCTTCAGTCTGGATGTCGAACACGAAACTGTCAGTGTCCATGTAGTCAACCTTCAGTCGATCGCCGTAGCGGTTCTTCATCTTTCGAAGGAAGTCGTACATGAGCCACTTGCTCAGATCGAGGACACACATTCCGACGTAGAGCGGTTTGTCCAGGACGATATTGACTTTCGACATGTGTACAATGGCGACGTCATCGTTGAAGTAGGTTCGGTCCAGGAAGTTTGACTTGGCCACGTACTTCCTGAACATCTCCGGCGTACACACCAGTTTAGCGTTCATTCGCTTGCGAACATTCTCGATCGTCTTGCCAAAGACCGCATTGTTCATAAGCTTGAAAAAGTCTTGTTCAAACTTGGTCGTGGCCTTCTTCCTCAGTTCGGTGTTCATTAGGATGTAGCTCTCTAACCACCGAGACTGACGGAACGAGATGACGCGATGCACGTTCGCAAGCTCCAGTCCGTTTTCCAGCGCCTGTTGCAGGATTCTGTAATGACAGATGTAGTTCTTCTTGTCATCCAGAGTCGTAACGAGCTTCTTGAATTTCCCTCCTGGCGGACGTTTGGTCTCGCAGCAGTAGGGGAGATCCTTGTGAAGGTCGTGCAGGTGGGCGGGGTAGCGAAGGTCAACTTCCAAGACGTAGCCCGTGGGTCCTTCGGGGTCCAACGCTGCAATATCCAGGGACGAGATCTCCTCTCGGCTGAGCCATTGGAAGTGCCCCTGTGGAAGACACTGGGACATGGCCCAACCGTAAAGGTTGTTGGCGTCCAAGTATAGCAGGTGATTCGTTGGCTCTTCAGGTCGTCGATCTTCAGGGCGACATCCATCATGGTTGGCCTTGGCGTGTCTGGTGATCGCCTGGGAAATACCTCCTCTGATGCCTTGCTCGAAGAAGAGGTACATATCAAAGTCCTGTATCGTATCAAGCTCCACTCGACAGGTCCTTAACATGACATCCCAGGCGTATGACGGTAGGGTGTAGTAGTGTGCAGGGTCTAGTTCGTATTCAGCCATCGACGTGTCCCTGAAGCGTTCAAAGACGTCAGTCAACAGCGCAATGTCACAGCGCAGGTACTTCTCGGCGTAGTCCTTGAGGTTCCTACAACCGAAGGTTTCCCACACGTTGCGAGCATGCTCGTAGTCTGCATCCGTGATGTCCTCCAGGGTCAGGTCGTTGTGGAAATCTCGCTGCAGAGGCAGTTCCGTAGTATCTTCCAAAACGGCGTTCGACGTTACAAAGTTGTACGGGAACACGCCTTTCCTACGGACTAGATCGAAGAGGTGGTCTTCGGGGAATCTCTTCCTCGTCTCCAAGAGTTGAGCTGGTGGAAGTGCGGCTGCGAGGCTGGCGAGGCTCAAAGCCAGGAACCTGTAGGTGTCGAGGAACCTGACTCTGAATCCTGGCTGTCTTTTTCCACGCCCTGGCATCCCAACCGGTGCCGCTGCTCGGTCGAACAGGAACCGCTTCGTGAAAGCGATGTACCGCTCTTCCGTGTGAGCCAACACCTCAACATCACCAGGGTCGACCGCCAACTCCCGCACTATGAAGTGAGCGTCGTAGTTGGAGAGGTTGTGGAAGTAGCAGTTGACTACTCGCTGCTCCCTGTAGCGTAGGTTACATGATCTGTGCGCAGCGCCACGGAACTCGTAGGGCGGCGCGTGGTTGTGATCACGAACCTTTGGATCTTCTCTTGAAAATGGCGATCCACAGAGGTAGCAATTCGCTGTCGAGTTGTACTGCATCGTTTCCGCTGGGGTCAGGACAGGGCGCAGATTTCTTGCTTCGTACAGGAAGTTCCACAATCGCTCAACATCAGTTTTCAACATCTCCATAAATGTCTTTGACGCATCATCCCCGAAGTAGACTCGAGGCTCAAACTCTTCAAGTCCGTACGAGTCGATGATCTGGTACGCAAAGGCATATGGGATGTGGATGTGGGTGGCTACTCCTCCGTGCGGCTCGTCGACTTGTTCATCCATCTCCGCGGTCGGCAGTAGAGCACACTCAAAGTCCGCGTAGATGGTGAAACGCTCGCGTCGGGTGAACTCTGGATGGCTGAATTTGATTTCAGTCTTTCTCGGCGTATCCATGCGAATAGGGGCTGAAGCGGAGCAGTATCGCCTGTGCTCCTCCAGACGCTGAGCACCCGTCAGACCGAGCTTGTTCGGGCGGTTGTCAAAGTGCGCGAAGCACCGCTTACAGATGAATATCCTGTCTACACGCGCTGTGAGTTGGGGACGGATCAGTCGGCCAAGGTCTTTGATGTAGGCGTAGTGACTATCACCGTCCGTTGTCACGTACAAAATGTCACAATGGTCTTCACGCTCCTGCCTACAAATCTTCAAGGGAAAGACGGTGTTCTGGTACTTTGGTTGTCCGTTAGGTTTCTGACCCACGCACGTGCGATCAATACCATAGACGTTGATGCTGATGTTGTTTGTCCGCTCAAACGCCTTGATACTCTTCAGAGCAACGGGGAATTGAAGGCCGGTCCAATCGTATCGGGCGATGATATCGTCGGTGTACATTGCCGGTCTATCGGGGTTCTCTTGAACAAACTTTCCCAGGACTGCATACATAAAACACCGCTCATCGGTGTTCGATACGTTGACGACTGCTTTGGTGTTCTCCAGAGACGTAGGCAGTGGGAGCCAAGCTCGACCATCTTCACCTAGAGGAGTGTACTCGTTGATACCGACCTCCAAATCACGAACGCGAAGGTATGTCCACCCGGAGCCGATATGATCACACTCAGCCTTCTCTCTGATAAGCTTCGCAAAAGCTGTTGAAATGTAATGGTTCAGGTCCGAGGTCACCGTCAGTGGAGTCATCTTCGTCTTGAAGTTGCGCAGGCAGGTGTTGTTGTGCACATTTTTGAACTCACACTCCAGCTTCAAGTTGACCTTTATGCTGCGGTGTTTCGCCAAGGTGATCTCAAGCAACTCTGTAAGGCTCACAATCAACAACGCCATCACTTCTCCGATTGTGACGAGATTCTCCATCGGTCGCTGCAGACGGTAGGTTAGGAGGCGGTTGCGGAAACCCCGTTGAATGAGTGAGAATACGGGGCTTGACTGTCCTGCTCCAGTCATCTCAACATCATCGGGTTGTTGGTGTGTGCTCGTTCCGGGTTGTGGCTCCGCGCTCGGACCTGGCTGGGGTTCGTCCTGTATCATAGCCACTTGGTTCAGGATCAGGTCCTTCATGATCGGGCAAGAGAACCGCTCATGATGGTCCTTGTTGAACAGCTGTTTGAACTCCTGACCGCAGTATGCGCAAGGGAATCTTCGTTCTTGACCATTGCCGTGAAATTGCATGGTGTGTCGACGCAGGTTGTCTTCCCTCTTGAATTCGACGCCGCATGTGCCGCATATGAACCTGCGGACTCTGCTGTGTACCGAATCCACATGTCGACGCAGGTGTATTTCACGACGGAAACGGCGACCGCATTCATGGCAGGTGTGGCGGCCAGGACCCGGTCCTTCATCTGAAAATAAAAATAAAAACAAATTAGGATAACTAAAGATACAAATTCCCCTCTCTCGAGAATCACATTTCAAAGTTAAGTTTGTTAAATCAAAATATCAATTTTGAAACAGGGAATGTAATCTTCTGTACTGTGTGTCTACATTGATGAACCTGGGTTCACAGCTAAGGATGTAGCTGCAATATTGAGCTGCGCCAACCCTAAAGAAGCATTATGTTTTAGGGGGAGCGAAAATCTCCCCCCTAGCAATTAAATCAATAGTACACCAGTTGTCACGGTCTCATTCTTCTTCATGTACCTAGTTAAATAATTATAAAAAAGGTAATTAGTTTCAAGGGGAAAAAGTTATTTTAATGTGGATTCTCACCTTCAACGGAGTGTCGGTTGTCATAGGCAGTCGTCTGCGGAGCATCAATCACCTGCCGGGGTGGAATGACTCGGTGGTTCGCTTCCATGTGACGCTCTAAAGCTCCCCGGTCTACGAATGTGGCTCGACATGCAGCTTCTCCATCTGCAAACGCACAAAACGATTAGATTGTGAAGTATGTTTAACACTTACCTTTTTTAAAGTATGTAATGTGGTACTCTGATGACTTGACTTGATGGGGCGAGCAATAACATAAGTTATTAAAATTAAATTATATTGATATAGTCATGTAATTTTAAATTTAAAAAACAAAGAGTTCTCTATTCGCGCTAAATAGTTAAAGCTGTTAAATAAAAATAATTGTATCACTCTGCGGTTATATTGCATAGCGTATTCCTATATTACTAACATTTAGGTCTGATTAAAACAATAATGCAACGCAAAAAACGTACCTTGCTGCGTTGGTGTTGGTGGTGGTAGTTGTGGTCTCAAGCCGTGGAATCTGATGTGGTGTTGCACCAAATTGTTTCTACGCACGAAAATACAACCACAAATGGTACAAACGTGTGTGGCGTTCATCTTTAATATGGATTATAAGTTTTGATAATCACAAACAATACAGCACAACACGTACGTTTTAAATAGTTCAAAGGTGCTTTACGCAAATCGCAAATGATGATAATCAGCAACTAACACAAATCGCGTAGAACGGAACAGGATCGGACTAACACGTCTTCACGCACTGAACTCTCGAACTGAACTGAGGGAGGGCTGGTGATGTGGGTGACTATCCCCACTAATGGATTCCGGAGAAGGTCGGGGCAAAGACTCTCAACCGCTGTCTTGGGTACAGCACAACACGTACGTTTTAAATAGTTCAAAGGTGCTTTACGCAAATCGCAAATGATGACAATCAACAACTAACACAAATCGCGTGGAACGGAACAGGATCGGACTAACACGTCTTCACGCACTGAACTCTCGAACTGAACTGAAGGAGGGCTGGTGATGTGGGTGACTCTCCCCACTAATGGATTTCGGAGAAGGTCGGGGCAAAGACTCTCAACCGCTGTCTTGGGTACAGCACAACACGTACGTTTTAAATAGTTCAAAGGTGCTTTACGCAAATCGCAAATGATGACAATCAACAACTAACACAAATCGCGTAGAACGGAACAGGATCGGACTAACACGTCTTCACGCACTGAACTCTCGAACTGAACTGAAGGAGGGCTGGTGATGTGGGTGACTCTCCCCACTAATGGATTTCGGAGAATGTCGGGGCAAAAACTCTCAACCGCTGTCTTGGGTAAAGACCACCCTGCTCTAATGGAACTCGATATGAGCGGTCTACTATGGGTTCCTAGAAGGGTCAGCCGTCTTCCCATCGAGGTATCAAATTACAGCATCCGCATTCCCAGACAGGTCTCGACTTGTCGGTTTTTTGTGTGAACACCTGCACCCTCCAGTCGAGGTATCAAATTACAACATCCGCATTCCCAGACAGTAGACTGGACGCGACGGTTATTTGTGCGAACAGCTGCCTCGGTGCAGAGTACTTGAAGGGGGGTGTATCGATACACCTCCCTTTGCAGTATATGTTCAAAGCATTGCAATTATATTCTCCTTAAAATTTGCATTCACTGGTAGTTCAATTGACCGCAAGCGCTGATGGGCTAGCTCTGTTGGTTGTAGCGTTACCCTGATCAACTCTTGTATTAATTATCCAAAGTATGTCATGTGGGTACTGAGAATACTCGGCTTGACGAGGAGAATCCAAAAATGCAAAAAAAAAGGTCAAAAGTGTGGTGCGGGCCCCTTTTTTGTAAACATCATCCAAAGTGTACGATGTGGGTACTCAAATGACTCGGCTCGACTAGACGAATAAGAATCTGCAATCAGAATTCAAATCCGACCTATGGTAACCAATATAGCCCGCCCGCCCCCCCCCCTACATCGTCCAAATGTACATTGTGGGTATGCAAATTTCTCGGCTTGACTAGACGAACAAGAATCTGCAATCAGAATTCAAATCCGACTTATGGTAACCGAGATAGCCCCCCCCCCTACATCGTCCAAATGTACCTTGTGGGTATGCAAATTTCTCGGCTCGATTAGACGAACAAGAATC
Source organism: Allygus modestus (assembly GCA_963675035.1). NCBI lineage: Eukaryota > Metazoa > Arthropoda > Insecta > Hemiptera > Cicadellidae > Allygus > Allygus modestus. Next base: position 37,879,135 of record OY776113.1, on the reverse strand, counting down.
TGCAATCAGAATTCAAATCCGACTTATGGTAACCGAGATAGCCCCCCCCCCTTACATCGTCCAAATGTACCTTGTGGGTATGCAAATTTCTCGGCTCGATTAGACGAACAAGAATCTGCAATCAGAATTCAAATCCGACTTATGGTAACCGAGATAGCCCCCCCCCCCTACATCGTCCAAATGTACCTTGTGGGTATGCAAATTTCTCGGCTCGATTAGACGAACAAGAATCTGCAATCAGAAATCTGATCCGAGGTTAGGTTAGGTTACGTTACGTTAGGTTAGGTTAGGTTAGGTTAGGTTAGGTTAGGTTAGGTTAGGTTAGGTTAGGTTAGGTTAGGTTAGGTTAGGTTAGGTTAGGTTAGTATTCGCAAAAAAAAAAAATTCGCAAAAAAAAAATTCGCAAAGTGTCACAGACGAGACCTCGGGGGGGGGGGGGGGGGGTTGGGGGGGGGGTGTCCCTCCTGTCCCTCCTGAGCCAGAACACTCCATTCTACCCTACTGGAATATGAATCAAATTTAGTAATAACACTTTTGACCAGTATATTTGATAAAAAATCTTGTCAACTTTAAATTGAGCATGTATAACAATTTCTGTACGAGGCGTCATTTAGGGCCTACAAGAAGAAATATGGAAAAAGTGTAAAAAATATGAGGTTTTCGCCTGCTAAAAGTTCTTCCCATGGCTTTAGAGGTCGCAAACTTAGATTTACAACCCCTGTTATAAACACCAGCACCCGTTATAAACACCAAACAATCAAGTAAAAAGATATTTAAATAAAAAACCTCGGAGAAGTTGGCTCATTGTATCATTATGTTATTTACATGTAATAAAGTCGAATGATCTGACTTAAGAATAATATTTATTTAGTTGATATTTTAAAATTAAATTATACAAAAAAACTTAGGTGACAACCAGAGCCAACTTCACAAGCCACCTGCACTTAGATCTTGTAAAACACCTTTAGGAGTCTTAAGTTAAAATGGCCAACCGGTTAAGACCGTGTGAATATTAAGAATGGAAAAACCGGGCCAATAATTTTTGTCTTCCATACGGAGTACCCAACTAGGGACTACAGTCACGCCAAATTCATCGCTTATCATTTACGTAATACATAGGCTAATTTAAAATTTAAAATTATATGTACTGGCATTAAAGCTCCTTATGATTATACTACTTGTAGAACAGTACTTATAATTATTGTCATGTTCATACACACATGTAGTCTAACATTAAAAACGTACAGGTTGAATTCGATTACTTCCTGGACGAAATAAGCACAGGCAATACGTTAAGCTTCTACGTCTTCAAAATATACGTCTATTAAAAAACGGCATTTTACTGTAGTAAGTTAGTTGTTTTGTACAGCAGTTCCGTTGAATATATTTACTTGGTTCAATTTACTCCATTTTACTTACCTTATATTTGTGTCTTAGTTCTCACTTTAAAGGCCTTTTAATAATGGTTAGGATTTGTCAAAGCTTCTGAATTATAATATTAAATATAGTATAATAGTGCTATCAAATTAACTTCTAGCATTAGCATTGTTTTACGGCAATATATTTTGTACTGCATTAAAAATAGTTGACTTTTATTTGTTAAAAGGAATTTATATAATTATATGCGTATGGTTTTTAGTAATAATATGCGCAAATTAATTTCGTCCGTCGCGTCGTGTCGGCCGCGTTGTCAGTGCGAATGGATGAGCGCCTTCCGTTTAAAGATACTTTTTGCGCACCATGTAGAACGATGATCTGTAGTGTAAATGAACCTACTCTTTATATTTTCACTATAAAATATATGAAATGGCTCGTTGTGCCAACGGCCCTAAAGTTGAAATAACAAATATGTTAAACTAAACGGTTCGTTGTATTAACGACCTAATTTCATTTTTATTTTAAATATTACATTTTAAGGCCGTTGACTCAACGATCTGTAGTGTAAATGGACCTTGAATTATTATTTTATTATTTAGATAGGGAACCGTGAAGCGGTTAGGGTTCATTTACGCTACAGATCGTTGACCCAACGACCCTCCTAAATATTTAATAAAATATTTCATGGGTTCATTTACTCTACAGATCGTTGACACAATGGCCCTTCTAAAATAACTAAACAAAAATAAAGGTTCATTTGCTCTACAGCTCGTTGGCACTATGACCCTATCTAAATAATAAAATAATAATTCAAGGTCCATTTACACTACAGATCGTTGAGTCAACGGCCTTAAAATGTAATATTTAAAATAAAAATGAAATTAGGTCGTTAATACAACGAACCGTTTAGTTTAACATATTTGTTATTTCAACTTTAGGGCCGTTGGCACAACGAGCCATTTCATATATTTTATAGTGAAAATATAAAGAGTAGGTTCATTTACACTACAGATCATCGTTCTACATGGTGCGCAAAAAGTATCTTTAAACGGAAGGCGCTCATCCATTCGCACTGACAACGCGGCCGACACGACGCGACGGACGAAATTAATTTGCGCATATTATTACTAAAAACCATACGCATATAATTATATAAATTCCTTTTAACAAATAAAAGTCAACTATTTTTAATGCAGTAAAAAATATATTGCCGTAAAACAATGCTAATGCTAGAAGTTAATTTGATAGCACTATTATACTATATTTAATATTATAATTCAGAAGCTTTGACAAATCCTAACCATTATTAAAAGGCCTTTAAAGTGAGAACTAAGACACAAATATAAGGTAAGTAAAATGGAGTAAATTGAACCAAGTAAATATATTCAACGGAACTGCTGTACAAAACAACTAACTTACTACAGTAAAATGCCGTTTTTTAATAGACGTATATTTTGAAGACGTAGAAGCTTAACGTATTGCCTGTGCTTATTTCGTCCAGGAAGTAATCGAATTCAACCTGTACGTTTTTAATGTTAGACTACATGTGTGTATGAACATGACAATAATTATAGGTACTGTTCTACAAGTAGTATAATCATAAGGAGCTTTAATGCCAGTACATATAATTTTAAATTTTAAATTAGCCTATGTATTACGTAAATGATAAGCGATGAATTTGGCGTGACTGTAGTCCCTAGTTGGGTACTCCGTATGGAAGACAAAAATTATTGGCCCGGTTTTTCCATTCTTAATATTCACACGGTCTTAACCGGTTGGCCATTTTAACTTAAGACTCCTAAAGGTGTTTTACAAGATCTAAGTGCAGGTGGCTTGTGAAGGTGGCTCTGGTTGTCACCTAAGTTTTTTTGTATAATTTAATTTTAAAATATCAACTAAATAAATATTATTCTTAAGTCAGATCATTCGACTTTATTACATGTAAATAACATAATGATACAATGAGCCAACTTCTCCGAGGTTTTTTATTTAAATATCTTTTTACTTGATTGTTTGGTGTTTATAACGGGTGCTGGTGTTTATAACAGGGGTTGTAAATCTAAGTTTGCGACCTCTAAAGCCATGGGAAGAACTTTTAGCAGGCGAAAACCTCATATTTTTTACACTTTTTCCATATTTCTTCTTGTAGGCCCTAAATGACGCCTCGTACAGAAATTGTTATACATGCTCAATTTAAAGTTGACAAGATTTTTTATCAAATACACTGGTCAAAAGTGTTATTACTAAATTTGATTCATATTCCAAAGAACTTTGAAATTTGACGAAATTTGCCGATAAACCTCATAAAGTTCCCACTTCTTTCATTTATTTACTGTAACTCGTAAATGAGACCTCGTGCAGAAAATATTATAATTGTTGGAATTAAAGTAGTCATAATTTAATATATAAAAATAAATGTTTGTACGTCTGATAGTCTGTCCGTTCGTATTTTATGCGTTGCTATACCGCTCATCCGATTGCTTTGAAATGTTGCATGGTAACACAGGTTAACCCTGGGAAGGATACCTTGTAAACGAGGTCCCGTACAGAAAATAGTTGCTCCATAGAGTAGACAAGATTGAATGTAAAACGAACTGGTAAAAGTTAGTATTACAATGTGTGGTTCATATTCCGAAGAACCTTGAAATTCGACAAAACTTGCCGATACACCTCAAAATTTTCGCACTTCTTTAGTTTTTTATCCACACCGACGAGCTACGGTCCAACCCAACAGTAAAATTCACCAATTGGTAAGTTATTTTGTTTTAAATAAACCATTTCGTATAGAACAAACGTTTTTCAGTGTTTGAAATCTTATAATTGTAACTATAAATCGAAACTACAATGACCCAAAACATCTACAGTAATGTAGTAAATAATAAAAATGAACTTTAATTAACTAAACATAGTATTTTTGTAGTTCCTATTTTATAATAATGTTATATGAGTTTTAATAGTACAACCATCCTATATGATAATACCCCCGTTGCAGCAAACCTGCATACTCAGCGAATTTCCAATGTGTGTATATATATATATATATATATATATATATATATATATATATATATATATACGCATATTATATTATATTATTATGCATATTATATATATATATTGCCATTTATCAAGTTTCATAGATACATATTAAAAAATTAGCTGTATATTAAATTTTAATTTTTCTCCATAAGAATAACATGGTGATTGAGAACTCAGGTTTGCTGCAACAAGGAACAGAAAATATTAATTTTTAATGCAAATATCAACAGACCACAACCAGGTGAAGGCACATACCAAGTTTCATCCGTATACATTTATAAATAAGCAATTTATACCATTTTAATTATTCTCCCTAAGAATAACATGGGGGCTGAGTACGCAGGTTTGCTCAACAAGGAATACAAATTATGGTTTTTTATACAAATATCAATGTAACTCAACTAGGTGAGCTACATACCAAGTTATATTAATTTATGTTCATAATTAAATGAGGCATAACAAATTTGTATTCTTCATAAGAATAACATGGGCGCTGAGTACGCATTTTTTATGTAGCATTAGATTGCAAATACTTGTGGTTTTTTTCTTTACTTTCCAAATTACAAGGTAATACTTAAATTAGTTGTTCGAATAATGAGTTCTATGCAATTGTCTTCAGTGTCGGTTATTTTTAGCGGATTTCATTTTTCGGTATTATGAATCTGAAGGGCATGAGCCACCCTCAAAATTAGTTTTTTTGCCCTTAAGATTAACATAGGGAATAATTTGATTTGAATTGCAGCTGTTAATACATTATGGACAGGTTATTATCAATACCAGATTTTACAGATAAGAATTTATTTATTAGTGAATTTCCTATGGAAAGTGAACTATTAGCATGACCCGCACGGTGAAACTTAAGCCCGGGACCACCATAGAAGTTCCTAACGTGACCCCCTGAACACGTTTTGGGGGGTCGTTCAAAATTTTATATATATATATATATATATATATATATATATATATATGTATATGTATATATATGTGTTTGCACTCTAGCGGTCGCAATTTTTGTCCGATTTACTTCAAATTTGGTAGGGACGTTCCTTTCTGTAATCAGTTGGACAAGTTCGTTGGGAAAAACAATCGGAAAACTCTAAACCCCTTTTTTGGGGGATTAATCTTTCAAATTTCGAGTTTGTGGGCCCAAAAATGGTCATAAAAGCCCCAGATGTAAAATAAATGCATGTAAAAAGATGGAAATTAGAGAGGCGAAAATTTTAAGCCCTCTCTTGTCATTCTAGCATAAATATTTACCGAGTTATTAAAGAAAATGTGTATTGACTAAACACAGTACGTTGTCTTATGGGGGTTTTACACGAGAAAAGCCTGTTATTCCTTTGTTAGAGTACTTTATCATCCCCAGCAACCTCACACCTACTTTCATGCCTGTCTGGACCTTCTCCTAACCTTATATTGGGCAAAATTGTATTCCCAGCTTTGCAAGTAAATGAAACCAGGAGTATCAGAACAGACAAAAAATCAATGTTTTCAGATTTCAATAAAAACTGGACAAATGTATGTTTTTACACTGATTTTGAGTTTTAAAAGTTTTTATTTGGAAATTCACTTCCCTCACGTCAGCGTGCTGCGTGCGAACTCGTTTATTTATGTTGTATGCAACGGAGATATTTAAATTGTTCTTAAAATTTGTTTATCCGTTTGTCTGTTTATAAGCCAGATTTGTTTAGCGTTTCACAAACAACGACAATATTGAATGAAATAAAATGTTTTGCCTATTTTCGTGAGGAGGAGGAATTCTTTTGACTATTTTAAAGCATTAGGGTGATGCCCCTTTGTCCGGCACCGCAACAAAATCGATCTTAAGGGTACAGGTCACTCAAATTTTCACTGCAGAATGCACCATATTTGTGCTTTGGAGCATTTAGTCAGCTTTTTACATTTTATCAGAGAACGGAGGAAATATGATTTACTACTCTACAAAGGTATACTAAACCAATCCAATAACGGCAAGACAATGAATCATTGGCTATAGAACACGTAAGCCCTTGCAACATGGTATGTAAAGCTCAGTTTGTCTAGGTACCATTGTGATTATAATACCGAATATTTTATGTATTTAAATCCACCTTTAATAAGTCCAACAAACTACTGGAGTTATTGATCAGATATTTGAAAGAAGATGGGTAAAAAAACAGTTATGGGTTTATTCCTGTTCCAATAAGGCTCGGCCTTAAAGGCCTTCAACATTTCCATGTTAATTATACTAGACCGATTGAGCAAATATTGGTAGAAAGACAGCAGGCAATGAACTATAGTAAGAAACAGGCCTATACTTTCCATCCTGTATGCCCTCTGCTCCGTCGGCCTTACACTTTAAATTTATTCATCAATGACGTTAGTAGTTAACTGAACCGATTGAGCATACATTTGTTAGGAGAATAGTAAATACATCATAAAATAACCTTTGCCTACTCATGGTCCAAAAATGATTTACAAAATGATGGAATAACATATATGGGTTAATAAATGTGTTCTAATCAGGCCTCATCCATGGAAAAATATCGTATTGTATAGAAAGATATTCGAAAATACTAACATCGGGGTTAAGGTTTGTAAATAACAAAATAAAAAAAACTAACAGCTGTTCAAAAGCAACCATTCAATTGTAAAAATAACACTCACCTGGTAAAGTATCATGTGATTTTCTTGAGAATTGTGATTACAGTAGAACCTCGATAACACGACTCTCAAGGGGATCTCTAAAATAGTCTTCTTATCGAGGTACACTTGTAATTGAGGGTCGTGCTATCAAGGTGGTTTTCACAACAAGACGTGTTATCGAGGTCACATACTTTTTGCTATACCAAGCACATTTGTTATGAAACATTTCTAATAAGTTGTGTTTTAAGTAGAAAATTACTGTATAAATCAGTCATAAATAAAAGAACAAACGTACAAGTAAAACAAACTTCTTTATTATTGCGACAGTAAGAAAAAAATCAACAGACTCAGTTCACTAAAGTACTGTATAGAGTTAATAAGCTCGAAATACAGTAAAACTTAACCTATTGTGAAATACGCAATAAAATACTATAATGTTAGAAAATGAAAATCTACATATTGTAAGTCAGGTCTTCTATAACTCAACTAGTCAATAAATGTACAGTAGGTACAGTAACAATTTAATCAAAGTTACATTATAGAAAACATTTTAGTTTTTCCCGTGAAAGAACATCTTCTGACCCGTGATAGACAAGGAAAGGCCGGAATGGGAAGGGGGTGGGGAAGGGGTTTTCCTGTTGAGACCTGAGCCCAAGACGTTGTTGTTTACTTCAAAACATCCGTTCTAACCGTGGGAACTCTGCGTGAGAAAGGTTTAGTCGTGCTATAAAGGTTCCGTAACGCAAAACGGCGTGCTATTGAGGTTAGAGTCGTGTAATAAAGGTTCACTTACCCAAAGAAGCGTGTTATTGAGGTGGGAGTTGTGCTATAGAGGTTCAGTTATTTGAAAAGACGCGCTATAGAGGTTTATTTATTAGTAATATGAAATTACAACAAGACGTGCTATCGAGGTATTTATTTGAAAATGAGTCGTGTTATAGAGGTGTTTATAACATTGAGCGTTATGGGAGATTCACGGGGATTTGAAAATCAGACTCATTATCGAGGTTTTTGTCTTATCGAGGGTCGTCGTAGTGAGGTTCTACTGTATTACCTATGCGTACATAACTTTAAATGTACATGATTAGGTTATGTATAAATTGCGAGAACCATTCAAACTAAAGATTGAACATAAAACAGGCATGCCCAAGTAATCGAGGAAATAAGCAAAGCAAATACGCTAGCCTTGGAGTGGAACCGTGAATATAAGTCTCTAGGCATTTTTTAAAAAACTAACTGGCTTTTCGAGCAAAGCTCGGTCCCCCAGGTGCTTTAAAAAATTTAACGATTTTCTCAAACATACCATTAGTGATCGCGAGCGAAGCCGCGACGGGATACTAGTATTAAGTAACCATGTATCTTATAAAATAATAGCGTGTAGTGGCGAAGTGTAGCCCTCTATTCAGAGCAAACTATTCAACGTAAAGAGGCCAGGGTTGTGTCAAAAAATGACCCTTAGCCCAAGGACAGAATAGAGTTTTGATAATGGAACCAGAAGTAGATGGTTTTCCTTTGATAAATCCTGGGTCTCAAAAAATATGACAGCAGAACGGCATTCTAGTGGTTTACAGCTGGAATTGTAGTTTGATTTGCAATTTATGCAGTTGTTGTAGTTTTGTGTGAGCAGAATCAACACTTTTTGGAAAAAATTACAGTAGTGACTATCCTTCCTAAAGTTCGATTTGTGTATCAGTATAAAAAACCATGATTAAAGACACAAACACAATCTGACAAAACGTATATGGGAGGAGTTATGTTATGTTTATAATGAATAAATGTGAAGATACAAGTTAATGCAATTGATATAATTCAGTAAACTATATTTTGGTTAAACATTTAAAGTCTTGTAGCACATTTAATTACAAGTTTGTAATTTTTTGTTTGAAGTAAAAAAAAATATAAATACAGTAAATTAAAGTAGTTTTAACTCTGCTCAATAGCAATATTTTAATAGAATTAGACAGCTTGCTAAATCTTGCTGAATTTCCTGATTCCTAGAGAATGTTCCAGACGTTTTTAAATCAGCCTAAAACACGAATTGTGAGGGAAGGTAAGACTATGATTGGTGGACGTCGCCTGCTGCATTGGGGAAACGCTGTTTTGTAAGCCAATCAGAACGCGAGGCTACCTAGTATAAATACTTAATTTCTGAGTTTTGCGGTCTTTTCAGTTGTGACTTTGTGCAAAGTAGTTTGTATTTTTTTTATTATCTGAGATTCAGTTACCCCAGAAATTGGGTAAGTTTTAATGTGTAATTAATTAGTTGATTTTAATTTGCAAAGTTTGAATGTACTGTATAAACAAGTCTTACCTATTCCATTTTACAGGTTTTGTTATTATTTAATTCAAGGCATTAAATGTAGATTTCTTTTTTAGGGCTCATGATTGCAGTAAATAATTGACAAACTAAATTTAACAAATTGAGCAGAGCAAAAAAGAATAAATAAGTAGTCAAGAGGATATTTTATTGCATATATGTAGAAGTGTTGCATGAAGAAAGGACATTATATTTCACTTGATAATTTAAATGGCTGTTTCATTTCCTAACATTTCATATTCACCAGTCAGTTGAGGCAGTTCACAATTTAAGAAAAAAAAATTAAATGTAGTTTTACCGTTATCAAACCAGAACGTATAGAAAGCTACAAAATGCGCAACTCTGCTGTTGTGAATTTATTTGCCCGGATGTTGGTGTGGAAAGTTTATAATTTTAAAGAAGCAGTTTGAATATAAGCTGATTAAATCAAATAATAAGATGGGCTTGAAAGTGGAATTTCTAGTAAAACAAGAACTTCAATATGAACTTAGTATAAGAGGGATTGATTTTGACGTAAATAATGGAGTAAATGAACTAAGAAAATTATTGAGAGCTGCAATAAAAATTAAGGTTTCTCCTAACCCTTACAATCTCTCTAAAAAACTAGTCGTTAAAGATGAAATTCAAACAATCACAGCAAGTTTACAATCTTTGGAAACTAAAATTGAAGATCTTGCAGACGGTAAAGATATAAACGCCTTTATCAGGACCGAGATAAAAATTAATCACTATGAGTCAAGAATAAAGAATCTAAGTAGTTTTAGATTAGATCCGTCCGAGAAAACTACCTTGGAAACATTAAGTAATAAGCTAAAGATAATCAAAGATTCGTTTAGTAATCTTAGTTTTGATGAAACGGAAAAAGAAACTGTGGAACGTAAATTGAGTGAAAGTTTATTGGAAGAGGAGGAATTAGAAAATGTATTCACGGAAAAATTAAAAGTGGGGCAAAAAGTAAGTGAACCCGGTTTATGTATACAAGAAGACCAAAAATGTTCTTTTTCAAAGTTGCCTAACCCAATCCAGATACATTTAAGAAACTTCCAAGTGTGTGATGGTTTAGATGTAAATAAACTATTAGGGTTTATCAAAAACATTTTAAAATTGAAAGATGAAACGGAATTGACAGATGAGCAAATTGTAGATTTAAGCTTAGGCTACACCACAGGACCACTCCACACTAAGATCCTAGAGAGTAAGCGTTTGAAATCAAGCTTAAATGTGTTACATCAAATATTGCTGTCGTATTTTGTTCCTGTAGGCCTAAGGGAAAGTTTGAAAAGAAATTTAGTAAACAGACCTCAGATTGCTATATCCTAACAGTAAAAGAAAATGCGATGTTGTTAAACTGTAGATATTCCGAACAAGAATTGGTAGAGTTAATTACTATAGGGATGAATCCTGAAACTAGGGCCAAGTTAGTATTTCACTCAATGCCTTCAACGTTTGAAGACTTAGACAAACTGTGCATACACGCACAGAACGTTGCATACGAAGACGATTGCAGGCGCGCTGTCAGAGTCCACCCTGCTCCTCAAGGGAGGATGGTAAATAACGTAAATGGCCCTAGTACAGTTAAATGTTATAATTGCAACCGATTAGGACACATTGCCAGAAACTGTTATAGGAGACAGGGAAATTTCACAAATAACTACAGAGGGAATGAGACGGGCACAGCGCCAAAAAACGGGGTAGGTGGGGGAAAACTATAAATACAAATACTAGAGTAGATTTTCCCCAGGTAAAGAGTAGAATATTTTATAACAGCAGTAAAACACAAAGAAGAATGTATCATGGTGAAATCAGGAAATATAATAAGTATAGTAGAAGAGTAAATTATGAACTAGGATCAATCCACAATCCTAGGTTAAAGTCAAAACTCTGCATGTTACCTACTCTCAAGGTAAATTTTGGTAGCAGTTTAAATGAAAGCGTGTTGCTAGATTCAGGAAGCAGTGTAAGCTTAATTAATGAAGCTATGTATAAGAAGTTATTAGGACTAAAAATAGGGAAGAAAATAAATGAAGCTAAGGTTAACTGTAAATCAGCGATAAACAATAATATAGACATTATAGGGCAGTGTGATATCAAGACAAAGGTGCATAACTACTCCTGGAAAGTTTCGTTTCTGATTGCAAAAAATTTAGTCTGGAAAGTAATTTTAGGTTCTGACTTTATTAAGAAATCAAATATGGTTTTGGACTTGAGCACAGACAGTTGTCATTTCAAATTTAGTCCAGGGATTAAAATATTGTTAAATAACAATCCGACCGTAATCAGTTCAAATGTAAACAAGGAAATAGTAGTAGGGTGTAATCAAGCAGGAAACGAGATAAGGAAACTTATAGAAGATTATCCTAGTGTCTTTACAAATAAAATCGGAGCAGCTATTGACTTTTCAGTTACTTTAAAGAAGACTCTGAGCCTGTGAAACAAAAATGTTATCCCTTGAGCCCTCCAAAACATAAAATTATGAAAGATATTGTAGACGATTTATTAAAGCAAGACATAATAAGGCCGAGTTTATCTAGTTATGCCAGTCCCAGTTTCGTAATAAAAAAGCCTAATTCTGATAAATTTAGACTAGTAATTAATTACAATGCTTTAAATAAGAAGATCGAACAAGTCAACTATCCTATTGGAGATATGCAAGAGTTGTACCATTATTTAAGGGATTCTGAGTATTTTACTGTACTAGACTTAACACAAAGCTTTCACCAAATCAAGATAGCCGAAGAAAGTAAACATATAACTGCTTTTACAACTAATTATGAATTATACGAGTGGAATCGGCTACCATTTGGACTTCATTCAGCGACTTCAAGACACACCAAAATGAGGACGAGGAAGTAAAGAAAATAATACACAGCGTAAACAATGGTTCTAACAATGAGAAGTTTTCTTTAAATAAAGGAGTATTGATGCACCAAACAAGTGGAAATAGTGCTAAGAAAATATATTTACCCAAGAAGTTGTTTGATATGGTATTTAAATATTTTCACAACGCGTTGAGTGGCTGCCACTTAGGAATGTACAAAACTATAAAGAAAATAACTGAGTATTTTTACATGCCAAAAATATCGGAAGAAGTCAAGAGTAGAATAAAATGTTGTGAATTGTGCAGTAAAGGTAAACAGTCACAAAAGGTATTTCAAGGGCCTTTAGTATCAAGTAATGCGAATGCCCCCATGGATAGATTGTACGTTGATATTTTTGGTCCATTGACAAGAAGTAAAACACAGAACAATAACTTGTTAATTATAGTAGATCAATGTACTAAGTTTGTATGGTTGTATGCGATGAGAGATGCAAAATCAAAGTCAATTGTAAATATTTTGGAAAACTTTGTTTTTAAAAACTTTGGGTTGTGTAAAGAACTTATCAGTGACAATGCAAAATGTTTTATTAGTGGTGAGTTTAAAAATTATTTGTTCAGCAAGGGTATTATGCACAGAACAATCATACCATATGTACCAAGAAGTAACATATCTGAACGGTATTTGAGAAATATTAAAGCTATTTTTCAAATTTATTTTCACGACTGTCAAAATAAATGGGATGTACAATTAAGTGAAATCCAATTAGCTTTAAACAGTGCATGCAATGAAGCAACAAGATACACTCCACATGAACTAATGTTTAGTTATAAAGTAAACAGCTCTCTTTCAAATGTTTGGGGTTTAAATGAAGTAATACAAGAAAAAGTAGATGGGAAGAAGTTAGCGGAAAAATTGAGTCAAGCAATTTCTAACAACAAATCTCGAAACAAGTTGAATAAAAAGTTGGACAAGTACAATGAAGAAAAATGTAAACACCCTTTTAAGAAAGACAGTATAGTTTATGTAAAGACTTATCATTTAAGTAATAAAGGAAAAAGGTTTCAAGCTAAGACTGCTCTAAGGTATGACGGTCCTTATAAGATTTTAATTTTTATTTCAGGTTCAAGTTGTGTTGTTCAAAAGATAAGTCAACCAAACATTGTAAAACGAGTCCATGTTTTTTAGTTAAAGCTTGGGACAGAGTAAGACAGTTTAAAAGAATGAGAAAACAAGTATTTACAATTTTTTTAGTTTAAGGAAAGTTTAAGATGTATTTATTTTAAAAGTTTTATTGCAAAAAGGTTGTTTTACATAAATGAAAACAATAATAGTTTCAAGGAACAATATTTAATGTTAAACAAGCATTTAACTGTAATTAGAAAACCAAATGGTTGAAATGAAATGTAAACATTATATACCTCTGTCGTAGAATTCCAACATGAATCTCAGGATGTAAACAGACCGTGACCTTGAACATGAAACTGGCCTGACGACTTTCACTTTCACTGCACTATACACGCACGGACTCCAGAACAGGAGAACTTAGATTTTATTTTACTTTTTTTTATTAATTAAAACACTTCGATTACTTCACTTCACTTTACTGGACTTATTCTAACACAATCGAGGTGTGACATCGACTACTGACATCCTTGAGATGAGATGGAATTGTTTACCATTAAACCAAATGTGTTATTACACTACAAGTTAGTCTTAATGTTAAATAAAGAATTTTAAACAAATATATGATTCCTAAACCGATTGTAGAAACAATGTTTTGTATGTAATCTGTATTAAATATCTAAAAATCTATGTGAAACTGTTTTATATGCGGAACGAGATTAGCTGGCGGGATGCAACACGGGTCACCTACTTAGTCCACGCGCCAGAGACGCACTGTACTGAAAAAAGGGAATATTGGCGAGGCATTCTGTGGCTGACCGGCTGATACTGTCGACTTCCTCTAGAACCGGAAGTCACCCTACACAAGCGATCACCAGGGCTCATGTGTTCTTCACAAAGACGTAACGATATTGTGGCCTTAAATATGTATTTTATTTTGAGATAATCGTTATAATAGTGTTTGTTTGCTTTTTTTGTTTGTTAGAGAAGATCAATTTTTTTTGAGGTAACAAAAAATTAAAAGTGAAGGGAAATTTGTAGCACATTTAATTACAAGTTTGTAATTTTTTGTTCGAAGTAAAAAAAAATATAAATACAGTAAATTAAAGTAGTTTTAACTCTGCTCAATAGCAATATTTTAATAGAATTAGACAGCTTGCTAAATCTTGCTGAATTTCCTGATTCCTAGAGAATGTTCCAGACGTTTTTAAATCAGCCTAAAACACGAATTGTGAGGGAAGGTAAGACTATGATTGGTGGACGTCGCCTGCTGCATTGGGGAAACGCTGTTTTGTAAGCCAATCAGAACGCGAGGCTACCTAGTATAAATACTTAATTTCTGAGTTTTGCGGTCTTTTCAGTTGTGACTTTGTGCAAAGTAGTTTGTATTTTTTTTATTATCTGAGATTCAGTTACCCCAGAAATTGGGTAAGTTTTAATGTGTAATTAATTAGTTGATTTTAATTTGCAAAGTTTGAATGTACTGTATAAACAAGTCTTACCTATTCCATTTTACAGGTTTTGTTATTATTTAATTCAAGGCATTAAATGTAGATTTCTTTTTTTAGGGCTCATGATTGCAGTAAATAATTGACAAACTAAATTTAACAAATTGAGCAGAGCAAAAAAGAATAAATAAGTAGTCAAGAGGATATTTTATTGCATATATGTAGAAGTGTTGCATGAAGAAAGGACATTATATTTCAGTTGATAATTTAAATGGCTGTTTCATTTCCTAACATTTCATATTCACCAGTCAGTTGAGGCAGTTCACAATTTAAGAAAAAAAAAATTAAATGTAGTTTTACCGTTATCAAACCAGAACGTATAGAATGCTACAGTCTAAAATTCCGATTTAGTTCTTTTATCTGAAAATTTTGTTTCATTTTACAGAGTATGCGTTATTTGATGAAATTGGATGAAAATATGGTAAGAAGTTTTGATAAAATTGATAAGAAAACTAAAGGAGTAATTGACCTATCCCATTATTAGCATTGAATACATAAATATTTATACTAGCTGTCACCATACCCGGTTTCGCCTGGGAATAAACATTGTGGTGTGCGCTGCTTTATGTGGTTACCCATGGAATACTACGAATCGTGATCAGCTGTTTTAGTTATAATAAGCTCAAACCATAAGAGCTTATAATAAAGTGAATGTCCATAAGAATAACATTATCAAGTGATTAAATTATCACAAGTAGACTTGGTGAGATCTTGCTGTATTTTAGGCCAAAAGACAAACCTCAGAATTTCATTAGCAAACGTTACCTCAAGATTTAATAAATTATTTATTTATAAACTTTGACTTTATAATAGACTAAAACTTTTATAGACAACAAGAAGTAATAAATAACAAATTCTAAGATAAATAAGAAATTTAAATCACAGCCTTAGAGGTTGTGTCTATTATTCACCATCTTTAATTTAAAGCTTGTGAAGAACTACAACAGTGACATTAATTAACTAACTAGAGATCTTTAATTGGATATTTATTCAATTTGAAAATTATTTTTATTGGTTTTTAATTTAATTTTAGTTAATTTCCTAGTATTTTATTATATATTACTCAGAGATTTTTAGAGCTTGTCAGCTCGGTCAACCAAGACCTTGAGATTAAAATATATACCTTTGTGTAAACCAAAACTAACTAGGCCACCATTATTATATTTAAATCACCTACTGAAAATTTATTTAATTGAAATCCAGCAAATTTGTAACATCAGTTTGTGATTCCCTTGAATCAGTTAATCAAAACCGAATACACAAGTAAAGTCACAATAAAGTAAATCTCTTCATATAAATAGCTGATTTATTTCATTACTGTAGATAAGCTAAACCAGCTGAATAAATAGGGACAGATAAAGTAATTTAACAGTTTATCAGGTAATCTTATTAGGTTTATCTTATTAGCGTAATTTTCAAATAATCTCAGATTTATTTTGGAAGTTTAATTAAATAATATTATTAAACCCTCTGGAATCCAAACAAACATCAGTATTTCGTGATGATTTTATTATTATTTATTATCTTATACTATTCAGATTATGGCGGGATAGTAGATTCTACCAAATATTATATGTGATTTGCAGGAGGGAATATCTGTTATTTGTTTAATTATGACGATATATTTAAAGAGATAAATATAAATGCAAAGGTTGTGTATGCATTTGTTTTTAAGGTATCTACAAAACGATCTACAAATAACATAATCTGTTGAACAAAAGTATGACACGGCGCGGCAGAACACATCGTACAGCCGAAGTTGGTATAGGCTGCTAAATTAAACTCGTTACGTGTTCAGTTATCTCAGGCTGTATCTGTGTATAAACAGAGCATGAGATACGATTTTACTAATTAGCCTTTTTATTAATGTAATATATATTTTTTAACCACAAATAAGTATTTTATTTACAATTACTTTATAACACATCGTGAAATTTTACGTAATCCAAATAACTAATTTAATAAATAGTCCGTAAGTTAAGCTGTATTTAACTATGGTACAGTAAAAATTACAAAACTAAATGTGGACTTATTAGTTCCGATACCGTTTAAAAATTAGATAACTTCTTATATCTTATAAAATAAAAAAAATCCATCAAAGAGAAACTAATTTACGCTACTGTTATTTAAAATGTTAAAATCAAATATATGTTTAAACTAATTTAACTATTAATTTAGCAATCACAAATTTATTTATTTTGCAAAATAGAACATTTTAAATTAATTTACTCCGCTAAACAACATCATTTACTGTTTCAATTGGATGAAAACATAAATACTGTAACGCTACATAATAGTAATTTTTTACTGACTTTTTAACAACTTTTAAAATGGAAGCTGAGAACGTTAAAACAGTTAATGGTTTATTTTAACTTTACCTATCGCTTGAAGTGGGGCTTTAAGAGCCACTGGGGCAAAGCCCAATGAAGATATATTAGTTTGTATAAGTGATCTAGACATAATAAGCTATCAATTAAAAAATTAATGATTAAAATAGGCCCAGTAGATCAGCCCGTTGGACTGGTCAAAGTTTTAATTATTTTGAAATATATATAGTGATATCCATTTACACAAAACCCCGATTTTAGGGAACATATCCCCTAACTTTGCCTGCTGATTTTCTACCAATTATTTGTTCAATCGGTCTAGTAAATATATGATTAACATGGAAATTTTGAAGGTCATAGGTCAATAGGAACGAGTCTCATTGGAATTGAAATAAGCCCTTAACTGTTTTTGTGATGGACCTATCTTCTTCCAAATATTTACTCAATAACTCATGTAGTTTGTGCATGATGGGCTTAAAAACACATAACAAATTCAGCATTATAATCACAATGACTATCTAGATAAATTAAGCTTTAAATACCATGTTGCAAGGTCTTATGTGCTCCCAATGTTTAGTTGCCGCGCCTTGATTTTATATGTACATTGTTTAGTACACCGTTGTGAAGTAGTTAGTAAAGCACCTGTTTTTTCCATTCTGTGGTAAAAGATAAACGATCTGACTAAATGCTCATTAGAACAAACATGGTGCATTGTACGGTGAAATGTTGAGTAATCTGTACCCATAAACTCTTCTATGGGGCAGTGACGGACCAATGGGCATAACCCTAATGACGTACGTAATGATTTGCAGAAGCCTAGACGTTTCCTGCCCAACACGAAAATGGGCAACATATTTTATTTAATTAGGTTCAGTATTTTTTTGAGAAACACTGAACAAATATGTTTCATAAACACATATTTAAGTGAACACATAGACAGGTGAACAAAATTTAAATATCGCCGCTGCATACAATATTTCACTGCTCAAAGCGATGTAGAAAAAATGTATTTTATTTATATAGATAAATACATTCCTTATGTGTAACATCTGTTATTGCCTGTCCATAATGTGTGAACAGCTACAATTCAAATCAAATTATTCCCCATGTTATTATTATGGGCAAAAAACGAACTATGAGGTCAGGCCGTGCCCTTGAGATTAAAAATATCGAAAATTTAAAACCGTATTGCAAAACTACGAACTGAGACGAATTGTTTTGACACTTCAATCATTAAAATTGGCCAAGAAATAAGGGAGAAGTTGTGTTTACAAAAAACGGCTTAACGTATTATATACATGGATACTGGAAATTTACCGATCATACACATTTGTCATTTGACTTTCGTAATAAGTCAGCAAAGGGCAACGCTAAGCGCAAGCGTCACAAGGTAAAGCGCCTTCAGTTTGACAGATACTATTACCGCGCAGTGTAGTACGATGATCTGTAGAGTAAATGGACCGTTCATTTCAGTTTAAATTTAGTTCACATGAAATGGCTCGTTGTGTCAACGGTCTTATTTTATAAAATTATAAAAATATATCGATGAAGGTCCGTTGTCGCAACGAGCCTGTAGACGCTTTGGACCGTTTTGCTTATATTAAATGGGTTCATTGGCTCTATTATCCTCTTTAAAAATGCAATAATAATGTAAGGGGCCGTTGTATCAACGATCTGTAGAGTAAATGGACCTTCTTTTTTAAAATTAAATATAACGGAGGGTCATAGTATCAACGAGCTGTAGTGTAAATGGACCTCATATTAAATTAAATATTATTAAATAGGTCCGTTTTGCCAATGATCTGTAGAGTAAGTGAGCTGTCCCCGGTGAAGCGAACCAAATTTCGGTCCGGCCGCGTTCCAGGTCGCGCCGCAAATGGTGGGCCACCGCGGCAGCGCTTAGCGTGGGGGATATAGGGAAAACACGACGCGCGCTCAATTGAATTGAATTTGCAGCCAGGGAACATTTTTTATGGTTGAATGGCCTTCTGATCCGTATTCCTGAATAGTTTCTCGAATTTTTAATACCAAAAGTAACTATATTCAACCAGGGTTAGTTGTTTAAAAAGAACAGAAAGTTGGGAGTTTTGTAAAATAATCTCCTCGATGGCTGATTCTTTCATATTTCCAGTCATATAAATTTATGTACGATCCACTAGGCTTTAGGTGTTGTCCAATAATGATGTTTTGAAGTTTTTGGTACTGGAATGAATTTTTTATGAGCAGTAATATCGTTCTTTGGACTAGTGAACCTTTGAATTTTAGCATTTAAACTTCGACGTTCGCCAAAAGTTGTAGATTGAATGAAAGTTAATTGGCCTATATCATAAAATTTGGTTGATGAATGAATAGGTACCATACAAGACAAATACTTTTTAATAGCAAATTTATTCTCAATAAACATTAATTACCAACATGGTTACTAACGTTAAACGTTACTATTAGATCTATAACTAAATTTCGTTGATCAAATGTGATTAAATTGAAAGCTGGTTTGTTAATTTACTTAGTTAATTGGGAAGGGTAAAAGTGATACTAAAACGTAACCCGAATTCAACGACTAAAACTAACTAATAACTATGTATTTTATCAAAAAACTAGGCCATGTTGTAACACAGCATCACTGAGTTGAATTCAACAGCGCGGCACGGCGCGTTGCACGTCTTGGATAGAGCACGGCGAAAGGTTTCAGCATCTTTCCAAACGAATTGTAGGCAAAACAACAACTTTACCGAAAAATGTTTGAAATAAAAGTTTTAGAGAAACTAATTATCTACAAATTTCCCGCTGGAAGTTTGTTTCTAACCTAAAAATCAAAAACTTCCTCGCTGAGTAACTTTTTCATGTCCCTCTTTAATAACACGTAAGAGTTTTTAATTATTAAAAATATTAAAACACGGTAAAATAAAACAATATTTATACTTTCGGACTCCGTAGTTCACGTACACAAAGGATATATAAATTTCATTACAATTCAAACATGGCAGTGAAGTCCAGGAGCGTGTAAACGACAGCGCGTTCAACGCCAGTAACAGCTCTGAGCACACAGTGTTCCATTTCTGTTCCGCACAGTCCCACGCGGACCGTTTTTAGTTCACTTGGCGATCTCTCCAATGGACGGGACAGGCGCAGGGTGTGTGACCTTGTATGAGTCATCATCGCTCTCTGCACTTCCACGTGTGTTCCGCGTGCACTTACCTTATAATGCAAAGCGTAGCGCACTCATTGATAAGTGTTGTAAATATTGTAAATAATTTTACTGTAATTGTCAACATTCAAAACAACTTTGAACAAATTATTTGAAAATGGATAATCAGTACGAGTTGTGAAAGAAAACCTAATGAGCCGCGAATAACCTATTGCCACAAAGATAATTCACTTATTGATAGTAGGGTAATGATTTGATCTTTTAGTCCAACTTGACGGCATTTTTACGAAATGTACTTTGGGTGGTTTAGTATTTTGATTTATTAAACTTGTATTTGTATATCTAAGTTGAGTATTATTGGCCAATTTTCAAATATTACTGCGTGTATTTGAATTTGGATTAGTATGTTTGTAAATTAATACGAATAAATTACAAACAAATTATTATTTAATTGATTTTAAGCTATAGATTTCCTTTTATTAATTATTTTATGATGCATAACTGTAATTTCGTTTGTAATGTACTCAGCGTTTTTATTTTACGCGTAGTATTGAATCTGCCGTAGCCAATTAATTTATAATTAAAAATAAAAATAAATAGTAGGCGCATTAATTATCAGTATTTAATAAAGTTATGGAAATATGTCTTGAATGAATTAGTAGTTATTAATACAATTTTGTTAAAAAGCTTGTGTTGATTTTCTATCACAGCCTGGTTTTGTGACAAATTAAACTTTTGAGATCTCCAACAATAGCAATAGATGTGTACAATAGCAATCAATGTATATTTTGCCCAATTACAAAATGATTGTAATTAACAAGGTTTTACGCAGTTAGATACACGTACTGAACATCTCTAGGCTTAGCAGCTGGTAGTACGACGACGCGACGGCGGGAGATAACTGAGTCTCAGATTCTGACAGAAGAGGCAGTTCTAGTTTTCCCTCGCAAGCGGTTGGCAACGCCAGCGTAACTAGCGCGCCTGACGGCCACGCTTACAACCACTTGAGCTCGAACTGACGCGAGACCATCCAATACGCCATCTTGAATTGGCTTCCGGCTGCCGGGTAGAACCCACTTAAACCAATTCGCGCCGCACTCATTCCAGATAACTGACGCGGCACTTTGTTATACAATACGAATTGGATTGTATTATCAAGCTCATCTATGACTTATTATTTTACAGGCAGTAAGTGGTCTATGGTAGCTACTCTTTTTTATTTTATAAATAGATATTTGTTTCATTGCCGCTGTTTTGTATTAAATAAACTGAATCAAATATACGGTAGCATTTAAAATGACACAGAGAACAGGTTAATATTCAAAATGAATTTGAAACCCAATTTTAAATGGTATTTCATTACAACATAATGCAGTTTTTTTTAGACATCTTAAGTGTTATCAAATAAAATTAACTTATTCAATTTCTGCCTTAGGCTCATTGATACTTTATTTTCTTTCATAGATCCGAGTCCGAGCTAAATCATGGCATCGTACTTTGAAAAACAAATAGCAAATCTTTTTCACAAGCTGTAACTCATGCCGATCATCATCAGGGGAGGTGATCGGATGGGAACAAAAAATGTTGCCCCCAAATAATTTATTGCACTGTTTACAAATTTATGACTGTCGCACAATTTACTTTCATTGGAGTGTTTTAGTGTTTTGTGACAAAAACAAACTACTTTAACATCATCAGATGCTTTATATAGCTTACCACTATTAACTTCGTTTAAAAAGTCCATAACACAGGTAGCGATGCGACGGCGGCAGTGACGATATTGAAAGCGCGCGTTTAACCTTTAAATGTAAGAAAACTACAGACTGTATAAAAAAAAAGGTTTTGAATAAAAGTTGTTATTCAACTCATTTCCAACATTTTTCTCGCTTTAAGTTTGTTTCTACCTCAAAAATAAAAAAAGTTCACGCTTAGTAACTTTTTCATGTTCAAATTTTACTAGCTGATTATATTTTGTATTTTTATAAATATGTTAACTGACAGATCTGTACGTTGTTAACTCCGTTGGAATCCTCAGTTTTTCCAGATAAGAAATATATAAGTTTCATTACAATCCGGTGGTCCCTGTGTGATGGAGGAGCGTGTTAATGAGTGTGCGCATTAAAACATTTTCCGACAGAAATCGCTCAGTTGACGGAGTTGCCCATGAAGTGGAGGGCTAAAAAACTCCACTGCGCTAGCATTCCACTTACCACTTACTGTTACATTTTGTTGTAACAGTATTATGTTGATTATGTTTGCATCAGTGCACAATAATAGACAATGTTTTTTCTCCTTCCGATAGTTTCACAGCTATACCATTCGATCAACATTTAAAAAGTACCATATACTTATTCTGTACACACTACAACTCTCTTTACTTGTAAAAAAGTTCGATTACGAAACCTCTTAAATAGGAGTGTACCGAGTTTAAACCGTACAGAAAAAACACAAAACAATAATTGGATTTATACAAATAGATTTACACAACGTATATCATACTAGTAAAATTTAACTCGCCTTCTATTTTATAGTTAAATTATACTGTCTCAAATCTCATCTTTACTTAGTTTTGTACATTCTTATATTTGCCATAATTGTATTGCATTGCATAAGTAACAACAAATATTATTAAGTTCTTTTATTTTATTTTTTTATTTTACTATTAAGTTATAATTGATGTATTATTTAAAAAATGTAAAATGGGTTGGCTGTTAATATAGAATATAAAATGAAATGAGCAAAAAACTCTCAAAATAATACTTAACAATCTGGTGTTAACGAATGAACAGAACACAATATGCATTGTATTATGGTTATCAAATAAAATATTATGAAGGTCACACTTTTTAGGGCATGAACATTTTTCATCTAAAATCCTAGTTCTTAAGAGTGGCTCCAGTCACGAAACACTTGGCGTTTCTACTTGCTTCCTCCATAAGGCCAATGTTAACTTTCAAAGCCTGCCCCTACTCGAAGGATATTCCAATATCGTTGATTTATGTCTCTATTTAAAGAGCAAAAAAGTACCTAGCGATTTAAGTGAGCGCAATTTTGCAGTCATAAATAATAATAGTTCAGTAAAATGTCAAAATATTCAACACTCACGATTCCTTTTTGGGTGAACTAATTGTGATACCGAAATTTTGCTCACTGAAATAGTTAGGTATACTTTTGCTCTTTACAATTATCCACAACTCTACGATTTATGAAAATCCGTTGAAGAGGGTTAGGCTTTGAAAGTGTACGTTGGCCTTATGGGAGAAGCAGGTAGAAACGCGACCTCTTAAAATAGTTAGCCAACGGGGACGTCGCGTCGGTCCAATGATCCTTGTACCAACACACCCTGAGGAAGACATCCCTAAATGACATCTAAAAGATTCCCTAAAAGCTAATTACTATATCTCACTACCCTCTGCAACATGACTCGCTTTCTCAACCCAGTTAAAGTTTGCCAGTTGTGAGGAAAGTATGCCCAGTTTTTAGTCAGACTGTTAATTCTAATTATTTATTCTATCATTGCTTGTTTGTCTTCACCGTAGACGTAATTCACTGTTGATAGAGGCAACGGTCCAAACCACTCAAATTCATCTGGGCACCCTGGGAATCGAACCCGTGACCCCGGCAACCAAAATCCAAAACGGTAACCGTTAAGCTAACGAGGTGCCCAACAATTATTATTAGCCTCATTAGATTTTTTTAGTAACTTAACGGATAAAATATAAACAATGCCAATAATTTGTAATCTATTCTATTTTGAACTTTTAATTTTGGCTCTTTTGTACCATCTTACACTTCATGGGCTCGAAAAATAACTTATTAACGGCCTACTTATAAAAAACCAAAGATATTTTTCTATTTTACATTCGGAGTGGGGTTAAATTTTAAAAAATTTGCTAGCTTTATTTCTTAAAACATAATAATTTACATAAAGCTGATGTTGTGGGAGTGAACTTTCACAGTACAAGACAATAAGATAACATCTTGTTACTGTATTATTACAAGGTAGGCCCTATGTTGTGTTATAGCTCCAGGACTTAGAGCTCCCAAGCATGTTGCATGTCGTGAACTACGAACAGGTTGAGAACAGCAATTTTTCGCCACAACACGGCGTTTCTATATAAAACCAACTTTCTAGTATTTGATTATTTTATACTGTTTATTCAGTGAAATGCTAACATTAAATCAATTTACGAAGGTAACAGCATGACAAGTAGACAAACTGTCTATGTTTATGTCGTAAACAACAGTTAAACATTTTAGAATAGGCTAACAACATTTTATGATACTTTTAGAGTTTGTTTTAAACAAAAGGAATTACCTATTTTATCTGATTTCATAAAGTTGAGTTCCACTTCACAAGATAACAGTTAAATCTCTTGCACAGAAGATATATTAAGGAAATGTATTATGTTAATCCCAGACTAACATTGTTTTAAGAGTTTTCTTCTGTTATTAATGTTCCAAGAAATTTTAATCCGTTAACACATGGAAAAATGCATATTAAGAAATGTATTTTTCTTACAAAAACATTGGAACTTTATCGGCATCAGGAATTGTGTACAGTGAAAAGAATTACTTAATAATCTATTTATGTTATGAATTTTTCGGTATTATTTACAGCAAACTTTTTTATCATGAGATGAAGCTTGATTTTTATTAATTTGTTAAATTTTCTCTTTCTATTTTCTTTTGTTGATATTATCATGCAGCTCTAGCATATCTTAATCCTTAAAATACCCCCGTCGCAGCAAACCTGCATACTCAGCGAATTTCCAATTAATTATAACATAACACATTAAGCCACTTAACAGGATGCATATTCACAAATAAGCGATATTTAAAATATTAATTATTCTCCATAAGAATAACATTGGGGATGAGTACGCAGGTTTGCTGCAACAAGGAACACAAAATAATGGGTTTTTATGCACATATCAATAGAACCCAGCTAAGTGAAGTCACATAACAAGTTTCATCCATATACATTCATAAATAAGCGATATATAACATTTTAATTATTCTGCATAAGAATAACATGGGGACCGAGTACCTAGGTTTGCTGCTACGGGAACCATAGGCAAACCTTTTTTGTGCAAACAACAATAAACCACAACCAGATGAAGCCATATACCAAATTTCGTCAGTTTATGTTCATAAATAAGCGAGATATACAATTTTTCTTTTTCTCCATAAGAATAACATTAGGCAACGTACTGTGTTTAGCACTTTCAGAATCTCAGTAACCAATTGACGTATAGCAATTATCAAGATACCAAATTGTTTGTTTTTTATGCCAAATTCAATGGTGAAAATTAAAATTTTATTTTATTAAAAGTTACATGTGGAAACCTCAAAAAACCATTTTTGGGATACAAAACCCCCCCCAAACCCCCTTTAGGATGGTGCGATTCGTCTGGTTTTCGAACTCGGTCAAATAAATGGTACTTTACACGTTTGTACCAAATTTCATTAAGATCGGACCTTTTTTACAAGAGTTATCGTGCTTACGGACACACACACAAACACATACACACACACACATACATGTATTAGCTCAATTGTGGAAAACACCCAATTGTAGCATCTTTAAGACGAAAGATACTGCGTTATCGACAATACTGTGGACAGTATGTTCCACAACTCACTATCCCGATACACACCGATTTTAGCCCTTACACACTAGAAAACAATTGTAGCAACGTGCCACATCGTGCAAACTCCGACTTTGGTGTGTACTCCCCACCACGTCACGCCAGCGCTGTTGCCAGTTCGTGCTAGTGCGGCGGCGCGCGGCGCGGCGGCCAGCTTGGTGACTGGGTAACTTGCCTCCACTCCGTGATCTTTTTTGGCTCAGATGTTCCTTTTTACTTTCTCCCCCTATACATAGTATATGGAGAAAGTATTGTTTTCGTAAAAATTTTCGAATTTGAGTTGTCAGTGGAAATATTCGTTTTGGTGCTCCCTGAACCCAAAAAAGTGGTTTTTACGTGATGTCTGTCTGTGTGTGTGTGTGTGTGTGTGTGTCCGTGTGTGTGTGTGTGTGTCTGTGTGGATGTGTACAGAGCTAGAGCCCTAACCTATGGGCCAATTTTTATGAAATTTGGCGTGTAGGTACTAATCCACGATATCTCCAGGCGTTTTTTTCATTTTTTTGAATTTTTGATTTTTAAGGGTAATTATCCCCCAAAAACCGCCAAAAAACATGAAAAATCCAAATTTCTCAAAAACGGCTCTAACGATTTTGATTAAACTTTCGTGGTTTGTAGAACTTTAGGTTTCCAACAAAATGACACCACCCGCATTTCTGGAAAAATGCGGGTTCAGAAATTACAGGACTTAAAACATCAAAAATTCAGTTTTTTGGATTTTTCATAAAAAATCATAAATGTTAAAAAAGATTACTATTCACCATTAAAAAGAGCTCAAAAAACTAAATAAATTAGTATTTTAAATTACTATTCTACGATTGCTAGTTGCGGAGAAAATTGAAATTTTCATTTAGCGGTAAACACAGTACGTTGTCCAATGTTATTCTTATGGGGAATACAAATATAACTATTTCTCTCTTATTTACTGATCAATTTCGTTAAAATTTGATACGCAGGTCAAGTTAGCATTGACCAACAGATGATGTTCGAAATGTGTTGCTATTTAACCCTGGGGGGGCAAGGGGGCATTTCCCCTCTCAAAACTACTGTGTGTAGCAACGGACTCTATAGTGCCTCCAAAAAAGCAATTTGGGTGGATATTTCTGAAAACAACTATTTTAGACAATTTTCTGTACATTTATCTATACTTCATATTCTATATTTAGTAAATAACAAATATTTTTGTCATTAAAGTTTGGCTAAAAGGGAGAAAGTATGTGTCAGTTTCCTGATACCGTTTATTAATGCTCTATTGATGTTTTTTGATCATTGAGCTGCATGTTGTCTATCATAATATATTGTTGCAATCACTGTATGTTAAATTATCTCTTATTTAAAATAGAAACCCATTTTTATGTAAATTGAACAGTAGGCCCTAAAACTAGTTAATATTGTATGGTATATTTTATATTGTTTAATAATTAATATCATTGTAGAACTTTTATATTGTTATTAGTATTCGGTACTTATTTTAGCGAATTTCCCCTATAGGAAAGAAGTTACTACTGAAGTCGGCATGGTAAGACCTAGGCCCGGGACCATGATAACTTTTCGTTTTGAGGTTCCCAGATACCAAACAAATCGTTTGTTCAAAAATATATTAATGTGTGTAAGTGGGTACGATAACTCTAAAAAAATTGTCCGATTTTGACGAAATTTGATACGAATATTTAAAGCAACATTTATGACTTTAAGTTTGAAAAACAGAAAGGTCGCTGCATCCAAAGGGGTATTTGTGGAGGGGGGGGGGGTTGTACCCCAAAAATGTTTTTTTTCGTTTTTTATACATAACATTTTAGTAAATAAAATTTTAGTTTTGACTATTTAATTCAGCTTAAAAAACAAAAAAATTGCTATTTTGATAATTTTTCTATGTCAATTGGTTATAGAGATATTGAAAGTGCTAAACACAGTACGTTGTCTAATGTTATATCTCGTCTTTCTTATGGAGAATAAGAAGAATGGCATATCTTGTTTATTAATGAACTTATCTTGACGAAACTTGGTATATTGCTTTATCTCGTTGTGATATTTTGATATTTGCACAAAAACAGATTTTGTTGCCGATAGTTTTCGTAGCAGCAAACCTGCGTACTCAGCCCCCATGTTATTGTTATGGAGAATAAGTCAAATGTTCTCTCCCTTAATTATGAACATAAATGAATAAAACTTGCTGTGTGACTTTACCTAGTTGAACTATATTAATATTTGTATAAAAACCCGTTTTTTGTGTTCCTTGTTTCAGCAAACATGCGTATAAATGTTATAAATCGCTTATTTATGAATGCATATTGATGAAACTTTGTATGTGACTTTATGTAGTATTAAGACAAATATATATACATTGGTAATTCGCTGAGTTTTCAGGTTTGCTACGATGGGGGTTTGCTACGACATCCATTTATATAATATGGATGTCTTGATATGCACAAGGTGCATTTAAATGCTAAAATATTTTCAATCATGAGTAATGAGCGTAAAATTGGGATATTAAAGCAATAATTGTAAGTAAATAGTAAAACTAGTTCGTTGATTGGTTAACTGATCACTTTGAGATACCAAAACAAGTTTATAATTCTATTGCCAATAAACAAAGTTGTAAAATGTGTTAACACCGAATGGTACGGATTTGGAAAAAACATTTCCTCATACTTGAGCAAACATTATTAAATACCGCCGTAGCAGCAAACCTGCGTACTCAGCGAATTTCCAATGCATATATGTGAATCTTAATACCACATAAAGCCACATACCCAGTTTCATCAATATACATTGATAATTAAACGATTTATGACATTGTAATTACTCTCCATAAGAATAACATGGCGGCTGAGTATGCAGGTTTGCTGAAGCAAGGAACACGAAAAATGGGGTTTTATACAAATATCAATATAACTCAAGTAGTTAAAGCCACATACCAAATTGTATTAATTTATGTTAATAATTAAGGGAGATAACACATTACTTATTCCCCATAAGAATAACATGGGGCTGAGTACGAAGGTTTGCTGCTACGGGATCTATCGGCCAAAAATTGTTTTTTAGTGCAAATATCAATAGACCACAACGATATGAAGCAATATACCAAGTTTCAACAGGAAAAGTTCATAAATAAACGAGATATACAATTTATCTTATTCTCCATAAGAATAACATTGGACAACGTACTGTGTTTAGCACTTTCAATATCTCTGTAACCATTTGACGTAGAGCAATGATCAAAATACCAAATTGTGCGTATTTCTAAGCTGATTCCAATGAAAAGAAGTAAAATTAAATTTTTTCAAAAATTATATGTAAAAAGCTCAAAAAACCCATTTTTGGGGTACAAAACCCCCCCAAAATACCCCTTCGGATAAGTCGATCTGTCTGGTTTTCTAACTTAAAGTCATAAATGCTGCTTTACACGTTTATACCAAATTTCATCAAAATCGGATGAATTTTACGAGAGTTATCATGCTCACAGACACACACACACACACACACACACACACACACACACACACACACACACACACACACACACACACACACACACACACACACACACACATATATATATACCCCGTCGCAGCAAATCTGCATACTCAGCGAATTTCCAATGGAGATATAAATGTCTTAATACTACATAAAGTCACTTACCAAGTTTCATATAAATATATTCACAAATAAGCAATATATACAATTTTAATTATTCCCCATAAGAATAACATTGGGGCTGAGTACGCAGGTTTGCTGCATCAAGGAATACAAAAAAAGTATTTTAATGCTAATATCAATATAACTCAACTAGGTGAAGTAATATACCAGTTTTTATTCCAAATACCAAAGCCATATACCATATTTTATTAATTTATGTTCATAATTAAGGGAGGTAACACGTTACTTATTCCCCATAAGAATAACATGGGGCTGAGTACACAGGTTTGCTGCTACGGGAACTATCGGCCAAAAATTGTTTTTTAGTGCAAATATCAGTAGACCACAACGATATGAAGCAATATACCAAGTTTCAACAGGAAAAGTTCATAAATAAACGAGATATACAATTTACCTTATTCTCCATAAGAAGAACACACGTTGTTTTTTTAGACAACGTACTGTGTTTAGCACTTTCAATATCTCGGTAACCAATTGACGTAGAGGAATGATCAAAATACCAAGTTGTGTGTTTTTTAAGCTGAATACAATGGTAAAAACTAAAATTTGACTATTTCTAAAACTATATGTAAAAAATTCGAAAAACCCATTTTTGGGGTACAAAATCCCCCAAAAATACCCCTTCGGATAAAGTGATCTGGCTGGTTTTTGAACTTAAAGTCATAAATGTTGCTTTACACGTTTATACCAAATTTCATCAAAATCGGATAATTTTACGAGAGTTATCGTGCTCACGGACACACACACATATATATATATACAGTTTAAAACGAATGGTGTTTTTGGGGTCTGGGGACCTCAAAACAAAAAGTTATCATGGTCCTGGGCCTAGGTCTTACCATGCCGACTACGGTAATAGCTTCTTACCTATAGGGGAAATTCGCTAAAACTATCAAATTAAACAGATTTGATTAACTTTGGAAACTTTGATCAAGCAAGCTAAATAAGTCAGTTTAATAAAACTTGATCGACTGTCTTGATCAGGCCTGATAAAATGTGTCCCGATCTAACCTTAGGGGATCTAACCTCAGGCATTGTTAAACTCCCCATGTTATTCTAACGGTATAATAGAAATCAATTAAATTGGATATGTAAACAGATGTCAGTAAAAAACACATTACAAAACAGGATAACTACAGGATTTTGATTTTGTTCTCACCTTTAGGGTGCTCTGCCTCACGGGTGATCATGGGATGAGCATGGTCCCCAAGCTAAACTTATGGATATTAACCCATAAATTTGATAGTTTTAACATTTGGTAAAGATATTTTGGAACAGGAGTAGGCAAAGGTTTTATTCTGATATATTAACTATTCTCCTAACAAATATATGATCAATCGGTTTAGTTAACTACTTACATCAGTGATGAATAAATTACAATTTTAAAAGCCGACAGAGCAGATAAGTCCCAAAGGGCATACTGGATGAAAGTATAGGCCTGTTTCTGACTAAAGTGCATTGCCTGCTGTCTTTCTACCAAATATATGCTCAATCGGTCTAGTAAGTACATAATTAACATGGAAATGTTGAAGGGTGTTAGGGCCCATATACATACATAAAAATTTGAACAAATGGTGTTTTTGGCATCTGGGGACCTCAAAATGAAAATTTATCATGGTCTTGGGCTTAAGTCTTACCATGAGACCTACGGTAATAGCTTCTTCCCTATAGGAGAAATTCGCAAAAAGTTGTAGAAATTGCAAAACAGGAACAAATCCTAATCCTCTGGGTACTTCATTTATTTTCTCGTTATACATTTTGTATGTATGGGACGATACACTTTAACTTAAACTTTATACTTTAATCAATTACATTTATAATTATTATTGTTTACATTTCGTACATAAATAATTCAGCTAATCAAATGTGTTTGGAATGAAAACTAAACTGTATTTGTTGTTGGAAAAATAACTATTTCTATGACTTAAACGTTATTAATAATTTTTGGAACAATCACAACTGTGTACATCCTTTTATAATTCAAACTTATCAAGCTCAGTAAAATGAGAAACGTTTATGAAATTTCCAAGTTTATTTACCTCGGGTAAAAGGCTTGACACAGATTTGGCAAAACAAGCTTGTGACAAACGGGACACATTCGCCTAAACCCGAACGTCTACCTTAGTAAGACGTTAGGACCTTGGTGAGTGGATTAGGCTGGGATCTCGCAGTCCTACCGCCCTTCACTGCAGACATGAAGTTTTATTTAATCAGAACTTCATTCATTATAATTATTTGTTACAACAAACTGTACAAATATCTTTGTTGTACAAAAAGTAATGTTAAATAATAGGACAAGGTCATACATTGGCTTCGTGTCGATGCTATAAAATGATATCTCATAATTTAAATAAAATAATAAATAATTGAATTAATATTATTGATTCATCAAAACTAATTATTAAAATTATATTGAAATTCAATCTAAAATATTCTAGTTAATATAAAATAGTTTTTCAATCAAATTAATTTGAACAGTAAATGTATTATGGTTACACTCTGAACACCCATATTTTAAAATTATTACACATGTAAGACAGGCTATATTGTTATTAATAGTATATTTTGTTCCTATGTAACAATGAAACCTTCAATTTGTTCTTATAATTTTTCCGAAGCAGATTTTTTTACTTGGAGTACCACCTTAAACAACGTGTTGCAACAGTTCGGTTAGGATATTGTTACATTGCTTATTATTAACGGTAGTTCATAGTTACAGTATTTTGTATCTGATGTACTTAAGTAATCACTGGATCCAAGATATAATATCATTGAGGGTATTTTCTGTATAGAAATTGAAGACGGTTTAATTCAATAGTCCTAAATCCATCAGATATCAAATTCAAGAGATAATATTACTTGAAAAATACAACAATGGGTGTAGGATTGAGTTGGGAATCATAACAAAATAGGTTTCCCTTTAGTGATCCGTGGTTACCGGAATATCATTGAATAACAAATAAATCGCGTTAACAGCATCTTTATCCCACAAACCCAGTATTACCCTGCATTTTAGTCTCATCCTATGAAAAGATTGTTTTTGCTTTTCGATATTAAAACATCTCTTAAGAGCGTTGCTCTCAATGTTTATATTGAATTTGCATGCTCTTTAAAGCTACACTATCTTCTTGTGCAAACTCTATATATTAATGTGATCTGAAATAAATGCTAATAAATTATTTTTGTTCCATATATAAGTGAGTGAGTATATGTGTTTGTGTGTGTTTGTATATGTGAGTGTGGTTTTGGTTGTACTTTAGGGTTGTTACAGAAATTATACTGTTACAAATTGTGATAATGTAATTAACGTTAGAAACTGTAAATGTTATTAACTATCAGAATGCCAGAACAATGCATTAACAACACAACAGCGACGATAACAACAACAACAAAATTACTCCAGAAAAATCCATTTAGTTGATGTGTGTTGAGGTTAAAACAAGTTTAAAACTTCAAAACTTGAAATATTTATTTGAATTTTCATTTGAATAAGTAACAATGCAAATGAAAATCATATGCAGCAACACTTATTATATGTAAGTATGTATTTAAATACTATGTATACATGAATTTCCATTTATAAGTTTATTTGCCTGAAGCAACATGTTGCATATATCTTTACTTTTTTTAATTTGGTGAGGCAAACGAGCGAGAAGCAGAAAATATCCTGCAAAATCTTTAAAACTTGGTTGAAATTGTGTATTCATAAAAAAAACCTACAGCAAGACTATTAATTGTTTGAAATGCATTCGATACACAGATTATTCCGACTCATATCATACCTACAACCCATTCCTTTTTACTTAGAAGAACTTAATTAGCCAGAGTCCAACCATGTTCGTGCAAACAGAGCACGGACACGGTTTATTTCGTCATTAATTTTAGTTTTCCAGTTGTTCCATCGGTCACAAACTTTTATAACGAATACTTTTAAGTAAACGATGTCGGACTCACCTTCATTGTCACCTACAATGCCAGGACTCTCCTACCCACGTAAACCTCAATACTTATTTATATTTGTGCATTACTTCTGCCAAAGGCTTGCTCGCTTGTTGTCAAAACAATTTGTTTACATGGATTCTGAGTTTGGGTTTATTTTGTTTATTTACGGTTTGTTTTGTTTAGGTCATTAATCGATTCTAATAATATATGAAACACGTAAAATTACCTCAATTACTTGTGAGTTTACAATCAAAGTAACAGGTGTAACAAAATTTGTTACTGACTAAAATGTTTTTAGACTGACCTCAACTGCACGACGTTGAGTCGACATCACCTTGATAGCAAAAGAGCATTGCAGGTAAATGGAACCAGGAGCATCAGAACAGCCAACAAAATCAATGTTTTCAGATTTTGATAATAATTGGTAAAATCAATGTTTTTACACTGATTTTGATTTTTTAAAGTTTTTTTGTGGAAATTCACTTCCTCACGTCAGCGTGCTGCGTGCGAACTCGTATTTTTTAATGATTTTTCAAATTTTGTCCCAAATAAAAGCGTCTTCTACTCGTCGCTTGAAGCAATTATGGTGAATTTAGCTTTTTGGGCGGGCTTGTGTTTGAAACATGTTCGATAATTTGTTAGCGCAATGTTGTACGACAAAAGTTTTATAAACACAAGTTAAAGTTTAATAAAAAAATATTAAGTATTAAGTATTAAACATGTTTGACAAACAAAAGTTTATAAAACAAGTTTTATAGTGTAAACGCGGCTTCAGCTATTCTTATCTTTTTGTCAGTAGGGTAGCGTGCTGACATAGCTTCATGAAACGATCATGATTTGTTATTATGTGAGGAATGAACCATGTGCATTTTAACTCCTTGCTGTAATGGCGTCACAATTCTCTTAAGAGATTCCACCGAGGCTAAGGGAAAGAATTAACTAGGGGTATATACCATTAAGACAAATCAAGCAAAGAATGCAAGTGAATGAAGTTTTGACTTGTTTTGACATTGAATGAATCATAATCTGAAGAACCGATGCCATGCGGTACGCGTCGGTAAGCGTGTAATGATGCTTACCTGACGACATGGGCAAGTGATGTGTTGGTTTTTACCACTAGTGGTATCGTACAGGTTGTATCTCTAAATACATTTCAACATGCACAATTATTAATAACAGACCATTAATTTGTCCTAAATAAAAAAAATATTATTTCTGGAAACCACAACAAGTTTACGATATTCCTCCTAAAGACTGAAATACCTTTGCAAGTTGAGTAATCTTCAAAATCCTTATACCATATTTTTTGTTGAAAATTTGACTTGTTAAATATATCTAGATTAAATAAACGAATTTACGTTTAAAAAGTATCAAGCTCTAAAAACCTAAATGATCTCCATATCGAAACAATATTAAAGCTGAAAAAGTGAATTTGATACCGATCCAGCCCTAAATAAGTATAATACTCAAGCCAAATCTCCAAATGAGCCTAAGATGTTCCTAAGATATGCCGTGATAATTTAAAAATAATTAGAAACTCAAATACAAGACACTGAGCAATGTTTATAGATAAAACATCGCTCAGTTACATAGATAAAATGTACTACATCTGTCTAAAAATGTACCGCTTCTCTGAAATTGAATAATATGAAAGATAAATAAAGGGAACAGTTTGTTTTGACAGAAGCGAAAATGTAAAAAGAACGTCTGATCAGCTGACAAGATTTGGTTCGCAGTGCGGAATTCCGCACGAGTCGACCAGTTACTTAGAATTACTTGATGAATCTAGTGTTTCAGCTGCACCCGATTTTTCGGATATAAATTTTGGAAACTAGGCACATCATTTTGAAAAACCGCAATGAGAACTATTTGTTAACCCAGCATAGCCCTTGTGTATTCTTATTTATTGTTTACGCTAGTTATTATTTGATGTATTAGCGTTAAGAATTTACTTTTGTGTGTAAATTCATAAGTAATGTGGAAATTAGGCCAAACATTTTGAAAATCCGCCGTATTGAAAAGAGGAACGAATGCACCTGTTATTAGCCTTTGCACGTTTAAAGAGTGTACCCACTTAAGCCTATTACGCCTTCTTTAGCTTTGACAATGTAACAAGTATAAACGGAGCATCCTTGTTTACCCACTTAAGCCTATTACGCCTTCTTTAGCTTTGACAATGTAACAAGTATAAACGGAGCATCCTTGTTTACCCACTTAAGCCTATTACGCCTTCTTTAGCTTTGACAATGTAACAAGTATAAACGGAGCATCCTTGTTTACCCACTTAAGCCTATTACGCCTTCTTTAGCTTTGACAATGTAACAAGTATAAACGGAGCATCCTTGTTTACCCACTTAAGCCTATTACGCCTTCATTTTTCTTTTGATTTGACAATGTAATAAATATAAATATGAGCATCCTTGTTTGATTATCCATCTTAACAGAATGAAAAATATGGCAATAAAGTCATCCAACGCACGGCCGCACGACGCAAGTCATGTGGTCAACGGCGCGGTTCAGGAATGCACGGCGCCGCGCCGTGCCGTCCACGACGCACGGCGTAAAGTTGATGCGTGTGAACCTAGTAGTTTTATATATAGGAAAGAAATAAAAAGAGTCCCACGATGAAAAATTGTTGTTAGGTAAATTATTTATTTTTATCAAAATTTCATTAGCACTTTACTTCCAAAACTGTGGAGCTGATAACAAAATACCTGTTTTATGTTTAGTTCTTTAATATCTGCTCTTCCAAATAATTCTTTTTAATTTCCCCCATTTTACCAATTGCGGCCATCAGTAAATAGTTATAAAAATTATCCACTTTTATAAAAAATAACGTAAATAAATTGTAATTTCCAAGTATTTTCATTTAACGTAAAACAGCACAGCCATTTTGGGATAGCTGAAGACTATAGGTTATAGATAATAAAATATGATTCTATAAATATACCGTCATCATTGTGCATATTGTTTGTTTGTTTAGTTGAGGGTGTAATGTAGGGTATGTATGTCTACAACACTGGGCTTGAGAACAAGATATCCTCATAGATTAAGAATACCACAAGTATGTTTAATCTACGATATCCTCTAATACCGTCCGCCTACCATCAGGTTTTTACATGGGGCACCTAACCGCCCTCCTTCCCAAATAAATAAACAAATAACGGAAATTTTTCAAGACCAAACATATACAATTACGTCACACCCTCTCACAATAACCTTTTCCTTGTATACAAACTGGAAAACGATATTAAAATTGGCATGCTGACGTGAGGGAATTGAATTTCCATATAACAACTTTTAAAACTCAAAATCAGTGTAAAGACATACATGTATTCCAATTTTTATTGAAATCTGAAAACACTGATTTTTTGGCTGTTCTGTTGCTCCTGGTTTCATTTACCTGCAAAGCTTGGAATACAATTTTGCATTATAATGTTAGGAGAAGGTCCAGACAGGCTTGAAAGTAGGGTGAGTTTCTCGGGATGATAAAAGTACTCTAACAAAGGAATAACAGCTTTTTCTAGTCTAAAACCCCCATAAGACAACGTACTGTGTTTAGTCGAAACACATTTTCTTTAATAACTCGATAAATATTTATGCTAGAATGATGAGAGAGGGCTTAAAACTTTCGCCTCACTAACTTCCATCTTTTTACATGCATTAATTTTACATCAGGGGCTTTTCTGACCCTTTTTGGGCCCAACACCCCGAAATTTGAAAGATTAATCCCCATAAAAGTGGTTTAAAGTTTTCTGATTGTTTTGCCCAACGAACTTGTCCAACTGATTACAGAAAGGAATGTCCCTACCAAATTTAAAGTTAATCGGGCAAAAAATGCGACCGCTAGAGTGCAAACGCACATATATATAAATTTTGAACGAACCCCCAAAACGTGTTCAGGGGGTCACGTTAGGAACTTCTATGGTGGTCCCGGACTTAAGTTTCACCGTGCGGGTCATGCTAATAGTTCACTTTCCAAAGGAAATTCACTAATAATTGAAGCTATTGCTGTTTGAAACGCTGTGTTTTCCACACTGAAATGGCTTATATATGGCTTACCTAAACATTTATAAAATTAAAACACAACGCTTTTAACATTGAGAGTAGGCCTCGGCAAAGCGTAATGTGCAAACTTCATTGTAGGGGTAGACCTGAGCAATTTATGTCAATTCAAGTCTTGCATGACTAAGATCAAGGCACACGGTAAAGTTGGATAATCAATATCCTGATATAGAAGTACCGATATAAATGTTTAGGTTTTAAACAGCATACAGCCATAACAATAAATAAAAAACAACTGATACATATTGAGTGTTTTAATATGCACAGTCCTATAAAATGTCCGAGATCCGTTTAACCGTTGTAGTTCCCTTCTCGCCCTTAGTCGGGCCAGGCAGCACAAGCCTTTCATTTCGTAGTAAAATGCCGTAAAAACACAATCATTTTTAAACGAAAATCGTCAAAAAAATAAATTCGAGGCTTTTAATTTTTGTTTGATAATTTCATCATAAATATTCTCTAACAGTAATCGTCTCGATTGAATCAAAATCTGCATTTTGGGATAAGTCGTTGCAGGGAAAATTACTTGATGTTTTGAAGTCCATCTTTCCATTCAATTATTTGACAGTCCGGACACTTGGGAAACCACTTATCTGGGCGAACAAGTAAAGGGGTTCAGAAAATAGATAAACCGGTTTGAACATCGAGCCTATCAAGGTCATATAAATTTGTAAATAAGTTTCGATCTGAAATCGATTGATCCTTGATGTATTAAATTATTGAATTTCATTACTGACTTATTATTTTAAAGCTCTTAGCTTGGTCAATTCTGGCCAGTTGAAAATCAGAAATAATTATGAAGGTCCAGAAACTGGTCCCAACACAAACTTCAAGATCTAATTCTGGCTAGCCCTAGCAGCTTTTGAAGCCTAAAAAGCCGATTTAGGTTTCTATGCCGACCAATTAGGCTTCATTGGCGAAGAAGTCAAAATTAGTCTAAGCGCCGATCAAATGCGGAAGTTATTTGTAGAATCAAATTGATCAGAAAAAGATAACTAATCAACAAAACTTATTCTGAAACGTGAATTGGTTTGGGCTTTGATAGATTTTGGAGCTCAACACTTGATGGAACTTATTTTTATTTACATCACAAATAAGAACTTCCTCATTTGAAAGGAGCAATTCAATCGATAGGGCTAGATCGATTAAATCACTTTTCAAATCGTTTTGGTCATTGTTTTTTCCGATTAAATCACTTCTAAAATCGTTTTTACCATTGTTTTTCCAATTTATATTATCCACTGACATTGCTTTTACCCACTAATATTATAGTCCGTTGCACGATTGAAAATCCAGGCTGCCCAGATTAAAAAAATGGAATATGTTAATTAAAATTGGAAAATAAAACCAAGTTTACATACATTTTCCGTCCAAACAGTTCGATCATTTCAGTTTAACATTGGGCTTATAAACGGCATGGGTTTTCACTCGTGAAACGGACTGCACTTACCATCCATTGTTATTGATGTATTATTGCTAGGCTATTTTTAGAAGAAATCACTATGAAATAGTACTACTTGTAAAACAGAAGCAGGAACTGGCATCACTCATATCATCATCATCGGTGTTTGCACTTAGATGTAACCAACCACGTAATGTAATAAAATTGGTTAGGGCACATCGTGTGTGAGCTGTCTTGTGATGGCAACATCGCACTGCGTTTGTTGATAGTAGATTGTTGATTGGTTTTAGGGCTTGACTGTCCTGCTCCAGTCATCTCGACATCCTCGGGCTAGGGGCCTGCGCTCGGTCCGGTTTGAGCCTCCGTGCTGGGTCCTGGCTGGGGTTCATCCTGTTCCATAGCTGTTCGGTTCTGGATCAGGTCCTTCATGATGGGACAGTTGGACTACTCATGTTGGTCCTTGCTGATCATTCGGTTGAACTCCAGACCACAGTACGCACAAGGGAATCTGCATTCTTGTCCATCACCGTGCAATTGCTCGGCGTTACGGTGCAGGATGTCTTCCCTCTTGAACACGGAGCCGCATGTGTTGCATAGGAACCTGCGGACTCTGCTGTGGGCTGATTCCACATGTCGACGCAGGTTTATTGCGCGATGGAAACGGCGACCGCATTCATGGCAAGTGTGATGGTCAGGACCCGGACCTTCATCTGTAAATAAAAAATAAAAACAAATAAGGATAATGGAAAATAACATTTCTCTCTCTCTCTCGCTACATATCAAAATTGAGTTGTTAAATGAAAATAGCAATTAGTAAACAACGATTGTAATCTTCTTATTCTTCCTCCTCTGATTTTCGCTCGTTAAATATAGGTAAGCATCCTTCTTCTTCTTCCGGCACCTAGTTAAAGAATTAGAAAACTAAATAGTTTCAAGGAAAAAAGTTATTTTAATGTAGATTCTCGCCTTCATTGGAGCTGGGGTTGTCATCGTCAGTTGTCTGCAATGGCGCATGCACCTCCCGGGGTGGAGTGACGTTTGGTCCGCCTCCATGTGACGCTCTAAAACACCCTGGTCCGTGAATTTGGCGTGACAAAGTCGACAACTCGCTTCTCCATCTGCAAACGTACAAAACGTTTAGATTTATTTTTATTTTAAATTAAAGCAGGAGGAGGAGGGGGCTCAGCTACATTTCTTTGAAAATCAAAGAAAATTCTCTCTCGATTATAAATGTGCGAAAGACTTATTACAGCAAAAAATAAATTAATATGGTTATGTGATTTTTATTTATTTTTGTATTTTTTATGCATGAAAATTATTAATGTTAAATAAAGATAAAAATGCTCCCACTCTCTGTTTATGCATATGTGAAATGATATTATTAGTTAATTCATATAATATCACTATTACTGTTTTTAATTGAAAATAAATCAAATTTAAGTCTTATTCAACACTAATTTGATATTATACACACCTTGTTGTTGAGGTTGAGGTGGGATGACTCCCCCATGGGCTTTTATCATGTGGTGCCGTAGGTTGTCTCTGTGACTCATGGCGATGCCGCATATGTCGCACACATGCTGCTGCCTCTCGCCGTGGACACTGGTGATGTGTCGTGTCAAATTGTTTATGCGCGTGAAGGCGCAATCGCAGTTTGGACAGTGGCGAGGAGCATTCATCTACAAAACAGTCAGTGAATGTAAATTATTCTGAATAAGATGAGTTTAATGCTTTGAGCATGCGGACCTCCCTTTCAATTATCAATCTCATACAGTATATATCAATGAACCTGGAATATATTCATTAATTATAAAATATAAAATGCCCATTGCTGAGAAGTTTCAAGATTGGGTCTTTGAAGAAGTTTTTCCGTCCATTAGAAAACATGGAGTTTATAAAACATAATCCACATTAATGCTTATTGTGATGTTCTCAGTCATTGTTATAAAACAGTATGCAAAGAGTATTACATCATGACTTTCTTATAACAATTATTTATAAAATTTAATATTCTTACATATTACAACTAATGTTAAGAAGAATGAATGTTACTTACGATTAATAATTCAAGAAGAATGGCTCAATTCAGAGAATAGCACACACAGAAGCGGAACAAGTCTGTGTCACGACTACACACTGTGGAGTCTAGACCACGAATGAGCCAAGAGTCGGCGGGGACCGA
Organism: Allygus modestus; assembly: GCA_963675035.1. NCBI lineage: Eukaryota > Metazoa > Arthropoda > Insecta > Hemiptera > Cicadellidae > Allygus > Allygus modestus. Next base: position 37,837,957 of record OY776113.1, on the reverse strand, counting down.
ATTGGTGGGGAGTGCGTGTCGTGTCAGTTAGACGGATAGACGCAACTGCATCGCAGGTGTGGGGACAAAAACCACCCTCTAATGGAATTTGGAGAAGGGGCCTTCATTGGTAATTGCCGCCAGACAATAAATCTCATCCGGTGTCTGGGAATGCGGATGGAGGTTTGTCCCAAAGTCGCTATCATAAATCGCTGTCATAGTCAAGATGGTCGCCGAGGGGGGGTATTGTGTTAATGATGTTTAACTATGCACAAGTGATCTAATTATTGATTAGAGTAATTAGATGTATTAATATTAATTAGGGTAATGAAAAAAAATTCTTTGTTGGGGGGAAAGGGGGTCGTCCTCCTCCTCCTTATGGCTCCTCCTGAGCCAGAAACCCCTAATCACACCTACTGGCACTTCCATTTAATCCTGAAACACCATCAGGAAACTTTGCAAGAAATATTCATTAGGAAATCATTTCTCATTGTTTTCCTTCCCGTTCGACAATCGTATGACCGATCATCTGATTCCTGATCGAGCTGTCTCTGTGAAAGGCTGAGTATGGATGTTGTTTCAAAGTTACGATTTCACCCCTGTTTAAAGGAAAACACAAAAGAGATATATGAAATAATAATTTACTTTACTCTAACTGTTTGTATGTAAACGTTTTTTTGGGCATATAAACTAATCCCTACCTGAGAATGAGTAATGTTGGTTAAATAAAAAAAAGATTTATTTATTTTTATTTTAAATTACAGTATACCATCTAAATTAAATTACGATAAGTTAAAAAGGGGTAAATGACCCCTACTGAATTAATATTGATTCAATATTTTATACTAAGCAATAATATAAAGTTGGAAAGTGAAGAGTGCCAAAAATGTCTTATGAGATAATTACACAGCAAAATTGTCCACCACTTGACTGCTGCCAGATGTGATAAATGGAGTCCCGAGGCGCTGACGCCTCTCCCATCAGGAAACCATTTTTCGGCATTTAAATACAACAATAGACAGTTTGAACTCGCTTTAAAAACCAATCAGCTAGTTCATTTTCATTGTTAAGTCAAGATTGCCGTATAATAGTTACACATTTCCTCTTCCCTCAATATTAGAAATTCCTAGTTCTAATTGTTTGATCTGGCATTACTTTTGGAAAAAATCTCTAGATCGGTACCAATTCATGAAATCGATGTTCTCAGCTAACTGTTAAATTGACATATCAATGTGAAAATATATATAATATATAATGTAATATAAATATATACAGTATATCAATGAGAAAACACTGTGTATAGAACCTGAGTACACAAAAACTTTTGATTACTAAATTAAAAATTGATTTAGGAACAAGGCAAGTTGTAATTTAATCAGCATATTGGGTAATATTCGGTAATAAATTAATTTAAAAAATAGTTTTTGTAGTTGAAACTGACTGATTTACTAACTGAACTGACTGAACTTATTGTACCATCTAACACATAAACTTGAGCAAAGTATTGATTTCAACCAAAAATATTTTCCATCTTAGCGTTCAAATAGTAAATTGTACAACGCATGTTAATCATTTAAAGCGGGGGAATCGTAGTTATTTATCGATAAAATTCAGACGATTTCAACTAAATAACGAGTGAATATTTTTATACTGATATTAATACAGACCCCTGGGCAGTATACTGGACCCCAGTATACTGTATCAGAAGAAATAGACAGGTGCTGTGCTGGTTGAAACCTGGGTAAGTTCCAATTACCTCGGGGGATATGAAGTGGAGGTTTCACATGAAATGAAATGCATGAGAAAACGTCGTTCATCACCTATTACCTTCCATTACCTGATAATAGCCCCGCACCTGATAATAACACACGCCTGGAATGGAGCAATTTTTGGGTTTCTCACCTGGTATTTAGGTTTCGCTAACCGTGCGTTCTTCTGTACCAAGGGAACGAAAGAAGATGAGTGATTTGAGCTAAATAACGAGTGAATATTGAATTACAAATTAATAGGTGAACAAGTAAATAGGTGACATTAGGGTATTTAAGTAATAATGGGATGATTCTTATAATGATGTAAAATATAATATGACAATTTAATGATTTGTCAAGTGAACGGAATGATTTGTCAAGAAAAGTGTAAACCGAAAAAATAATAACAAAGAACTTGGACTAAAACTTAGTTTCATCTTGCCGTTCATTCTCGAGCAAGGTTTGTCATCAGAAGAGGTGAATGGACACTCCTGCTTCAGGAGGAGTAGGAGGAGCCCCCCCCCCGAGACAAAGGATCAGGAAGAGTCACCCCCCCGACAATTTTGTTTCGCTCGATTGTCTAACGCACCAATCAGGAGGTGCCCCCCTGATTTTTTTGCATTTTCGGAATCTTCTCGTCAAGCCGAGTAATTTGAGGACCCACAACATACACTTATGATAACAAATAACACCCCTCCCCACGGTAGGTTTCGTCTGTGACACTTTTGCCTAGGGGCCCGCACCACACACAAATAACAAAAAAAATACACCTTGCTAACATAAAACACACTTTTGCTTTTGACCTTTTTGTCTAGGGGCCCGTACCACACTCTTGACCTTTTTGGCTAGGGGCCCGCACCACACTCGCGACCTTTTAGGGAATAGGGAAGAAGCTATTACCGTAGTCGGCATGGTAAGACTTAGGCCCGGGACCATGATAACTTTTCGTTTTGAGGTCCCCAGACCCCAAAAACACCATTCGTTCGAAACTGTATATATATATATATATATATATATATATATATATATATATATATGTGTGTGTGTGTGTGTCCGTGAGCACGATAACTCTCGTAAAAATTATCCGATTTTGATGAAATTTGGTATAAACGTGTAAAGCAGCATTTATGACTTTAAGTTCGAAAACCAGCCAGATCGCTCCATCCGAAGAGGTATTTTAGGGGGGTTTTGTACCCCAAAAATGGGTTTTTCGAATTTTTTACATATAATTTTAGAAATAGTCAAATTTTATTTTTTCCCATTGGATTCAGCTTAAAAAAACACACAATTTGGTATTTTGATAATTTCTCTGCGTCAATTGGTTACCGAGATATTGAAAGTGCTAAACACAGTACGTTGTCTTAATGTTATTCTTATGGAGGAAAATAAAAATTTTATATCTCGCTTATTTATGAACGTATACTGACGAAACCTGGGATACGGCTTCATCTGGTTGTGGACCATTGATATTTGCTCAAAAAAACAATTTTTTACCCAAAGCTCCCGTAGCAGCAAACCTGCGTACTCAGCCCCATGTTATTCTTATGGAGAATAAGTAACGTGTTATCTGCCTTCATTATGAAAATAAATTAATGAGATTTGGTATGTGGCTTTACCTACATAAGTTATATTGATATTTGTATAAAACCCTATTTTTTGTCTTCCTTGCTTCAGCAAACCTGCATACTCAGCTGCCATGTTATTCTTATGGAGAATAATTAAAATGTCATAAATTGTTTATTTATGAATTTATATTGATGAAACTTGGTATATGGCTTTATGTGATATTAAGATACATATATATGCATTGGAAATTCGCTGAGTACGCAGGTTTGCTGCTACGGGGGTATTTTCGCTCTATTGTCTAATGCACCAATCAGGAGGAGCCCCCCGGCGGCAATCTTGACCATGACAGTGACTGATGATAACGATCTTTGGAGAAAGGACCCTTCTCCAAATTCTCAGACAGCGGATGAGATTTGTTGCCCGGTGGCAATCTCCAACAAAGGACCCTTCTCCGAACCCTCGACTCTCATTATGTTCTTATTCACATTCTCCGACAGAGGGTGAGTTTTTGTGTGGACACCTGCGCAGAACCCCCTGCGCTACGACCGTTATTCACAGAGCTACATGGTCCAGTTTGTGTTGAAAGCTCACAGCGAGTGGACGTGTTAGTTAGGTACTGCTCTGTTTTCCACGATTTCCGGTATTCGCTGTTTATTGTTATTTGCGATTTGTGCATAATATCTTGGATTATTAAAACGTTTGTGTTGTGTTGTTTTGTTTGTGATAACGAGCATCAATATTCGAGATGAACGCTACACACAAGTGCACCATTTGCGAATGTGTATACGCACGTAGAGGCGCTTTGGTGAAACACGTTTCAAGTGTCCTCGACGAGATACGTCCACCACAGCAAGGTGCGTGTTTGTTTGTAGTAATATTGATTGAATAAGACTTAATTTGATTTATTTGAAATTAAAAACATTAATAGTGATATTTTATGTTTTAACTCAAAATATTCTTTCACATATACATAAACAGAGAGTGGGAGAAGTTTTATTTTTATTTAAAATTAATATTTTGTTTGCATAACAAATAATGAAAATCACATAACTATGTTAATTTATTTTTAGCCATAATTTGTCTTTCGCACATGTATAAACAGGGAGCGAGAGAGAATTTGCTTTGCTTTTCACGAAGAAATTTAGTTGGAACCCCCCCCAATTTTGTTGCATTTTTGGAATCTTCTCGACAACCCGAGTAATTTGACTACCCACAACGTATACTTTGGATAATAAATAACACACCCCCCCAATTTTCTTTACATATTCGGAATCTTTTCGACAAGCCGAGTAATTTGAGTACCGACAATGTATACTTTTGATAGCAAATACCTCTCACATCCACCTGCTTTATAATTAAATAAAATAAAAATAAATCTAATCGTTTTGTGTGTTTGCAGATGGAGAAGCAGAATGTCGGCTTTGTCGCGCTACATTTGCGGACCAGGACGTTTTAGAGCTGCACATTAAGGTGAGCCACCACGTCACTCCACCACGGGAGGTGCATGCAGACAACCACAGCTCCGATAAAGGTGAGAGAATCCGCATTAAAATAACTTTTTTCCTTGAAACTTTTTAGTTTTATAATTATTTATCTAGGTGTCTGAAGAATAATAAAAATGCATTGCTGAATGTAGACTGATATTGGATGTTAAAAGAGGGTGCGTCGACGCACCCCTCTTTGCTGCTTATGCTCAAAGCATTACGCTTATCTTCCTCATTAACATTAACCCGCACTGCCTTTTTTGTATCTTGATAACCTAGTATTTGAGCATCTTTTTTACCCTTGAACCTATTTAACTATGAGTCTAAAGAAGAAGAGTGCTTGGCAATATATTTAACGAGCAAAATGTGGAGGAGGAGGAGAAAGAAGAAGAAGATTGCAATCACTGTTGAAAAATTGCTATTTTTATTAGTCAACTTCATTTTGAAATGTGATTAGTGAGAGAGAAATGTTATCTTCATTTATCCTAATTGGTTTTTATTTTTATTTTCAGATGAAGGTCCGGGTCCTGACCACCACACTTGCCATGATTGCGGTCGCCATTTCCGTCGCACAATAAACCTGCGTCGACATGTGGAATCAGCCCACAGCAGAGTCCGCAAGTTCCTATGCGATACATGCGACTCCGTGTTCAAGAGGGTACCTGCGTCGTTACACCAAGCAATTTCCCGTTGTAGATCAAGAACGAAGATTCCCTTGTGCAGACTGCGGTCTGGAGTTCAACCGAATTTTCAACAAGGACCAACATGAGTGGTTAAACTGTCCCATCATGAAGGACCTGATCCAGAACCGAGCAGCTATGGAACAGGATGGCCCCCAGCCAGGGCCCAGCACGGTGCCACAACCCGGAACGAGCACACACCACCAGCTCGAGGATGTCGAGATGACTGGAGCAGGACAGTCAAGCCCCGTATTTATACTTATTCAATGGGGTTTCTGCAGTCGCTTCCTAACCTACCGTCTACAGCGGCCGATGAACAATCTCGTCACAATCGGAGAAGTGATGGCGTTGTTGTGAGCCTCACGGAGTAGTTTGAGAACACCTTGGCGAAACACTACAGCATTAAGGTCAACTTGAAGCTGGAGTATCAATTTACAAATGTTCATAACAACACCTGTCTGCGGAACCTCAAGACGAAGATGACTCCGTTGACCGACACTTCGGATCTGAACCAGTACATCTCAACAGCTTTTGCGAAGCTTATCAGGGAGAAGGCCGAGTGTGAGCCAATGGGCTCCGGGTGGTCATACCTTCGCGTTCGTGACTTGGAGGTTGGAATAAACGAGTACACTCCTGTAGGTGAAGATGGGCGTGCATGGATCCCACTGCCGATGACAGTAGAGAACACCCACGCAGTCACCAACGTATTGAACACTGATGACCGTTGTTTTATGTATGCCGTCCTGAGAAAGTTTATTCTTCAAGAAAACCCTCAAAGACCTGCATCGTACACTCCCGACATCATCGCCCGCTACGATTGGTCCGGCCTACAATTTCCCGTTGCTCTGAAGAGTATCAAGACGTTTGAGTGGAACAACAACATCATAATCAACGTCTATGATCATGATTACAAGCGCGTGGGTAGGAAACCAAACGATTAACCCAAGTACGAGGACACCATCTTTCCCTTGAAGATATGCAAGCGGGAGCGTGATGATCTTCGTGACGTTTTTTACGTGACAAACGGAAGGTGATAGCCACTAAGCTTACATCACAGACCTTGGCCAACTGATCCGCCCCAGACTCACAGCTCATATGGGCAGGATATTCATCTGTAGGCGGTGCTTCGTGCACTTTGACAACCGACCGAACAAGCTCGGTCTGACGGGTGCTCAGCATCTGGAGGAGCACAGGCGATATTGCTCCGCTTCGGCTCCTATCCGCATGGATACACTGAAGATTCAACATCTACGCGGACTTTGAGTGTGGTCTTCTACCAACCGCGGAGATAGAAGAACAAGTCTATGAGCCGCACGGGGGAGTAGCCACCCATATTCACATTCCATACGCCTTTGCGTATCAGATCATCGACTCATACGGACTTGAGGAGTTGGAGCCTCGAGTCTACTTCGGGGATGATGCTTTAAAGACCTTTATGCAGATGTTGAAAACTGATGTTGAGAGATTGTGGAACTTCCTGTATGAAGCGAGAAATCTGCGACCTGTCCTGACCCCAGCAGAGACGATGCAGTACAACTCGACAACGACTTGCTACCTCTGCGGGAAATTGTACTCAAAGGAAGACCTAAAGGTACGAGATCATAACCACGCACCGCTCTACGAATTTCGTGGCGCTGCGCACCGATCATATAACCTTCGCTACAGGGAGGAATAAGTAGTCAACTGCTACTCCCAAAACCTCTCCAACTACGACACCCACTTCATAGTGCGGGAGTTGGTGGTCGACCCCGGTGGTGTTGAGATGTTGCCCCACATGGAAGAGCGGTACAAAGCTTTCACGAAGCGGTTCCTGTTCGACCAAGCAGCGGCACCGGCGATTCAGCGTCAGTTTCCTCGACACCTACCAGTTCCTAGCTTTGAGCCTCACCAGTCTCGCTAAAGCGCTTCTGCCAGCTCAACTCTTGGAGACGAGGAAGAGATTCCCCGAAGGCCACCTTTTCAATCTAGTCCGAAGGAAAAGCGTGTTCCCGTACAACTTTGTAACTCGTACGCCGTGTTGAAAGATACTACGGAGCTGTCGTTGCAACGAGATTTTCGCAACGTCATGAGGACATTGAGGATGCAGAATACGAGCATGCTCGGAACGTGTGGGAAACCTTCGGTTGTAGGAACCTCAAGGACTACGCTGTGAAGTACCTGCGTTGCGACATTGCCCTGTTAACTGACGTTTTTGAACGGTTCAGTGACACGTCAATGGCGGAATACGGACTAGACCCTGCACATTACTACACCGTAGACGTTCGTGACGTACGTCAACGATGGTCGGTATACCGTACCGTATACCGTCGTTAGGTTGGATCTCACCGTACAACGATTGCGGTTACCGAGCGTCACGGAATTCCGACCATCGATGACGCACGTCACTATCTTCAGACGCTTGGTAACCGCAATCATCGTAGGCCACAGATTATAAGATTTAATTTGGATTTTACAGGATATAAATTTATTTTTACATAAACACATAATCTTGGCTAATAATGAGTTTTGACTTGGAATTTACAGAATAAAAGTAATTTTTCCCTATTTATATGAGTAAAAATCTCACGACTATGTAATGGTTCCCCTTGAAGGTGGAGACAGTTGAACTTATAACCTCCACAGATAACAAGTGTTGATCCAATCATATTTCACAATGGGTGGAGCTTGGTGCGAGATAACAGCCCTCAGATGGACGGATGGCATGAGTCAACCAATATTTATTAAATTTCAACGATAAAATGGATTTTTCGCTTTTAAAACTGATTTTTTAAATATATGAAGCGTAAGTATTAATATTGGCTTGGGTAACACCGCAACATTAACCTCTGATCGCGGCCAGAATGCTAACGGCGCGTGGTGTGAGATAACAGGCCCCGGGCGAGCGCTATGAATCATCTAATATTTATTGAATTACGGTGGTAAAATTCAGTTTTAAATTATAAAAATAGAACGATACTATATGAATGAAGGACATCACAGCAAAATTGAACTCTGACCGCGGCTGAATGATAACAGCGTGCGGGGTGAGTCCCATTTGATCTCAAAATTTAATTTTAAAATATAATTTTTTTTAAAATAAAATGTAATTTAAAGTAAAAATAACGAATAAATAAGAATAAAACTCAGTTTCGAGGTCTTTTTCGCAACAAATTTGACCTTTGACCTCATACATCCTCATAGTCCCTCAATTCGCACTTTACTACTACTTCCAGAAGAGCCAACGCATCACCTGCTACACGTGGACGCCAACAACCTGTATGGCTGGGTAATGTCCCAGTGTCTTCCTCAGGGAAACTTCCAATGGCTCAGCCGGGAGGAGATTGCGTCCCTGTATATTGCAGCGTTGGACCCCGAAGGACCCAAGGGCTACGTCTTGGAAGTGGACCTTCGCTACCCCACCCACCTACACGACCTTCACAAGGATCTCCCATACTGCTGCGAGACCAAACGTCTGCCAGGAGGGAAATTCAAGAACCTCGTGACGACTCTGGATGACAAGAAGAACTACATCTGTCATTACAGAATACTGCAACAGGTGCTTGAAAACGGGCTGGAGCTTGTGAACGTGCATCGCATCATCTCGTTCCGTCAGTCTCAGTGGTTAGAGAGCTACGTCCTGATGAACACCGAACTGCAGAAGAAGGCCAAGACTAAGTTTGATCAAGACTTTTTCAAGTTTATGAACAATGCGGTCGTCGCCAAAACGATCGAGAATGTTCGAAAGCGAATGAACGCCTTACTGGTGTGTACGCATGAGATGTTCAGGAAGTACGTGGCCAATTCAAACTTCCTGGATTCGACCTAATTCAACGATGACGTCGCAATAGTCCACATGACGAAAGTCAACATCGTCCTGGACAAAACGGTCTATGTCGGAATGTGCGTCCTCGATCTGAGTAAGTGGCTCATGTGCGACATCCTTCGGAAGATGAAGAACCGCTACGGTGATCGTATGAAGGTAGACTACATGGACACTGACAGCTTCGTGTTCACATCCAGACAGAAGATTTTTATCGGGACGTGTTGGAGCATCTGGATGATTTTGACACCAGTTCTTACCCCCGGAACCACCCCTGCTACAGCCCCATCAACGCCAAAGTCATCGGCAAGTTCAAGGATGAATTCAACAGCCTTCCGCTGCTCGAGTACCTCGGTCTTCGCTCGAAACTTTATTTTATGGATATCGTCAAGTGCGAGGAGAGAACTGAAGGCTACGAGCTGCAGATCAAGATGGTGAAGCGCTGGAGGAGTTGTTAAAAACAAACTCACCTCTAACGACTATAGGGAGCGACTATAGGAGCTGAACAATCACCGCGTTTTCACCGTTCAAGTTGAGGAGCTCTCCTTGATAAGCGGTACATCCTTAAGGACGGAGTCAAAACACTACCGTGGGGACATATACACATCCCACCTCAGCCCGAAGCTAACCCTCGAGACGATGAAGAGGAGGAGGAGGAGCATTGGGTGGTTGTGAAAACACCAAAGACCCTATCTTGACTTGTATATTATTCTGAAAAATCTAGTCATTAGTTTGTATCGAGACTCGTAAAAACTTAGAAATGTGCTCCTTTTCTTTTTCTAGTCATTAGTTTGTATTGAGTCTCGTTTTGCTAGTTGCACACACACAAATGTTCAGGAGTACATACTCGATGTAAAATATCTATAAGGTGTGCAAATAAATAGTCAAATTGTTTGTATGTACATTCGCCTTTTTTATTTTCCACATAGTCTTAAGATACAAAAGGAAATAAAAAAATAGTCAAACAAAATTATACATTTGTAAATTGAAACTTTTAAATTTTCTTATATAGTCCATAGATTAATTATATCAGGAAAATATCAATCCTATAACCCAGGTTCAGATATGAAAGTTACTTTGGAATCAATGTATGATAGGTCCACCCCACTTTGGGGTAGACCTACTTCCAGTTGAGGTGGGTACCATTTTGGATCCCGCCTACTTCAGGTTGAGTTGAAAATTCAAAGGGGTGTGGAAGGGGGTCCGATATGGACCCTCCTTCTACCGTCATTGTTTTTCTGTGTTTTTCTCTAACATGCATTTGTAAGACTTTGCCTGGGTTAACGTAGCTTATGGGGGGTGAGTCGACTCAACCCCCTTCGATGATTATGTTCAAAGCATTACAATAATCTTTTTCCTCAAAATTTGCATTCAATATCAGTTTTGTTCATTGAATATGAGTCTGTAAACTAATTGCTAAAGTAAATACTGAAGGAGGATGAGGACGGAAAATAAAAATAATATTTTATTTACTCTGAGTACACAACTAGTTTATTGGAAAAAAAAAGCAAATTTCAAAATTCAATTGGTATACATTTGTACAAGGAGTCTTCTGATCAGTGCATCGTTGTGAGCAGTAGAAGAGTAGTCAAACAGCTGCACAAAGTCCATCATCTTCAAGACGTAGTGGGTGCGGTAGTAAAGGTATACAAGGCAGTATTGGCCGCAGACCAGAGTGTTGTCACTTTTAATGCGATGCTCGTTGTACAGGTAGTGACGACCGTTGCGTCTCAGGAATCCTTGGTAGAATTGTAGATGTGGAGGTTGACCGTAGCTGTCAAAGATTTCAATTATTCCTCCTCCTTTGTTGAGTTAGAAAACATCCCAGTGATGGCCATCTTCATTGTGTGGATCAGTTTTCACAATCATAGCAGTAGATGGTGAGATATAATGTGGTATTTGATCCGCAGCGTCGACACCAACATTCTGTACGGGCAGTTTAGACATACACTTTTGTATCTCTATGGTATTCATTCTACTGTATCGATACCGTCAGTAGCAAAAGAAGGACTAGTAGCAAAGCAAAAGCAGGAACTGGTATCACTCACATCATCATCATCGAAATTTGTACTTAGATGTAATCAACAGCGTAATGTGATACAATTGGTTAGAGCACATCGTGTGTGAGCTGTCTTGTGATGGTGACATCGCACTGCACCTTTGACATAGACAATCGGTCGTTTGGTGAGATTTGCGCGTAAATTTTCCTCTAGCACATAATACCATAACACCTTAATCCCATTCCAATTCGTGACAGTGTTTTGTGAGCCAATAGCTTTCACGTAACTTATATTATGTTAGGAAATCTCGACTGAATGGTGATTTGACGATTGATTCATTAGCAGTGTCCCACGGACCAATTCTAAGACGCAAACTTCCTTCAGAATGTAGTCATTATTGTTGTCCTTGAAACATTGTAAATCCAAAATAATGAGAGATGCTAAATCTTTACGCGGTACTCTGCATAAACGATCCATCTTGTACTAGTGTTAGTTGCCGACTGATGATGATGATCTAACCGCCAAAGTCCACATTCACATTGAGATGACGATCAACTTCGACGACGTTGTAAAACTCTGCGTATAGGAGACAGTTGACAGTCTTTGTGAGCACCACATCGAAGCCAATCTCCATACGTACACTACCGTTACGCACCAAGTTCCAATGAGTAGTGTCGCTTGTTGACATATCTGGTGTTAGATCAAATGCCATCAGGCAATATCCATCGTCGTAATCATCTCTATTTATGAGATTACCAGCATCCCTAAAGCGTATACCAGAGCCTGAAAACAGACTGTGATACGCCATTACGTATTTGCCCTTGTCAGTTTCATAGTGTGGTTATAGCGGTTTGGACGGCATTTGTTCACCATCTACGTACAGTGAGAAGAAGTTGGTTTTGAAACTTTGTAAATTATATGGATTCTTTTTTAAATCATCATTATATGCTGCGTTGGTGACTAAACCAACAATGATACGTTTCGGCACTTTAACTAGAAACCCATTTTCCAAATCTTTGCTCCTTACGCCAAACGGCAGTGTGAATGTTTTCAATTCCACTCTGGTGATTGGGTATTTAGCTGTGCCAGTCTGACGCGTCTTGCTGTGCGCCAACAGTACAGTGAGGCTAACCTTACATCTTCGTATCCAGAGATTCGCATCTAGAATATGCACCTTGTTTATACCCTCATCCGCCATAATAGAGGAAGAATATTTTCATCGGATTAATTTAAAACGCAGTTCCACACCGTTCAACAGGAACTTTTTATGATTACGCATGTCCACATGTAGATGACCGACCGTATCGATTTCGTGACTTTTTTGTCATTTTTCGTCTCGCCTTTAGTCCGTCATTACTGTCCAGAGTATCGTCCATATGACCAGCATCGTCTTATTGTTATAGACCACATGTTAAATGTGATTTCCTAGCATCGAAGCCGAAATTCATCAATGTTTCAATATACGCTCGATATGAATAAGTGTTGCTTTGTGGCGTAACTAGTTTCTGATTCATACTCATATCAACTTGACTGAATAACGTATGTAACAAATTGTTGACTGGACCAATTTTTTCACATCGTCAGCATCTGTGATTGCCACTCCTTTCGATTTAACAATAGACGCTGTAATATCCAACATTGTCTGTGAAAGATCAGTGTATTCTTCACCATTGCCGGGCACTACAGACTTAATGGGTGAATCATCAGTCAAAGTGGAGATTGGTTTGTACTGAACCCATTTACTACTCTCGATACTGGTCTGTGTAGGCGGGAGGGAGAATAAATTCAATACGACTTGACACCTTCACAAGACTTTTGATGTAGAAACGACATTGTTAGCGAGTGTGTTAATTGAATATATCACGAACAGACGTTCTCATCTTCACTGATTTCTTCTTTCTAACTGTCCTCCTCCTCTTCTTGCTGCCGCTGCTGCTCTTCCTCTTCTTGGATGACGTCCTTCCTCCAAGGAGTTTCTTCAAAGACTGCGGTGTGACACAACGGCCGCTGTGTATAGCGCGTGTCTCGTTACTCTTACGCGGTACTCTCGGGTTATTCTTTCGCGCAAGAGTAGCATGTCGGTGTTTCGCGTTATTCTTTCGCGTTATGCGTCGGTGTTTCGCATGAGAGCCACCACCGCCGCCGCCACTTAGTGTACGTTGAAGCTTGCCGTCCACCTTGCGTTTCAGCGAGCCGGTAAACTGGCTGAAATGATCTCTATCAGCTTCTTTAGAATCCCGCCACGTGGTCATATCACCCAAGAATCCAACACCAAATTTCAATGCCTCTTTGACCACAGCAGCAGCTCCTGACTTGAGTAGTGGTGTAACGGTGCGGAACATACCGCTTAGGAAACTGCCAATTCAATGTCCGCGCTGGGAGGGTGTGCCGCGAAATACTTTATCGATACTGCCTCCGGTCTGCAATTGTTGGTGGCGATAGTACGCCAAGTATGGATCATTTGTATTCATCATTGCTGCAGTCTTTTGAAATGAAGCTTCACGTACGATGTCCCAAAGAGGAATGACGCTTTTTTACCAGTGTGTTCCCTTAGGTCAATATCGATCATTTCAAATGTTCGTTTCATAACTGGCACACAATGAGGACTGGTGAAATGCAACGTCTTATGTGCGCCATGTATGTAGTTCTCTTTGTCAATATTGATAATGTTTAAAAGCGGTGCTGAATTTTCTTCAATCATCTGCGGTTCAATCAGATGACAATACACGCACATGACGTATATGTGTGTCGTCAGTCCCATAGACAGGATTAGGTGACCATAATCCTGTGAGGTTATTTGACAACTCATTCTCGTACGGATCGAACCCCAACTGAAGAGACAGTGCATGGCTAAAATGTAATTTGCTAATACCGTCTACCATTGTCGTGATCTTGACTCTGTCCTGCTTTTTATCATACTCAAAGAATACATACTGAGTCACATCCTTTGTACTACTGATCATTTTCAATAAATCAGTTATGTTCTTATAATAACCGGGTTTCATATTTAGCATAATTTGCTCAGTACTAAGTGTAATAGAAAGACTTTGCAGAACGAGTTTATACTCGAGGCAATTACAGGATTCATCACTCACAGTCATAAACGAACATGGATAATGCGGTTCGACCAAAGCCATCTCCCACTCACCATCGCCTTCTACTCGAATTTGTCTCGGCAGATGTGTTGTATAATTGGACACTATGTTTTTTGGAAAATAATCCTTTGAGCTGTTGCTGTTAAATAGAATTGGCTATTAGACATTTTGTAAATCTTGCGCTCGTATCCCAGAATTGAACTCGTCTCCGTAACCTTTCCACTTGACGAAATAACGCTTACTGCGACCTCGCCCCTTAGTGTATAGTATTTTATAAATCTTGAACAGATGATGTTTATATATTGTTACTTTTGTAATTCGTATTCGTAAAACTGTCCAATCACATGTTCACCTTTTAGATCTCCCAAAGTATACATTGGCAGTGGCATCAATGTGTTTACACGACGCACCACAAACACTTCTTTATTACAATTAGTCTTGTAACCTTTTGCGAATGCACCTTTCTCCTTAGATATGCGCACTGTGGTGGCAACTTTCAGTTTAGGCTTAAAACGACGTGGTATCTTACCGTATATGTGGTGCCATTTCTGATACAATATTTGCTTATTGGTGGTAGTAAATCAACTGGGCATATTCTGTTGCCTAGACTCCTGTGCGCGCTGTTTTTGTAAGCATTAAACAGTTTGTCCAGCACATCTACATAACGATATGTGTTTTTAAGTCAAATATCGCCACATTCGTGTTTTCAAAGTGCGATTCACACGTTCCACTACGGATAATTTAAAATCTGGGTTTTGTGTAGTGACATAGTTGATTCCGTATGGTTTGAATAATTTTTTCGTCTTGGCCCCAGTGAATTCAGTACCTGTGTCAGTTTTCAAACAGCGAGGTGTCTTGGTCGTTTCAAAAGCGTTGGCCACTTCAGCTCCTTCTTGCCTCTTCAACGTCCTCAGATATAGGCGTTTTCTAAACTCGTCTATTACAGTTAATATGCAGTTGACACCATCATTTTGTTTACCACGCATATCATTCTAGTCCGCTTGCCACAATTTAGATAGACCAAACACTATTTAAGGATTGCGCAGGAAACGCTTACGTGCTGGTTTGTGCAAAGTGAAAGTGTCTTGTGTTTGTAACCATTCAATAACTTTTCGTTTTGAAACTGGTTTTGAAGCTCGCGCTAAAGGAGCTACATCGCCATACGATGCTGATTCGCTCGGATTGTAATACAGTCGATCCACAATAAAAATCATTCCTGTGTATGGTTCCCACCTGTCTAAATTTGACAGTTGCTTATTTCTATTTAAAAAATCAAACTGCTCCGTCGCTCATACTGGTGTAGATGTTGCACGTTTTCCTCTAGCCAATCGTAGTCGATTTACCATCGGTGTGCGCAGTATTGATATAGTTGAAGTGTCTTCTTCTTCATCATCTGATCCTCCTGTGAATGATGATCGATATTCATCATTTATTTATTTTAGCGCTCTTATATTAATCATATAGTCCTTTGGCACGTTCATCGCTTTCAATGCATTGATCACTTCGTACCATCCTGGTGGTGTGTAATCACGCATACGCACTTTTACTATGCAATTCAAGATATACACTAGATTTGAATCTGGGATTTTTCACCATTAATTTACACTGAACAGCCACCGTCCCAACTGATTAAACTACCTTCACGTTTCATGAAACGTAAAAGATTTCGGGCGTCAGATCTGTAAGTTTAGGAAAACGTTTCCGCAATCTCTTCCACTGGTCCACCTTCCACAGTGGTGTGCATTCGACGACTATGTTAATTCCCTCCCGTCTCAACTATTGGTATGCTGATCGGTTGGCGTTTATTCTCGGAATATGCAAGAATCGACCTGTTTGAATATATAAGAATATACCTGTTTGTATAATTTACACTTTTCACTATCGTCCATATGTTTTTTATACACTATCTGTTGCATTTCCGTGAGGAGACTGTTTTCACTGGATAGATTAGTCGGTTTTTTATCCGTAGCATATATTTGTAATCGATCAATAAACTCTTGCGGTACAACCACCATCTTCTTTGCGTGCTCCATTTCCACACTGTCAAAAGATTTAGTTATAACTGGCACATATCGCGGATCGATGAATGATGTTGATTTATGCAATCCATATACATAACTGGACGTAGATATATTAACAATTTGAAATAACAGTGCGACTTTATCGCCGACCATCTGAGGTTCGACTAAATCACAATACACATGTACATGTGTGACGGTAAGCCAAGACGAATGTTGGGTGAACGGATGTTTTTGTTAACTGCATCACCTTCCAGTGTCAATTCATTTGGATCAAACCCCAATTGAAGCGCTAACGATGGCCTTAATTTAATGTTTCCAACATCAGTTCATATCGATACTTAAATGAATTTGTTGTGTGAGTTTTCAACAGTAAACCTTACACCAAAAGTAATCGCTAGTTCTTGTTAATTGATATGATCAGAACCATTATTGAATATTGGCATAATCACCAGTCTTTAAATCATAGTCACCAATTTAAATCTGTAGTTTTGTTTTGGAGTCGCTGACACTACTGGTGTTACATCGGCAGTGCTGTCCATAACCCGCTCCAACGCTTTTATTTTCACTTTTGCTTCCTCTTGCGGTTGGATGCAAATGTCAGTTGTTTCATCATTACCGACTGACCGACTGAGCAAATGCGGCTCTTGTCACACTCCTTTAACAGTGCTTCACGCTCCTTGGGTGTTGCGTGTATGAACGCCGGAAGCAGAGCCGCGTCCTTCCGCAAGCACGACATGATGACTACTGATAGCGAAATTACTTTTTCTTTGGCAAGGACACATAATTCGTAGAATCGTTTGGAAATATGAAACCTCGTATTCACATATTCTCGTCTGTTGATTGTTTAAAGTCTACCAGTAGGTAGCTGTGTGGATTCCTCGTAGCGTCAGAGTACGCCTCCTCGATGAATTTCGGACTGTCTGGTTATATTTGTCTGCGAAGTACCTAATCTGCACTCTATCTCTAGGATTCTTAAAACACACAATGCAATGTGCATTCAATGAGATGTCCCCCTGACCACGTCCTTGATGAAACAAATTTGGTGTGATGAAAAACACACTTATGTTGCGATGATGACGACCTTTTGTAAAAAGATCCACCACACGATTGTCAGCCTCACGAGTCATGTCGTCTATAATCACAATTATCGGCTCATTACCAGAAAATTCCTCCAAGTTTGGTAAACTTTCTATGTGATTAATGTTGGTAATATTTGAGTCACCACCACCTCCTTCTCCACCACTACCATAATGCCAGTTTATACTGGAAAATGGTGTGTCACTCATTTCTGTAATGTGTTTTATGACACAAACTGTGACTTGCAACAGCCCGAAGTTCCCGCCACAATGGCTGAGAACGGGTGTTTCCACATCATGCTCATGATTACTACTGAGCTAAACACCTCACAATTACCATACTCACAACTCTTAAACTTAGAACTAAAGGAGATTTTTGGGGTTAAGTGTAATAATTATCACAGTGGTTATGTTCTGAACGTGACTATAAGTATTGAATACAACAACTAATTTACAAAGGTATTTACATAATCTTCAAGTCTTGCTTTACATAAACTTCAAAGGTGTGAATCTGCTATTTTAACCCCTCGGACTGCGCTTTACCAAGCGAAGGCGTTCTCCAAACCCGCTGTTGTAGCGCTCCATGTCGGTGTTGCTCAGGACCTCATTTAAGCGCCTAGGCAAGTAGACTCGCAGAAATACGTTGTCCCCCACCTGCCCCTCCAGGATCACTATGATTGCCTCGCCAAAGGATGTCGTGACTCACTCCATCGCAGTGATGAGATAGGCGCATTCCTACCGGAGATCAGCTATTCTGGTGTAGAACCAAGAGTCTGACTTGCAGTTGTTGAGGGTAGCTCTCAGGTCCATGGTCGCAATGCTGCTCACGCACACAAACTCTGGGGTGAAAATGATGCTGCTGCTCGACATCTCTAGTAGTAGGAGTAGGTCTAGGCGAGGCGGTGGTCTGGGGAAGAACGATGCTCAATCGGGCTGGGCTCCGCCTAATAGCCCCGCGCCGCCATTTTCTAAGCAGGTGGGCCGTGCAGCTGTTGTGCGCAGGTGTTCCATGCAGGTGTTCACACAAAAAACCGACGCATTGAAACCTGTGTGGGAACGCAGCTGCTGTAATTGACTGATGGCGCCACTATTTTCTTATGTAGCTCTCTTCTTCGGCGTTGGCTGCGAGACTGTACTGCGTTGTGTAACAGTTTGAGTTAATCGTGTAATTTTCGGTACTCCTGTTGATTTATCAATCCACATATTTTTCACTTTATCAGCTACTTGTTTAACACTTTCGTGCATTTCATCATCTTTGTCCAAAAATAAACCCCACATGTACACCATATCTGTACCATCGTATGATTCCATTTTTAATAAAATTTGTCCTTTGTTTCCCGGGTTTTGAACAGCAAATGTATTCCCATCCTCCAGCCATGACACTATGGGACAATCATCTGATGGTTTTGGTACCCATACTGGTTTCTTGGTTTCCACTTCGATGGGAGTTGGTCTCTTTCGCCTCTTGCTGGCAGTGGGCGGTTATACAGATGACGTCTGAGGTGTCGTTAATGAATTATCACTAGCAATATTGTTCATAACCTCAATCTCCTCAATAAACGATTTGATATAGTCGTCCGCAGAAGCTTAAGCGTCCATGTTCACGTCCTTACCGTGTGACTTCTACCGCACTACTAACTGGTGTTGTGTCTGCTCACCCTTGAAGTAAAACGTGCACACTCGCTGTGGCACATCTTGTTGCAATAGGTTAGATGTGCCATTTTTTCTTCCAACATCAGTTCCAACGGTCTGCGGAATTTCATTTCATCAATCGCGATTTGATTCCACGTTAACTATTGTACATCCTCACACGGCTCTTGAGTGTAATGTGTATTTAGGTCCTCATTAAATTTAACAGTATTTTTTGTTTTCTTCACAGTTATATTGTTTCACAAGACATTCACTATCTTTGTTTTCTTCATAATTATGTTCTTTCATATTATATTTACTCTCAAACACATCTCTCGCTCTTTCTAACACTAACTCGATAGCGAGCCTTTCTCGGATGGGAATGCGTTTAAAACGTATTTTGTTCATTGATATCGTGATTACTTTTCTTGCGTCATCCGCACTGTTCATCTTTGGAGCACGTATCGTCTGTTACTGCCGAACTAGTGCCGAAGGTTCTGGAACGGTGTCCAAGATATGCTCAACTATAATAATGAAATTGTGGGAGGTTAGGATGTTGCTGTATCTGCAGTCAATGTGCATGCCGTAACTCTTCATTACTTCTTTAGCCTTATTTACAATATTTATACGGTTGGGGAAATTTTATCTAAATCAGCACATTTCAAATCCTTCTTACTTTGCTTTATTCAAGGCTTGTTTGAAATTTCTTTTTTGAGTTCGAATGCACTTGTATTCGCAAAATCCGTACTTCTTTCGAAGGGTTTCCTTAATAATTACACAAAAGACATATTTCAGATTTGAATCTTCAGGAAGCACTGCCACTTTAGGTGTCTGTTCAGTCAATATTTGATTCATGGATTGGTTTTCCTTACACAATATATCATTTGTAGTTTTAAACTCGGAGTTAGTTTGATCTACCTTTTGATTATTCGTCAGTGACATTGTAAGTGATTGTAACAACCGTTGGTCCTCGTTTATAAGTCTGTACTGTCCATGTTTCCTAATGGAAGGCAAGACTTCTTAAAATACCCAGTCTTTAAATTTCTCAGCAATCGGTAGTTTGGAGAAAAATATTAATTCGTATAAACCAGGTTCATTGATGTATACTGTATGAGATTGGAAATTCAAAGGGGTGCGTGAATCGCTCACCCCTATTTCCCGCGGTGTTTTGCGATATTTTTCTCTTACATGAGTACGAACTGCATCTTGTGGGTTACAGTAGCCCAAGATTGTAGATATCTCATTAGCTTTGAACCAAGCATTATCACTACTGTCAAATAGTACAGAAATGTGCTGATTATTAAATACATAGGAAGTTCAATAGAGCATTTTATAGGTTACGTCAAAAAGCGCAAGGACCTCTGATAGTACAGCACACACAGAAGCACGTCAACACTATTACACAACCTCACACTGTGAAGTATAGACCAAGAATGAACTATGAGCAATGTGTGTCGGCACAAAGGGGTGCGGGATTCGCTCACCCCTGTGTTATCGGCATATTATTTGATCCACTCGTTACTGACAGACTGTCACCGAAGGTCTTTTCTCAGATTTCTGTTATTGTTCCGATTCCTGGAATCTGACGCAGGTGTTATATTGTTGTAATTACTAGAATCTAACCCAGGTGTTCTTTTGTTCTTTTGTTGTTTCGACAGGTCTCAACTTGTCGGTGTATTGTTTCTTTTCTCGGAATTCTGCGCAGGTGTTCTAGTGTTGTAATTCCTAGAATCCAACGCAGGGTTCGGAGAAGGGTCCTTTGTTGGTGATTGCCGCCTGGCAATAAATCTCATTCGCTGTCTGGGAATTCGAAGAAGGGTTCTTTGTCCCAAGATCGTTATCATCAATCACTGTCATTGATGATTCAAAGGTGGGACCATACCGGACCTCCATTCTTCTGGCCCTAACTGGTGGTCCTGAGGAAGACCGATAGGCTCTTAAAAGAGCCGATTTGTATCCGAACAAGGAGGAGAAGGAGGAGAGAGGTCAAGGGAAAATATTTATTTTATATTGCTGAAAAATTTTGTGATTTCGTTGGGGTGAAGTTCATCAGTTTGTCGGTTCCACCACATGTTGACAAGCTTTATGTACTTCTGCTCGTTCTCAATAGCCTCAAGGTGCTCCTTTTCTATGGGGTAGAAATTAATTTTTTACTCCATGTCCCGTTGCCAGTATTCCCATTCCAAGTCGTCTAAAGGGCAATGGTTCCACATGCTGTTATTTCCTCGGATGTTTTAGTACAGCTCGTCTTCCAGTTCTTGGATAGTTGAGCATATTTTTGGTTCATGTGCGTATTTGAACTTTTTGTTAATGCGCCATAGTCTCTTCTTATGAAAATGTTTCAAGGCAAAATCATCGTCATCTTTTTTATTATAGAGTTGGTCGCCTTCAAAGTAATCGTCATCACCTTCATCGGCTAGTGGTCTCATCTTGTTGTTATCAATTGATGACTCTGCCGCGACGCATGCCTCTTCCAACTCGGTGTCGGTGATGTCACAATCCCACTCAATGTTGGACATGATCTTTCTCACTTCATAGCTGTTGCTGTTTCAAAACTCCAGACTAAACTGAATTTTGAGTCGGGGATTGTATTGAAGAAGGAGTTGGAGTGGCTGTTGGTTTGGTGGGGATGATGCAGCTGTTATGCGCAGGTGTCCATACAAAAACTCACCCCCTGTCGGAGAATGTGAATAAGAACCTAATGAGGGTCGAGGGTTGAGAAGCTCTCGACGGGGGGTCTCCTGCGGTTACACGCAGCTGCATCGCAGGTGTGGGGACAAAAGCCACCCTCCTCTAATGGAATTCGGAAAAGGGTCCATTGTTAATGGCCACTCTCTGGGTAATAAACTACCCTCCTATGGTGGAATGTGGAGAAGGGTCCTTTGTTGGCGATTGCCGCCGGGCAATAAATCTCATCCGCTGTCTGGGAATTCGGAGAAAGGTCCCATGGTCAAGATTACCACCAGGGGGGCTCCTCCTGATTGGTGCATTAGACAATAGAGCGAAAAAGGTAAAGAGTGTGGTATGGGCCCCTAGCCAAAAAGGTCAAGAGTGTGGTACGGGCCCCTAGGCAAAAAGGTGAAGAGTGTGGTGTGGGCCCCCAGGCAAATAGGTCAAGAGTGTGGTGCGGGCCCCTAGGCAAAAGTGTCACAGACGAAACTTACCGTGGGGGGAGGCTATTTATTATCCAAAGTGTACGTTGTGGGTCCTCAAATTACTCAAATTACTCGGCTTGACGAGAAGATTTCGAAAATGCAAAAAAATCAGGGGGGCTCCTCCTGATTGGTGCATTAGACAATAGAGCGAAAGAAAATTTTTGTCGGGGGGGGGACTCCTCCTGAAGCAGGAGTGTCCATTCACCCCTACTGTCCTCTAAACAGCGCGTGCCAATTGAGAGGTGGTTTCAGAGTGGACTAAACAGCTGTACCTCTGAGAATCACGGCGTTAAGACTGTTTAAACACGTTTAAAAGTTGGTAGCACGAACGAATGTATTTTTATTGCTTCTTGCTGACTCAACAATTAGATATTTTGAGATAAGTAAATAATCTAGCTTGACACGACATTTGTTTTCAAAAAATTCAGTCTGTTTCAAAGTTGAACACCAACAAAAGCAAAAACAATCTGTTTATGCAATGTAGTTCGAAAAGATATTGTTGTAATATAAAAATGGTGTTAAAACAGAATTCAGAACAGCACACAGCGAAAATGCCTGGAGCAAAGACCTCCAATGAACTCGTGAACGCAAAGTGCCAATGAATACTTTGGATGGATCGTTTTGACAATCATCGATATTAATCATATTATGTGGATTGTGAAGCCAAAACACCACGTTTCATACAATGTTCAAGTCGAAGATCTCAAAATTAGTTTCGGATATATGTGATTAACCTACAAAAATAAAGCGGTAAATGCTAAAACATGTAGTAATCTGTGTATTCAAAACTATCTTTAACATTAAAATACCAGGTTAGTCTAAAATAACAATTTTTATTTTCAATAATTAACTAATTCAAATATACACTCAAGAGATAACGTAGGATTATGTGTGATTTAGAGCTTCCAAAAGCTCGCCTTGATCGATCGGGGTTCTACAATGCTGGGCTTCAGAACAAGATATCCTATAATCCTCTTCGAACCCAACTTCGGAGAAATCAAGAGATTCGCAAGTCCGTATAGGGTGCCTGTAAACAGTACAGATTTCCGCATGTCTTTGATTTAATCTAACATTATCACTGGTTAAATGTATACTTGAACATTTAACAATATAAATAGTAACTTTAATTATGAATAGGAAGAAGATTACATTTCAAATAAAATCGAATCAAATTTATTTCAAAATAGTACATACGGAAATACATCAATACAACTTTCGAAATAAGTAATCCCCGCATGGGCCGAGGCCTCTGATTGAGTCTCAGATCAGTCCATCCGTAAACAAATAGCATAAATTTACAACACAGTCGCACTGATACTTGATAATGTTTCTTTGCACTTTATAACTGACATGAGATAATACACAGTGATTAAATATTAGGAAATACATATCGAAACCACAACAAACATGCCAGTCAATAATATTTGCGGTTTATACATAGAGAAACCAAACATATGTATATAGACAACAAAAAACTAAAAACAAAGAACAAAGAACATAACTAAACATTGTCTGTTTTGTGATTAATGCATTCCGGAGCCACAGACAACACATTGACTCATCAACGCCCGGACACTATTTATCGAGAATGAAAACAACTTGACATCTGTCAGTTAGATACTATTTAAACCAATTAAAAGCAAGTCCCGTAATGCCAATGTACTTTAGTTTTTTTAGAAGTAGCTGGCGGTCGACTGTGTCAAATGCTTTGGCTAGGTCGATAAAAAAAAAGCAGGCTTTTCTTATTTCTTCCAACGGCATTATGGACCTCTTTCATTAATGAGAAAAGACCATCATTGATATTTCTGTCACGACGGAAGCCAAATTGATTTTTGTAAGGAATGTTATTTTCATGGACATACTTTCATAACTGTATTTTAACACATTTATCTATCAGTTTTGCCATGACACTGGCTAATGTAATCGGTCTATAATTAACGCTTTTATCTTTTTCGCCCCCTTTATAGATAGGTGTATGACTTTTCCACTTTTGAAGCTATCTGGATAAATTCCCTGCTCCAGACTTAAATTTACTATATAAAATAAAGGAGCTTTGATTAACTCAAACTTATTTTTAATTATGTGAGTGGGAATGTTATCTAAACCTGGAGCGGACCCTCCTCTCGGTTCCCCCACAACCAGTGCAAGTTCAGCCTCACTGACTGGTCGCCGGAAGGTGGTGTCCAGCCGGTGGGTCCTGTCTTCGGCCAAGCACCCGGCCACAGGAGGAATAGCACTGGCTAGTTTAGCACCGACATTTACGAAATAATCATTAAGCGTATCTGCAGTCTGCACTATGTCTATCTCTCCTACCACATCTTCCCCTTTCAAAACATGTTCAATTGGAAAACAATATTTTTCTTGTCCGTGTCCGTAATTTACGAAATATTTTTCCACAACAGTTTACTATTTCCTTGTGCTTGGTTGATTTTAAATGTGTAATATCTTTCCTCCGCATCTCTAATTAGGTTACTCAACATATTTCTGTAGTTTTGAAAGCGGACTTTTAATTAAGGGTTTGAACGGCTGTTTTCAACTTGTTTGCTAAGTTTGTCTCTAGTTCAGATACACTTAACGAGGCCGTCGAGGCCCACAGTAATCTACGGTTTAATTTTTATGCATTTTGAGGTAAAACTTTTTAATTTAGTTGGCTGAGAGATTACATTTTGCAAGCCTTGAATAAAAATCTTGCAGCTCAAATTGACGTCTAACGTATTTACTGGTGACCAATCCAAGCCGGACAGAAGCAAATTCACATTTACATTGTCAATAAGAGAAACAGTTTTACTTTTCTGCGCAGCTGTATTTCCCTTTCAATTTCAGCGCCTGTGAAATAATGGTCGGTCATTTCAGATTTAATACCCTAACGCCGGACCTTAAAAATTATCCAAGCAACTTTCCTTATTTGCAGTAACTCTCGTCGCAACGTTAAAAACAACTTATCAACCAGCGCCATACAAACCATCTAGATATCGTTGTGACAGAGGTTCCAATGTCTCCGGTAAAATACAGCAGTAGATGTCGCCAACAATGCAGTGCAAAGCCTGGTCCTGGCCCCGGGCGTCGTAGTACATCTGCAGGTCGTTGAAAACAGTTCAAGGTCGTGGTCCGGACTAGGACTTCTGTACACAACCAGGACTGATAGCCGCTCGCTACCAAACGATATACATCTGCTTTAATACTTGTGGCGCCATACAGACTAACTTCCTCATGACTCAGTCCTCTATATTTTTAAAAATTAATTTTCAAAATCTAAAAAACTAACTTTAATTTTTATGGTCCGATTTGTCTGCAATTTGGATATTTTATTGTCCTAAGCTAATATGTTAAGAAATCCCACATACATTTCCCAAATTAACTATTACGGTCAAATTAAAAAAAATATTTTGTAAAAATACTGCCAATTGCCAACTTCTTTATTTACTGTTCGATTTGACTGATTTTTGCACCAACACAAAATAATTCCCTAATTTCCTTTTTGACCTATGTTAGTACCCTTGCCTATATTAAATACATTTTCCCAATCCCCATCCCTCCTCTATATTTTTTAAAATTAATTTTCAAATTCATGCTAACAAACTAACTTTGGTGTTTATGGTCCGATTTGTCAGCAATTTGGATATGTTATTGTCCTAAGCTAATGCATTAATAAATGCCACTTACATTTCCCAAATTCACTATTACGGTCAAATTAAAAAATATTTTTGAAAAATACTATAGTGCCAATTGCCAACTTCTTTATTTACTGTCCGATTTGATTGATTTTTGGATATGTTATAGCCTTAAACTATTATATGTATAGTTACCATATCTAAGTTCAACATTT
Organism: Allygus modestus; assembly: GCA_963675035.1. Lineage (NCBI taxonomy): Eukaryota > Metazoa > Arthropoda > Insecta > Hemiptera > Cicadellidae > Allygus > Allygus modestus. Next base: position 37,811,899 of record OY776113.1, on the reverse strand, counting down.
TATACTTTGTATAGTTTATATAATAAATATATATAATCCATATAAAACTAACTTTGGTGTTTATGGTCCGATTTGTCAGCAATTTGGATATGTTATTGTCCTAGGCAAGTGTTTTAATTAATTCCACTTACATTTCCCAAATTCACTATTACGGTCAAATTAAAAAATATTTAAAAAAATATCTTGGGGGAGAAACCAAGTTTTGAAAAGCGTTATAATAACACAGGTGAAGGACCATCCTTTTATGTATGAAAGGAATAACATATTTTGAAGTGACAACACATATAAAAGACAAAGATTGTTTGTTAATTGTAAAATTAATTTGGTTAGTTCTTATTTGATACTGAATTTAAATCCATGACTGAGTAGAAATAATACCGTACAAGTTTGTGGTTTACTTACCACATTCAGTCACTATATTTTATTAAAACATATTCGTTTACAGTTTACATATTTTATTGAACTGAGAAATAAAGACTAGACAATTAATAACAAAAAATTGTATAACACCAATAACATAGGACAAAATAAAATGTAAGAACATATGACATGATTTGAAACAAGAACAGTAGAAATATATTGCCATTGATGTATGATTATGAATTATGGATTCTTTTATCTGAACACTTAACATGCCGGCCCCTTGAAGCAACGGAGCTTCAATCAGTTGTATTAGGAAGAGGGTACAGCTTGACTACTGGTCGAGTAAAAATGCCACTTGACGTCTTCACTTGGGCGACTCGAACGATGCCTTCAGTGCCGGGGTGGACTGCAGTAACACGAGCAAGTGGCCAGTGAAGAGGAGGTGATGTTGTATTCATTAAGACCTGGTCTCAAACTTTAAGATTGTCTCGATGAACATTCCATTTCGTTCGTTGATGCAATGTATGTAAGTACTCGGTGCTCCACCTATGCCACCTATGTGCTGATGAAATTGCTACACTAATTGCCAATGTTTTAGACGATTGGATGGTGTAGAGGTAAAATCCATTTTTGGTAGCAAAACGATAGGTCCACCCACCAGGAAATGCCCGGGAGTTAATGCTGCAACATCTGATGGATCGTTTGAAAGAGGAGTTAATGGTCGTGAGTTGAGCATCGTTTCAATTCGCACAGTAAGAGTAATGAATTCTGGAAGTGTAATAATTGTGTTGCCTAACACTCACAATAAATGGCCTTTAGCACTTTTGATTGCATTCTGCCAAAGTCCACCGTGATGCGGAGCGGCTGGAGGGTTAAAATGAAACTTAATATCACAATTTGATGCAAAACTGTGAATTTACAATTTTGATTGAGGAGCATGTATTTGATTTAATCATTCGTTTTAATTCAGCACTAGCTCCAACAAAGTTGGTACCACAGTCAGAGTATATATCTGTGCACTTGCCTCGGCGAGACATAAATTGAGTTAAACAAACCAGAATCGCATCAGTGGTCAGATCTGTTGCAACTTCAATATGAATGGCTTTGGTAACCATGCATATGAACAAACATATGTACACTTTAATATGCTTGACAAACCGAAAATTTAACATCTTGATAGTGAAGGGACCACCATAATCTATTCCAGTGGATAAGAATGGTTTTGCGGGTATAACTCGGGCAGCCGGTAGTTCTCCCATTAGAGGTGCATGGTTTGTAGGTTGGTGTTTGAAGCAACGTAAACAATTCTCGACCGTATGATGCTGCGAGCACTTGGAATCCAAACAAATTTAGTTAACAAAGATTGCAATAATTACGGTCCAACATGTAAATAGCACACATGATAATAGTCAATGAGAATATGAGTTACATGATGATCCTTGGGAAGCAAAACAGGGTGTTTGGCATCATACGAGAGTGAAGTGAAGTTTAATCTTCCACCAACCCGGATAAGCCCTTGATCATCTATAAACGGATTCAATCCTATGAGATGTTTGCTGCATTCTTTATGTTGAGTTAGCAAAACAAAATCTTCTCTGTACGTTTTTTGCTGTACACACGAAAAGATTTTTGAACGTGCAAAACGAAGTTCTTCTGTAGTAATGAAATCCGATCGTCGATCAGACTTAGCTGACCTGCAGTTATAGATAAAATCATAAGATAAGTGACATTGCTCTTTGTAGTAGGATCCAAGACGAAAATTGTGTTAATACAGACCATTCGTTAACAATGTGAGTAACCAGAACCGTTAAAGGAGTTGATTTCTTTTCAGTGGAAGAGTCAAGCGGAATTGGGGTAAAATCATGTTGAGGTCATTCACAAGGAGATGAATGGCGCCAAGTCGGTCCATTCCACCAAAGAGAATGATTTTTTAATTGAGACATTAATAAGCCTCGTGAAGAGCAATCTGCAGGGTTGTCAGGTGTGTTTCCAACAGTTAGTCGATTGGAACAAGTTCTTGTGTTTGAGCATCACGATTTGCCACATATGTTTGAAGCTGATATGAAGTTGTTTGCAACCAAGTTAACGCAATGGTGGAGTCACACCATAAATGTACACGTTTAAAGTTAAAGTCTACTTGATCTGAAAATATACTACAGCAATGTGCGACAAGTTGAGCTAATAAATGAGCTGCACATAGTTCCAGTCTCGGGAGAGTAACACGCTTCAAAGGTGCTACCTTACTTTTTGCCAGAAGCAAATTAATAGTAACATCTTGTGTCAGGGATTCGTTACGAAAGTATACATCAGATGTGTAACCAGATTCAGAAGCATCACAGAACCCATGAAGCTGAACGTTTCCTGAAGTCGAAAAACACAGTGAACGAGGGATGATAACATCCGTTAAACTTTGATTATCAGAGGTTATATGTTTCCATTTGATGGTAAGATCAGGTGGTAATGGCTCGTCCCAACTACAACCTTGTGTCCACATAAGTTGCATGAAACGTTTCATCAACAAAATAAATGGAGACAGGAACCCACACGGATCGTAAAGCTTGGCGATAGTGCTTAAAACTAAGCGTTTGGTAACAGAAACATAAAATGGAAATTGCATATTATAAGAAAAACTATCAGTATTGGAAGACCAGTGCAATCCAAGAACACTAAATTGAGAATCTTGAAGAAATTTGGGCGTTTCTAAGTAGTTTTCAGGCAAGTTATGGAGTAGTTGTGAAGGATTTGAGATCCATTTAGGCAATTCAAAACCTCCACGATGTAGTAATGAGATAAGTTGCGTTTTCAGTTGAAGAGCTTCTTGTTCTGTATTTGCTCCAGTGATAATTTCATCGACATACGTATGGTTTTTAAAAATGTAGGCAGCCTCAGGAAACTCATGACCTTCATCTTCAGCGTGTTGATGAAGAGTTCTAATAGCCAGATAAGGTGAACTGTTAACTCCATACGTCACGTGTTTAATTGATAAGTTGATATGGGTTGGGATGAATGATTTCTTCACAAAATAAATTGCAAATTGCGATCATCAGTGTGAATCAATATCTGCCGGTACATTTGTTTTATGTCACAACAAAAGACCACATTGTAACGGCAAAATTGCATAATGATATCACAAATATTGGTTTGTAGTTTTCATCCAGTCATCAGAATATAATTAAACGATGTGCCAGAGTTAGTTTTACAACTATTATCAAAAACTGTACGTAGTTTAGTTGTACTAATATTTTCCTTTAAAACCCCATGGTGAGGAAGGAAATAGTGAGGTTTGTTTATGTCAATATCATTACATTGAGACATGTGCCCCAAATCATTATATTCTTCCATAAATGCGTGATACAATTCAGAAAAACGATCATTTCGTTCAAATTTTTGTTCCATGGCAACAAGTCTTGTCTCAGCAGCGTACTTTGAATTCCCTAATAGAGAGTGTGATTCTTTAACTGGACGCCTTAACCTTTAACTGTAACCTGTAACTGTAACTTGAGCTTTAACTGTAACCTTAGAACATGACGCCCGTCATCATTACGGGTATGTGTGTCAGCAAAATGTCTGTCACACAAATCTTCTTCGTGCGTTTTCTTGGAAGCGGTCGGTGGTTCTTCTCGAACCCAAAATCGTTGTAGAGATGTGTGCAAATCAAAATCACTAATTGCATGAAATTATATGGTACTTGTGGAGGAAACACAGTTACCATTTTCAAAAGGGGTTGAGATACATGGAGCATTTCCCATGACAACATATCCAAACTGTGTTCCTAATACATATGGCATTTGTTTGCCCAAAGAATATCGTTCACATGTGAGTATTTGAGGGAATATAGAACTTCCTATAACCATATCAATGCGGCCAGGAATGTGAAAAGAGGGATCTGCTAAGGAGAAGGATTGCATCTTTTGAATTAATTCAGGAGAGATTTGTTGTCGAGGAACATCAACCGTAAGTTTGTCCAAAATTACTAGCTGATGCTGTGGTGAAATTAACTCACCAGACAGAGTAGATATACATAGTAGAAGCACAAATCTGACCTTTATTATGAGTGAGTTTGATCAATACCTGTTAATTAAATGGTTGATTTCTGTCAATGTGCGTTTAGAATATTTACAGCACGTTCTGATATAAGATCACACATACTTCCGGAGACTAACAAAGCTCGGAATGCTTGTGAATTACCACCAGAAGTATGAAGTCGAACTAGCACTGTATCCAATAATACAGTACAATTTGTTGAAGATGATTGGCTTTGGGATGTGAGGGTAACTGACGTGTCACGTTTAGATGAGTTATCAGATTTTGCCACATTATTACTACTAGTAAACATTTTTTCAGTATTTATGGCATTACTATGAGTATAGTTGGTAGAGCCTCCAAAGTGGAGTAATGAATGGTGTCGTTTATGACAAGTCATGCATGACCCTTTTGATGTACATTGCTTTAAATCGTGATACCCTAAACATGAGACACAATGATGGTGTTGCTTAACCAGCTGATATCTTTCATGGGGCATTTTAGGTTTAAAAGTGGAACAATGGTAAATCCGATGGTCGTTAGAATTACAGATAAAGCATGATGAAACAACATTGTTAGTTACAGATGTCAAAGGAGTGTTTGTAGCCAACATAGTAACCTCCCTTTCTGTAAACCCTCACTTACATTACGATTATTCAATATAGTCGGTTCATGAGCTAGAGTGTTATGGATTAAGGTCGCATCTTCATTATGGGTACATTCAGTATTAAGAAACTTGATGATGTCATGAACTTCAGGAAATACATGATGATTAGATTCATCATTAGTACGAAACCCCTCAAATCGTTTGCGAAGGTCAACGTCCATTTTCCGGGAAGTACAGCAGCCAGTAAAGGGTTAGTACCATCGACAGGACAGTTTAAATCATGAAGCTTGTGAATTTTCCACGAATGTATTAATGAATTGACGAAACCCATGAGTGTTAGATGCAGTAATGAATGGTAGATCTAAAAGGTTATTCAAATGCAAAGATTGCAAACGTTGATCATTATGATAGCGATCGCGCAGCAGTTGGTAAGCAATGACATAATTATCTGCCGTGAGACTTAAACTTTTAATTAAGTTTAATGGTTCCCCTTGAACAACACTATATAAGGAATGAAACTTCATAACATTTGAGACGTCCACGTTCTAATGTATTGTGGCATCAAATAAGTTAATGAAAGCTGTATATCCATGTTTTAAGGTCACCGGCAAACTTAGGTAGATCAAGTTTAGGTAATCTTACTTGAGCACTGCTACCCAAGTTATGACTTGAACTTACATTTTCGTCCTGACTGTTATTAGACTCATTAACTGGAAGTAATGTGTCTATGCGACTTGAAATATAAACATGTGTGTCATTAACAAAGTCTTGATCTGGAACTAAAGTGTCCATGTTGACAGTGTCTCCGCAAAGAGATAAAACCTGCTCAAGGTTACGTTCGAAATCTGCCTTTTTCTTATCAATTTCAGTTGCATACACCTTTAAGGTTTTCATATCAACTGAGGTAAGTGAATCAGGGCTATTACAAAAAGGTTCAATAGCAGTATTAATAGAGCTAAACCTTGTTTTGGTAAGAATTGTTAGGCATTCATAAGTTTCAAACTTGAATTATGTTGCACGATTAGTCGGTGCCATTTTAATAAATTGATCAAAATAGTTAAGTTACAATTTATTGTAATGAATAACCCAAAATAATATTTATGTCATTGGTAGGGTCAATCAGGAAGCATAAATACATAGCAGCACACGGATAACACAATCATTAAAAACAAGCACAAAAAACTGTTTATTACTTCTTCACCATATTCCCTCATAGTCTTTGTCATGAAATGAAAGCAGAGCATTTACTTTACACACATATTAAGATGATAGGATTGAGTGATAAAAGAAGCGAGCATAATTAGTGATAGAACAGTGGGGGAGTAGTATAAAATCCATGGCATTGGAATCCGGTCGATTTGGACCAAAATGGGGGAGAAACCAAGTTTTGAAAAGCGTTATAATAACATAGGTGAAAGACCATCCTTTTATGTATAAAAGGAATGACATATTTTGAAGTGACAAAAATATAAAAGACAAAATTAGATTGTTTGTTTATTGTACAATTAATTTGGTTAGTTCATATTTGATACTGAATTTAAGTCCACGACTGAGTAGAAATAATACCGTACAAGTTTGTGGTTTACTTACCACATTCAGTCACAATATTTTATTAAAAACACATTCGTTTACAGTTTACATATTTTATTGAACTGAGAAATAAAGACTATACCATTAATAACAAAAAATTGTATAACAACAATAACATATGACAAAATAAAATGTAAGAACATATGACATGATTTGAAACAAGAACAGGAGAAATGTATTGCCATTGATGTATGATTACGAATTATGGATTATTTTATCTGGACACATAACACCCCCTATTGCCACTACTAATATTTTGGACCCTATTTAAGATGACATTGTGAAACTTGATGTAAGTACCAGGAGGTTTACAAATTATTTTTAAATATCTTACGTCCCGTATCAAAATTTCGATAATTGTTAATATTAAATGTTAATTATTTTAAAACTAAAATTTCACAAACAATACATTCCATGTTGATGTTTTTTTTAATTATTCTGGTTTGTTTTCAGAAACAACCATTTTATGCAATTAAAACACACATATCCAACAATGTATTGTTTTCAGTAATTGAGTGAAGAATTACGAAAAAAAACTCAAGATTATATGGTAAAACTTGGGCTACCTTGTACTGAAGATGGCCATATAATCAAGGGATAGCCCTGCTTTTCAATCTTTACTAGATCAACAATAAAACTAGATTTATGATTTTATCTTAATCTGTTTCCAAGATATTCAAGGATTTTGTAAAAACAACAAGCAGACAGACAGAAAATGGGTTAAGATAGGAGACACGTTTTGTATTATTTGGTTGTTTTGACCTGCTGAATAACATTATCAAGCTTAGTTAAATGGTCGCCAGACACCCTGTACACAACGCCACTGATACAAGTCTAATTTAAATGCAAGAGTGGTAATTCCACTGACAGAACACCTCCTGAACAAGCTTATGATTACCAGTTGACAGTTCAATACAGTATTATATTTATCTTGAAACTACAACATTATGTGTTTCCATGAGGCAAAAACTGTTGATAGGTACTTACTTGTATGCAGTATTTTTTGTATTATTATTTGTTTACCAAATAAGATTAATGGCTTCAGGAAATAGTTGTCTACCTACAAAAATGAGTACATCCCTCTAATAAATACAAAAAAATGGTATGCTGGACTGGCAAGGAATACTAGCTTGGGTAAAGATCAACTAATCTACCATAGTTTAAACTGTAATAAACAGACCTAGTAATTGATTACTCAAATCGGAAAATATATGATCAAGCGTCAATCTGAGAGTGTAATAACACACAAAATGCTTCACAGAAATTATTAAGTTTTAATACACAGAGTAAATTGGAATGTCTGGTGAAACTGGTGCATTCAAGTTTAATTATTTTACAAATAAAGTTCAAAGCTGTCTGATTTATATACAGTACATATTAGAGTTTAACTTTTTGCAGGGTAACTAAAAGTTAGTTCCTGATCAAAACTTTAATGACCTAACTTTATTAATCTTATCAAAATAAAGGTTAATGTTGCAATGTCAGGTATATTTATTATTTTAACTGGGCTCAGGCAGTGCTGAACAATCCTGCTTGGTGCAACAACAAAATAGAAAAAGACACATTGTGAGTTTGTGGTCCTGTGCATCTAGAACAGGAAAAGATACATTGTGCATTCGGGATCCTGTGCTTCTAGAACAGGAAAATACACATCGTGCATTCGGGGTACTGTGCTTATAGAACAGGAAAAGACACATTGTGTGTTCGGGATCCTGTGTTTCTAGAGCAGGAAAAAACACATCGTGCATTTGGGGTCCTGTGCATATAAAACAGGAAAAGACACATATTTAGGATCTTGTGCTTCTAGAACAGGAAAAGACACATCATGCAACCAGCTTGCACTACAAGAATAAGCTGGTTGAGAAAATTTCCATAATGGAATGCCCTAAAGATATGGATATAAATTAATTTGTATATTATCAACACTAAGGTTATCTCTTTGTTCGTTGTAATTAATTATAATGTCTGAAATAATGTACTGCATCCCTAACATTAACATTTTAAAAAAGATTTTAAAGATGATGAGAAAGTTGCCTTTGAGTGATAATAAGTGGGAGGAGCAATGATTTCTAAAATTAACGAAAGTGATGAATGTTTCTTTAACAGACAAGCGACAGGGTTGTCAGATAAACCATGCGTTGCACATTTATGACGAGTCTCAACAACTTCCTCGAAGTTCTGCATTAGTTTTAGAATCAAATTGGCATGTCCTAAATATGAAGTTGAAATGTCCTAATTATAAAGCCTGGAATGTTATGATAAATTGTATAATTTTTACTGAAAATTGTTTTCAGTGTGAAAATCCTCCAGAACTGTGCAGTGATTTAATATCGTTACATACCAGTTTTCTGTGGCTTTCCTCCCTTGTCCTATGGCAGATGGGTTATTTTAATTAATGGAACCTGAAGTGGATATGACTACGACTTAGCAAAAAGCCGAAACCAGGGCCATCCTGTTAGGACAGGGGAGAACTTCATTAAAACCCGTCATCCATTTAAAAGGATAAAAAAAAAAGGATAGGATCACGAGGCAGATTTATCCTTTTTATACGAAAAATACGAAAAGTAATGTATTTAACCTTTTTTACACTTGACTCGTCAATGTGAAGTCAAGAAACTATTTTTGCCTATTGTCTTTTGTCATTAGAAATGCATGGGGAAACTATTACAACCTTTTATTTCAAAAATCGTTTGGTAAATAAAAAATCACCAAGAATGAAAACTTCTCAGAATAACATTTTAATTATTTACGTTACATTTACACAATATATGTAATTTAAACAAAAATTAATTATCAGTTTTAACTATTTTATCCATAAAACACTGATTTTAAAATTTTATTTTTAGTTTTTAATTATCATCAGATTTGAATATTATGAAGAGTTGTAATCAATTATCAGAATGTTCCATATATTCAGGCCTGAGATTTCCATACCAAGAGAGTTTTAATTGCAATAATTTTGTGTTTTATAATTGCATAAAAACAAAGATAATTCAAGGCAACATTTTTTAGAATAATACATTTTTTAATACATGCTTGAATTAATTTTGATCAATGGTTAAATGGTTTTTGAAAATACAAAACTTACCAAGTAAATTAAGAACACTTTTGTTCCAATTTTACAAGGCTACAACATTTGTATCTCTATTGTATAGTGGTGACTTATGCAAAAGCTTATTATAAATTACCTCAAAGTTTGTCATCTTATGGAAGCATAACAATAACGGAAACTTTAAATCATTAAGAATACATGTTTTAACAGCTGACCACCAACATCCAGTTTGTGAATGTGAACATCATTTTCAGAATTGGTCAGACTAGTTTTCATAGTTTCCTTATCTTCACAATTTAGGTCTTGGATCACAAAAATATGAATCAACTAAATTGTCTTCAAGTAAAAAGTCACAAGTGGTAAAAGGGAAAAGGAATGAACAAATTGTCGATATCAAAACATGTCAAGTTTATTGAGTAAGAAGTACACAGTTTATAGTACATTCTATACCACAATGGAATCCGACAGTAAATGCAACTCAGTTACACACTATATTAAATATTAAAAGTATATTCCCTCACTAGTCATTATCGCTACAAATATTAGTAACAACAGAATAGTTTAGTATCACAAGCTAATACATAATACTGAAATAAATCTTCCTACGAAGCAAAACAGGTTGGCATAACAGAAGTCGGGGGATAGCACTGCCACAAAGTAACAGTTGTTTCAAATGTTAGAAAAGGCTTCTTATATATTGTTTCAAAACAACATCAGTTTTGAGCCATCATTAACAGAGAGTTTTATATTATGTTTAATATAATCAAACCACCATTAGTTTTTGATAAATTCCTTCAAAAAAACAGTGTCATTAGTTCAATAAATCATTAGTTCAATGAAATTTTAAAATAAATTTCAAACTTAGATAAAAATTAAAATGTGATAAAATCATACTGAAACATAAATGCATCAAGTACTGAATAACAATGCCCTTTTAAAAAGGGTTTAATGACAAACTTTATTTTATTCTAATGAGATTTCACTCAAAAATCCATTTCAACAAAAAAGGGATCACTCTAAATCTAATTATTTGTTACCTTCGGTGTTACAGTCTAATTTACCTAATATTCAATGTATAAAATCGGTATACTAGATACGAAAATATTCTCTTAAAAAAATAGTCAAGTAAAATTTGATTAAAATTACAGCCGTGATTAGATTACTATATTTCTGTGCCAAGCCAAGAGACGATCTCAAGCACGACTTTGGTGCCAGTCTGTTTCAGCATGGAGACAGCCTTGGAGTGTTCCACCTTCTCTAGCGACTGTCCGTCCACAGAGAGCAACCGATCCCCACATCTACCAACAAAGCAAACATTAGCAACAAGTACTGGCTACCAACAAACAATGAGTTGCAGCCAAGAGATTGTTTTAGTGTGACTGTTAACTTTTCTGAACAATTTGTTCTTCTTCAATTTTTCCTCTATTGGCAATGCTATAAAAGTTAATATATCAAAACAGTAACACATTTTATAAAGCAGTACATATTAAAAAAAAAAAACAAACATAAAAACCATAATATACAAATATTAATGTTGCTTGCCTTGATGACCTTTTTATTAATAATACTAACCAGCACATCATTTGTATTCTTCAAATAAAAGCAAGTTGCCATGGAAGACCAAACTGTGCTTTATAGTTGAATTCATCAAGACAGCACAAGTGGAAACAATTAAGAAGAGGAATGAAAATGGGTCATTAAAACGCTTCTTTCACAAAAAATTTACTTCATAAAGAGACGAAAATAACTAACCGGGACTCGAGAAAATTGGAGATTCTAGTATCATGTTCCTGGTATTTTTTTATCACTATAATTATTAATTATTTACCAATTGCTATCTCAGAATATAATGTGGTGAAAATGGTTTTAAATTATATACATTAAAATGTGTATGTTTTTAAACAAGACAAATTTAAGTAGAAAATTACTTTTCGTATATAATATTTTTCGGAATAACAAATTTGTACAAATATTTATAAAAATTAAATTACAGATTTATTCCTTGATACCAGCCAACCTGTTTTTGTGACATCACTGTATGATTTTTACTTAAGAGCTCAAAAAATATAATGAATGTAAATAAATTGTGATTTATTTTTTCACTAACCATTTTATGTAAATTTAATGTCATAGTCAGTTATTATTACTTTCTTCCATTATGCTACAGATTTTTGAATATTATATTTAATGAAAATCTATGACAACATTTGAACCTTAAAAATTAAGACCATTTTTCAGTGTGTTTACAAATTAGGAGACTGCTCTAGCTATGTGATTTTGCTGAAGCATAGTATACGAGGTCCAATGCTAGAATAATCTAGATGTGTAAAAAAATGTATATTCTCAAAAAATTGCTGAAAACAAAAAATTATATGTTTAAATTAAGTTGTTATTATTTAAATTAAAGCCTGGTCATCATAGTGATTTTGCCCCCCCCCCCTCAACCACCAAATTATTTAGCTCACATGACTAGTCAATTTTGGGTCAGGAGTTACACAGTTAAAACACAACAGATTTTTTACTTATTCCTTTAAACAATTTTCTTTATTTAAATAATATTACCACTTCTAAATTGAATATTGTACATTCAATAATTAATGATTACTATAAAGCAGTATGAAGTTCAAGATTTTAGAAATTATTATAGGCACCAAGCCTAAGCCCCAGTTATCTATGTAATATTAATGGTTACCACGGTCAAAGGCAAAGAGATTCCTATGCTTGCCATGCCAAGAGTACAATAATTATATCGGATACTCTATTCTATAATCAACGATTTCTTTATTCGTCTATATTGTGAATGTGTAATAGGGTTTTGAAGATTTAAATAAAAACTTTGATAAGTAAAATAAATATCTGTTACAGGTAGAAATATGCTCAAGTGATAGCCTGGGACGAAACTAACGACCTCAGGATTCAGGTGCATAGTATGTTTTAAAAACTAACAATCATGAACCAAAGTACAAGATGAATTTTCATAACTGTCAACACAATATATACAAAAAATAGTCTATTTTTACACTAAAACAGTACTCGGATCTCAACTCAAGTTTTGCTATCAAATGAGTTTATTAGATATATTAATTAATTTAATTAATTTGATTAGTGGGTCTACCCAGTGTGTTTATCAGAGCATGACGAACAGACCTTAGTTTCCCATCCTTGGCTGCTGGAGATTCCTGAACCACAAACAAGATGTGGATGTGTTGCGCTCCTCTCGTAGGGTCCTCACCCCCGACGATACTGAACCCTAGACTCGCCCTTGGACTGCGATACAGTGTCACTGTCTTAGGGAACTGAAGGCACCTGGAACAAAAATAAAACTGGTCGGTGACTCGTGAGTCGCTTGCGTAGTGGTCAAGGCGGACTCCGGAACCATGGCAGCAGGTCTGAATCTCAGTCCTGGCATGTAAATTTGATCAGTACTGTACAACTCGTACTGTAACGGATCATCCCTTGCTTTGCTGGATACATTCCACAGATCTATAGCCTGCATGGACGGGAAAAGTAAGGCAAAAAGAGACTGCCAACATCTTCTTTTTAAAAAAAAAAAAACAGCAAGATTTAACAGAGTACCTACTACAATCTAATTTACAGGGTGAAAAGACATTACTGGGCACAATTCATTTCCACTCTATTAGCACAGCTGTGTCAATGGCCAGGTGTGAGTTAGAACTTCTATTTTTATTGGAGAGCTTTTATGAGGAGAACTGCAACCGATCCTTTTACAATTTTAAATAGACTTGTAATAGATTCGCTGCTCCTGGATTGAAATCATACATTGAGATCCGTGCGCGGTACGCGGATGCCATGAAGCAGTCCAACACTCCCCACTAAAACCATTTGCTTAGTCTGAGCGTAGCATGAGCCGGAGAAGGTTGCTTTTGTCCTTATAGTACCTTGACGTTGCTGCCAGTTAAGTGATCCGGCCACACGTTCATTTTCAGCTGGTTTTTAATTTTGCGCTTTAGTTTGTTACGAGTTTTTGTAGTGGACGTGATTTTTTTTCAATGGTTGGGGTTTTATTGTGTGAACTGTGGATTTTTACAGTTCATTATAGCTAGTTCATTGCCAATTGACAATTATTCATTCGATTCTGGTGACGATAGTGTGATGACAATTGTAGGGCAGTGCTAATGGCTGGAAATAGACCCATCAAATTTATAAAATAAATAACTTAAATAATAGTGTTTATAATTGTTTTATGAATTAAATTTCTTACTCGTCTAGTAGTCCATTAAGAGGGTCTAGTATCTAAATTAGATAGTGTAAAGTGCCAGAAAGATAATTCAAATTCGACACGTTGGCCAGTGCTGATGTCCCTAATTCCATTGCCATTGCAATTGTCATGCAGTTATGACATCATAACTACCTTCAGAGGCTTCAGGGATTTTTTTGTGTTCAGACTACACCATGCTATAATTGAGTGCTTTGTTGCATAGTATTTTTAAGCATCGTTTAAGGTTTATAACAACTTTTTTCAGCAGAAAATGTGTTAATGAATTGATCGAGAATGAGAATTACCTCGGTAGCTTCTGCCAATAGAGCCAGGAGGGGATGAAGTTGAATGCCCCGAGGGAGGTCTCTGGACCCTCTACCACAGTCATCTCCACTCTGGTCGTCTCGACTGTAGCCTTGAGTGTGGCCACAGCCTGTCCGTGTGTTAGTCCAACCAGGCTGTTCCCATTCACTCCTATCAGGATGTCCCCTTTCTGGAATAAAAGTAAAAGATCATTTGTATCTCACCTACAAGAGGTGACGATAATTTATTTAAAGAAAAATAATAATCAAGAATTGAAAAATAATAGACATAATTTAAATTCAGTAACAAACCAGTCAGTTGAGAACAGCAAGTAGCAGTTTCTGCTCTTAAACATTATTTATCTATAATATTTTTGTCATTAATTTAGCTGCATTTATAGTAAAACATAAATTTTTTAGAAATTTAAGCCGCATAAAGCTTCTACAAGCAGATCTTGATTCATTCTAAATTTCATCTAAATCAGAAATTTTATTCATAAGTAAACTAGTTCACAGACATGCAGATATTTAAGTATAATTTTGAGCATATGGTATTTTGGGCATCCGGAGGCAAAGCAATGGGGAATGGAATTTCCGTAGTCTTTATAGGGTGAATTCACTAAAAAAAAAACAGAACAGTTTTCACGGGAGTAGGATTAAACAAATTAACTGAACCCGATTTGATTGATAAACAGGTGATGCAAAAACCGGAAAATAAGGAATTCCTACTTCAATCAAAATATAGACAACAACAACAACAATTAAGATCTCATCCTAAAATTAAATGTACAGTAGATTCTCTTAAGGACTTAAGAGAACCCCGGCCGTCCACCTTGGCTGAAGAAACAGGAGGTATTCTGTAAATGTTAGATACTGCTCAAGTGCCTGTACATCAAAATCAATTAATAAGATGGTTTAAAAAAGTAAACAAAGCAGTGCCATTAACTATACTTTTACCTATGCCCTAAACTCTCTGTGAATGCTTTGGCCCAACTCTTACTGTCTAGCCACTGAATATTAAGTCTACCTTGCATTGTCATAATCAAATTGTACGTTTATTTTAAAATTCATCTTCAAAAACATTTTTTTCTGCACACTAGCATCCAATACTTACAAGGAATAATATTAACGATAAAATGAGTTTTCAATCAAAAGTTGTGAGTTTGTCAAAAATTAAATCACACATTAACTGAACTGAAGGGCAAATAAAGTGAAGTAAAATAAGATACTCGATGTTTACCCATATCTGCTGAGTTTTGCCGACACAGCCATGAGGATGTATGTTGGCGATGTATATGGGGATATCCCCTTCGTTGCTACCAAGCCCTCCGCCAATCCGCATCCCTAAACTCTCATTAGGTTCCTACAACAAGTAACAACAAGTTTTACATCGTCTCGGATACCGTGCGTATATCCCATCTGAGATTCTACATCAGCTAGGATGGTTTTATATTCTCAACAGTCACGATTACTGAGATAATTTTGGTAATAGTTAACTATAATAAGTTTCAGAAACAAGTAACGTTAGATATTTTGTTCAATATTTAGTACAAGTTTGTATGAATAAACTAATCTAACATTTAATTTGTTGAATCCTGCTAACACAAAATTATTCACGCTGTGTGAGGAAGCACTGCGTCTCACATTTGATTTGGGGTCCTGGTTAAAATCTCAAACTTGAATGGTTCCGAAAGGGCAGTACTTTTTCAGATTAGGTGGTAGACCTATACTCTACACTCTACAGTCCCTATCTTGGCTAGTAAAAACGTAGCTAAACATAAAAAAATATATTATGGAATTTTACTTTGTTTATTGATAAATTGATTTTACGAAACTGTAAACTTAATGAAATTGAACTTGTTGGACACAGAAATAATTATAAAACTTGCACAAATATCTTACCTTGACAATCGTGATGAACTTGTGTTGCAGTTCTTGGGAGGAGAAGTCCCGGTTTAGGTTGATGGTTGCAGCGTGGTGGGGAGGCATGGGGGGAGTGAGGGAGTCACAGGAGACAGACTTGTGACTCAGGGGAGGGTTGGAGGAGAGGGAGGGGGAGGAGTCAGAATCGTGAGACTCGGGAGCAGACTTGGTGCGGGAGTGAGACACTGGAAGAGAGCTGCGTTTGCGGGAAACTACCAACATCACCTTCTCTGTGGTCTGGAACATGTGATACTTGCCGTCACTGTCGTCCGTATCTAGATCTGTTTCTGTTATATCGGTTGTAGTTGTTAAAACAACAAATGTTATAATTAATAGTTCTCACTTAAACAGTTTTTTGAAGCGTTTTAATATCATTTTTAATTATAGTCTAAAGCAAACGTTGTGGATGAACCCCGCTTGAGTTTGATTGCTATTCTGACAACATAAACATCTTATACTTTCAGTTTTTAAATACTCATAGTTAGCAACAAAACTTTCCTCTGCCAATTTTATATTGTAATATATCAATATAAATGGTTTGTCTGTATGACAAAATTATATCTGTAAAATGTTGTAAGGTCAATAAAGAATCTTAATTTTTTTAGCGAATTTCCCCTATAGGGAAGAAGCTATTACCATAGGTCTCATGTTAAGACTTAAGCCCGAGACCATGATAACTTTTTGTTTTGAGGTCCCCAGATGCCAAAAACACTATTCGTTCAAATTTATATATATGTATATATATATATATATATATATATATATATATATGTGTCCATTAACACGATAACTTGAGTAAAAAACGTCCGATTTTGATAAAATTTGGCTCAAATGTGTAAAATGACATTCATGACTTTAAGTTCGAAAACCAGAAAAATCGGACCATGGGAAGGGGGGTTTATGGGGGTTTTAAATTTTCCAAAAATCAGTTTTTTGCATTTTTCACCCTACAATTTAAAAAAAAAATAATTTTGGTTTTGACCATGTTATAGAGCTTAAAAAAGCAAATAATTTAGTATTTTGAATTATTAACCTAGGTTAAGTGGTTGCGGAGAAAATCCAAAAAAACCTGCTCATAAAATCTCCCATGTTAATCTTAAGGGAAAAAGGTTTTTGGCTTTTCCTCAGTTTATTTTAATGTAAACTTCACATTTGCTTTTACCAATCTGTTCAGTTCCACAAAACAATCATTTTGGTGTTTAAATTGTGATTCTACGCCTAACCGTTGCAGAGATATTCAAAGTGCTAAACACAGTACGTTGTCCAATGTTATCCTTATGGAGAATAAATCAAATTTGATATCTCGATTATTTATGAATGTATGTTGATGAAACTTGGTATGTGGCTTCACGTAGTACTGGTATATTGATATTTGTACAAAAAATTGATTTTTTGTTGATTATTCCCTTAGCAGCAAACCTGCGTACTCAGCCCCCATGTTATTCTTGTGGAGAATAAGTAAAATGTAATGACTCCCTTAATTAAGAACATAAATTAATAAAACTTGGTATGTAGCTTCACTTGGTTGAGTTATATTGATAATTATATAAAACCCCATTTTTCTGTTCCTTGTTGCAGCAAACCTGCTTTCTCAACCCCCATGTTATTCTTATGGAGAATAACTAGAATGTTATATAGCGCTTATTTATGATTGAATATTGATGAAACTTAGTATGTGGCTTCGCCTAGTTAAATTCTATTTATATTTTCATAAAAACCAATTGTTTCTGTTCCTTGTTTCAGCAAACCTACGTACTCATTACCAATGTTATTCTTATGGAGAATAATTAAAATCGCTTATATGTGAATATATTTTTATTAAACTTGGTTTGCGGCTTTATGTGGTATTAAGACATATATTATACATTGGAAATTCGCTGAGTACGCAGGTTTGCTGCGACGGGGGTATTTTATTATTGGATAAGTGTTCCCAAAGAGAGTATGGTATATATCCTGAAACATATTTTGAAAAATATCATGATTTATGCCTGTTTACCGTTATTGCATATTCTTTTTTCCCAAAGAAGATTCTATATTGGTTACTTAAGCTACATTTAGAAAAATATTATTTTAGTAGGGTAATTTGCACATGACACACAACCTTGTTAAAAATCTGGATACAATAAAAGTGTATAACAAGTGTATAAAAATGTATGCTGGACCCTTTAAAGGCATTTCGCGATTATGAATATTGATTAAAGAAATCAAATAGGCATGTTTTAAGCTTACTTCGATCGTATAATACTAAGCTATGATGGAGACTAGAATCGTGACAAACTAAAATACACGTAAAATTTGTTTTATTTTTTCCAGGTTTGCCATCATAAATTACCACAGAATATTATAGAGTTGTTTATAGAACTAAAATTAAACATTTTACATTTATTACATATTTAAGATTTTTATTTAGTTGATTTGAAATTGAAACAATTTATACAACACGACAATAAATATAATCCCTAAATGCAAGAATTAAATAACAGATGTGTCCTGCAGTATCCGATAATCAATAAGGAGCAGGAAGTGAATCCCCCCAACAACCATAAATCACAAAGGGAGCCCCAACTCAATTAGCAACTTAGGCAAACTCTCCCCCTTTATCTCAGCCATGACTTTTAAGTACCAAGTTAAAATTTCCCCAAGCATATGTGAATCAACTATAACATTTTTTTAATAAAATGATTACTAAGTTTTAAAAAAAGAAAACAAACATAAGACAATTTTCAA
Source organism: Allygus modestus (assembly GCA_963675035.1). Classification (NCBI taxonomy): domain Eukaryota; kingdom Metazoa; phylum Arthropoda; class Insecta; order Hemiptera; family Cicadellidae; genus Allygus; species Allygus modestus. Next base: position 37,793,093 of record OY776113.1, on the reverse strand, counting down.
TGGCTTTCTGTAGAACAATAATTTACTATTACAAATTTTTTTCAATACTGCACTTTGACTAGAAAAAATATGTCCATATGACCAAACAAATTATTATATTTAAAATTATTAATTGTAATAAATAAAGTAATATCAAATCACAAATGTATGCCTACTCAATGTTTTACATATTTCAAACACTGTGTAAGTTTTATTTCCCCTATCGCAGCAAACCTGCATAGTCTTTGAATTAAAAATGCAACTATATACACGTAACCACCACATGAAGCCATATTGTAAGTTTTATCAAAATATATTAATTAATAAGTGAGATAAAATATTTAATAAAATCTCTATGAGAATAACATAAGACTTCCTGCCATGTAATCAGGGTTGCTGTGACAGACACCCCCAAAAGAGAAGTCCCCCTTAACTGCAGTTTGTTCAGTGAGTGCAGTTCTAGGGAGGACGACACCAGTGAAGTGACATTATTAAAATTACAATAATTCATAAGTAATATAGGTTTACTTTAAGTTTTTATCCAAATATTCTACTCATATATCAATGGTGTGAGTCATTTGCATAGTAGTTAAGACAACAAACTTTGAAACCATGGCAACGGCCCTGTCGTTGGGTTCGAATCCAAGTCAAGGCAAGTACATTTTATCAGTGCTGTTTAACTCGTACTACAACGGCCCACCACTCGCTTTGCTAGATACGTTCCACGCACAGGTCTGTAGTCTAAGTGGACGGCCACAATAGGCCTAAGGCAAAAAGAAAAATTACTTTCACGAGAGCATTATGTTTCACTTTCACGCGGTGGAAGAACGATCTCTTTTATTGACTTTTAGTGAGTCTCGCTTTTATAACAGCGAGTATCATTATTTTAACAGGATAATTTTATATTTTCAAAGCAAACGTTTCTTGAAGGCACTTCTTACTGATATACATTAATTTAAAATTAAAAACATTGAATCAGTAATATAATTTTTCGTCAGGTCCCAAATGTTAGGTTATAAATTTGTTTACACGTAACTAAACATATAATTTTTATATAAAACATTAACAGCTAATTTAAATTTGGATCAAAAAGAAGCTAATCAAATATTTTGATTAAGATATATGTATGCCAATGATTATAAGAAAGGGAAATTTTGAATCGGACCAGCGTCAATAATAAGAGTTGAATTATGATATTTTTTAATAAGAGATGTTCCGGAAGCATCAAGTTTGTCTTCATTGCTACATTCTTTTAAAGATTTTATTGTTTTCAAATGTCCCCAAATAATAAAATGTATATTACTGATTCAATGTAATTTAATTTTAAATTAATGCATAAGTGTTTGGATTCAGTAAGAAAGCTAAAATTTCAAAAAGTAAAATTAAATTGTAGTTAAAAAAAATCACTCAACCCCGACTTTCTTTAAATGCAATCGTATTAGTAATATCGGAGAAAATATTTTTCCCTTTTTTAGGAAATTATTGTAACTACTACTAAATAAAATATATTTAAAACTCAGAGTAAAGCAAAAATGTTTGTAGTTTTTTTAATTTGTTTCTAGCAGACCTGAAGCAAAGTGGAAACCTGCTGGAGCTGACAGTCAGTGACGTCTTCATCGTTGACGTAGAGGATGCGGTCGTAGGGTAGCAGCAGGTTGGTGAGCGCCGCGGGGCTACTGGGCACGATCTCCGTGATGTAGATGCCACTCTCCATCCACGAGCCGCTCAGGCGGATGCCCAGGGCCTGCTGCGGCTCTCGCTCTATGGTCACGCTCACCGTCACTGCAACACAACCTACTGTTGAACCTCACTCTGTCATTTAAATAAAGAAATATCAGAAATCCGGACTAATGTGGCAACGGTTGGTTCGGATTTCGAAAAATCCGGATTTTCCGGAGATGGGCATGAGTCATAAATTACCCCTTTTTGGTGAACAATTGCGACAATATAGGTTTAAGTGTATGTGCTAATGCAAGAGTAAGCTTCTGGAAGACGATGCAAACGTAGGTGAATTTAAAAAAAGTTGTGCTATTCAGAAGTACGAATTTGAGCACGTTTTGCGCAGCCACCAGGTGACGTCACGATGTTTATTTGATTAGCTTATAGTGACAGCTGAAGTTACTCTCGGCTAGAGTCTATCCAAAAACCCAGGTCGGGATCAGAAAGTCTTCCCTCCCTCCAACCCACCACCGCGGCCGCGACTAAAATTGCAGATCCGGACGAGTCTGGACCGGATTTCTGAGAGTCTACTGTAAATAATTATACGCTCCAAGACACGAAGACTCTTGATAAAGTATACAATTCATGTAACTATACGTTAGTAACAACAATTAGGATAGATACCGGTAATATATAAAACATATACTGACTCATCTAGAAACTCTGTAGAACTGAGTAATACACCCAGTGATTAATTAAAACAGTGAAAGAAATCTTTAAATTGATATTGAAATAGCTTACAAAACAGGAACATCGCTTATATAGCTGATTTGAAAATTAATGTACAAATTAAAAAAGGTGTAATCAATGGATACAGAGTCTTATAAGAAGAACACGTCTTATGGGCCAGAGTCTGTCAGTATTTGAAACTTGCCGATCTAGTTTTGCACTCGGCCACGAGGCAGCGCGCGCTGTCTACCCAGCCACTCCTCCCCCCCGACCACCGCTACAGCCAACCCCGCCCAACTACAAGAGCGAAGGGACCAAGGCCACGGCAACACCTCGTGTTTTCGGTACCAGTCTGCAGTGCTAGAGGTGCTTCACAGCGGTGGGGCGCAAAACTACAGATTTCCAGCGCGCCAACTTCAAATAAGCGACAGAATTTTTAACACGGGAACTGTTCTTCTTATAAGACTCTGTATTCATTGGTGTAATGCTGTGTTATAAAATCACGTCAATCATGGATGAGTTGCGAGGCATTACGATGCTTAAACTAGGTTAAAGCTGCTAGGATAAAAAAACGGCTCGCGCAACGGGTGGGGGTCAGTAGCGTAGAGGGGGGAGGGAGTGGGAGTGGGGATGTTGACCGCACGGTTCTCGCGGTAACTAGCCTGGCTGCTTAAATTCGGCAGCTTGTATTCTTTCTGGCGCGCCACACCGCGCTACGCGCCGCAATATATGGCAAGATCCATTTAAAGTAAATGTTGTATATTGAACATATTTATACTACGTACATGTATTTAAAAATTAATAACGATACATGTCGATGGTCGATGGATTTTAGGACGAGAGGTAATAGCGATAGTACCTATCGTCCTAAAAACTCTACTGAGAACTGAGAGCAGACTGAGCCCGAGCGCCGTGCTGCCGCCTTTGCTACTGCGCATCTGTCTGTTGATTTTTTTGTGTGCAACATCCTGAACATTATTCTTGCTAGAGCAAACCTAATAGCTTCAGTTGTTTTAAGCTATTTTACTTATTAGCTAGCTTTTCCCGTTACATAAGAGTCATCACTTACCATTTTGAGAGTCAGTCTGACCATTGTATGGGGCGATCCTCTCTCTGTAAACACCTAAGCGCAGGACTTGAGACTTGAGCTTCCTAAGAGCCTGGCATGCCTGCAATGGAAATCAATAACATTTTTAATTATTCAACAGAACGACAGTAAAATGATAATTTTTAATCGTCTTCATAAACTCGCAACTGCCATATTTAAAATTTTGAACTTGTATCCAATATCTAAAAAGATCGGTATAAAAATTGCATTAAAGGAGAATATTAAAAATACACTTCATCTCATGGAAGTGTTGTCTCAAAAATATTGTTCTATATTAAAAAATAATGGAGCTGCAAACAGTTTTTGTTTCTGACTAAAATACATCTGTCCTGAAGATCAGTGACTATTATCAGCTGGGCACTATGCAACTGGGTCAACAAGAGGCTCACCTGATGGTGGGAGGCCGTGCTCATGTCCACGCCGTTGATCTCAACCAGCTGGTCCCCGGGTCTGAGGCGTCCATCCTGGGCCACGAGTCCATCAGGGAACACCTCCTGGACGACTATGCAGCGCTGCAACTCACGACCATCACATTGTTGTATCTCAACGATAACAGAACACTCAAACGATTTTAGGAAAAGCGGTCCTAATCCCTAAAATTTCTGTGTACACCGCGACATTTGAACCCGTGACCTTTGAACCGAAATCCAAGACGCTAACCGTTAGGCTAACAAGAAGCCCAAAGGCTAGCGAGGAGTTTTTGGCACAAATCACGAAATGGCATCATAGATACATCATAGTCTAGCAATAACGTTTTTCATAGAATTAAAAGACATCGAGTTATTGAATGTTGCATTTAGATACCTGATCTATATAAGGTAAATAGCTTTTCCCAAAATAAGTCAGTAAGAATTGGATTTTGCCCGGAAATAATTCCTGGACGGATGGATGGGCTGGTTTTGATGTTTCTGTGGCCCCACGTCTGAAGCTCACTAGGGAAAATGGGTTAACTTAAAATACTTTCATTTTGTTGTAAAACGAACAGATTCAAACCATTTCCAGCCTTCCAGGAGTTATTAACATGCTCGGTCCATTTTTGAGCTAACTTGTCTAACAGCTTCGCTTGTTCACTTGATTGCATTTTTTAAATCAAATCAAGCCACACAGATGATTCCAATATTTAACAAAGACAATTTAATGTCATTTAACCTTACAATTTAATTTAATTTACGACGTAAGGAGAGATTGTATCGACAAATAACATTTTACCTTAAACTTTCTCACCAAGACATTTAAAAGTATATGGTTGGTTCATGGGTATCAGACTTACGGTTTTCTCAAAGGTTTCTAGGACGGTTTGGCTTTGTATGTACATGAACACTGTTTGAGTGTGTCATCACCTACTAATCGGATCTACATAGTTCATTCGTATTCTTATGAACACGCTACTTTGAATTACCCATAGGCTTTCAATAATCTTCATACAAATAATTAGGTTTTCTCACAATAACGTAATGTGATAGCGCCAAACTTAAAAGCTCACAAACGGTTCTACAGAGAAACAATAACTATTAACAATATACCACTTAGAGAAGTTTTGTATGTGGGGACACGAGTAATAGCATTGGTAATAGTCACAAGAACGAGCTGTTGGCAACAACGTAACAAAGGCATCTGTCACTGCCACTCACAACGGCCGACTGCCACAGTGATACTTAGACCCAGCTGGGGAACAACTCACCCGGCACGAGTGGTTTTCGCCGAGGGGGAACGATCATTTGTCAACAGCATATCATATCGTATTGGGAAGATTTCTTTCGTGTTATTGATTTAAACAGTTTGGGATCCTGGATAAAACTTTTTTTACTCAAGGACAAAAATACCCTAAAGGTTTTGTTATTATATTGAACCAATATTGAAAGTAAATAACACTTAGCCACTTGCATCTTTGGAAATTAAATTTTATCAAGCAATGTGTTATTTGAAATACCCCCATGGCAGCAAACATGCGTACTCAGCGAATTTCCAGTACAGGGTTAGGCAAATGTGTGGATACCCCCTCTTAAATTTTCAATGGGTTGCCCCAGGAAAACTAAACTCAGTATACCTTCATAAGAAGTAAAAATACACTTTTTGGTCGGTATCACAATTTTGCCCAAGATCCCGAAATGGGCTATTTTGGGGCAGCTTAAAAATGTTTAATCACAGAGAAACAAATTCCTTTGTCTGTGGTTTAATGTAAAGCCCCATCGAGCGACACCTCATTTTAAAAGTCTTTATTAAATAAGAAAAATAGTGCAAACCAGATATTTCCATCTACTCCCAGATAAATGGTAGTTTATTGTAATGATTTTATTTACAATTCTATTGTACATTGAGGAAAACAAGCCGCATTATTGGAAAAACCCGCATTGGCAAACAATGACTCTGGAAACAAACTTTCACCGGCTAGGACATTCCAGAACCACATCGTTATCAGTCATGGTCAGACTAGCATTTGAGTGACAACTACAGATCCTTGATACATCTTTTACCACTAACCATTATTATCGCTAGCCAATTTAATGACTGTTTTATCGTGTTAATATAAAATGGAGCTAAGAGAACAAGAGCGTATCACTATACTAATGATGCTAAGTGTTAATGGTGACATAATTAGATGTTATGTACAGGTAAAGAACTTATTTAATGATTCTTTTTCTAATCGCAACCCTATTTCAAAATCAGGAGTACAAAAAACTATTCAACGTTTTGAGGAGACAGGCAGTTTCACGGACCTCCCCAAATCAGGAAGACCGAAAACTGCAACAGACGAAGAAAAGTCATTGGATGTTTTGCTATCTGTTGCAGAAAATCCCCATGTCTCAACAAATTTTGTTTCCCAAAGTGTAAAAATCTCCCAAAGATCAGTGGGTAGAGTTTTATACAAAAATGGATTCAAAGTATACAAAATTCATTTGGTTCAGGAACTGTCTGAGGATGACTTCGATCGTCGAGTAGAATTTGGTGAGCTTATGATGGCAAATTTTGATAACAATACTATTACATTGAATAACGTTGTTTTCTCGGATGAAGCAACTTTTATCGTCAACGGAAATGTCAACAGACATAATTGTCGCTATTGGTCTGATGAAAACCCTCGCTGGATGAGAGAACAACACACAACATCCTGTAAAAGTTAATGTTTGGCTTGGTATTGTAGGAGATAAATTTGTCGGACCCTTCTTCATTGCAGGAAATCTTAATTCCGAAGTGTATCTGGCAATGTTCCAACAGCAGATTATTCCCGCTGTCCAGTTAGCAATAATAACTGTGATCAAATTTGGTTCCAGCAAGATGGAGCTCCTCCACACTATGGCCGGGACGTCCGCGCGTATTTGAACAACGTGTTTCAAAATCGCTGGGTAGGGAGACTAGGTGCTATCGAGTGGCCTGCAAGGTCACCTGATTTGTCACCACTCGATTACTTTGTGTGGGCCATATTAAATAAAATGTGTATAAAATCAAACCACAGTGCATAAATGATCTGAGGAACAGAATAGTTGAGGAAATTGGAGTAGTTCCACGAGAATCCACTCTACGTGCTGTTTCACATTTTTATAACAGGCTAGGACTTGTCCAGACAGTACAAGAGGAGCATCTGTTATAAGGAAATTAGGTGAGTAGGACCAATGGATTTTTATGATAAATAATGTAATGTGAAGAAATTGTTTCCTACGCCATATGAAATGTTTTTGATTAATTGGAATTTTTTCAACGTAAATTTCTTATGAAATGTTTAGGTTTTTAATAAAACTTTAGTTTACACTGTTCATAATTGTTTTATAAAGAAACTTCTAATGAGGTTATTAAATTGTGCGATGCATTTTCAAATGAACGCCACGTCGCGTCGTAGGCCTACTGGGTTAAGATAGAGAGATCTGGTTTACGCTGATATTCTTCTTTAATAAAGACCTTTAAAATGGGGCTTTACATTTAACATTTTTGAGCTGCCCCCAAAATACCCCATTTTAGGGTCCCAGGCAAAATTGTGATACCGACCAAAAAGTGAATTTTTATTTCTTATGAAGGTATACTGAGTTTAGTTTTCCTGGTATAACGCGTTAACAAGTTAATAGGGGATATTGATGCCTACATTTAAGTGGGTTCTCTCAGGCTGATGAAGATTTAAAATGACCGCCATTTTGTACAGGGTTAAGGTAGAGAGATCTGGGTTTCGCTGATATTCTTCTTTAATAAAGACCTTTAAAATAAGGTGTCACTGGGCTTTACATTTGAAATTTTTGAGCTGCCCTCAAAATACCCCATTTTGGGGTCCCGGTCAAAATTCTGATACCGACCAAAAGTGCACTTTTATGCCATATAAAGATGTGCTGAGTTGAGTTTCCCTGGTGTAACCCATTGGAAATTTAAGAGGGGGTATCCACACATTTGCCTAACCCGTATAATATGTCTTAATAACCCAGTGTCATCTTGACTAGTATTACCTTGAATAGGTGGATATATTCACCGTGCGTTTCTCTCTCACTGTTTATTGGGTGCACCCAGTGTCATCTTGACTAGTATTACCTTGAATAGGTGGTGATATTCACCGTCCGTTTCTCTCTCACTGTTTATTGGGTGCACCCAGTGTCATCTTGACTAGTATTACCTTGAATAGGTGGTGATATTCACCGTGCGTTTCTCTCTCACTGTTTATTGGGTGCACCCAGTGTCATCTTGACTAGTATTACCTTGAATAGGTGGTGATATTCACCGTGCGTTTCTCTCTCACTGTTTATTGGGTGCACCCAGTGTCATCTTGACTAGTATTACCTTGAATAGGTGGTGATATTCACCGTGCGTTTCTCTCTCACTGTTTATTGGGTGCACCCAGTGTCATCTTGACTAGTATTACCTTGAATAGGTGGTAATATTCACCGTGCGTTTCTCTCTCACTGTTTATTGGGTGCACCCAGTGTCATCTTGACTAGTATTACCTTGAATAGGTGGTGATATTCACCGTGCGTTTCTCTCTCACTGTTTATTGGGTGCACCCAGTGTCATCTTGACTAGTATTATATTTCCACAACAGCCACTTTAAATAGGCTAATATTTTTCATTTGGCGACATTTTCCGAGGTAGCTTTGACAATGACATGTTGATGAATGCGCTGCGCACCGCTACGCTTGCAGTGCGAATTTACCCTAACATAAAAACAGATTTCAGGCTGGTATTTTTTTAACTGTTAATTAAAGAATAGGTAACTTTTTATGTTAGGCCTGTTTGAAATTCATTTATTGTAACCTAGGATGAAATATAAATGTACAGAGCCTTGCAATGCTAATAAGAGCCGAAAACCGTGCCGTCATTAATGCCGCTGGGTCGCAAAAGAGTCTATATCCACGAGACCCCCAATGCCAGACGACAAAACAGCTCTACATTCAAACTGACATTTATACTACAAAAACTGAGATAATTATTATATCTTTACATCAAATTTTACAGCCTTAAATGGTGAGTCGAACAACATACATTAAAATTGTAAAAAGTAAGTTAATGGAACTAATTTTAATAATCAAATAAATATAGAATGTTTTTAGTTCGAATATAGAATGGGGTAAAAAATGTAGTAAGCGTGGAACTACTATATTTCTTGGTCAGGGAAAAACAGCGAGGTAGAAACCGTGGAGAGCTCGCGCCCATAGGCGGGATATAGACCAAAATTCGGTCCGGCCGGGCTCAAGGTCACATCTCAAAGTGTAGGACTCAGTACAGCGTCTTATGGGTTATTGGCGACGCGTGCTCAGTTAAATGAGGTTTACGGCGCGAGGATTTTTTATATTTTAAAATGGTTTTTGGAATCGAATCACTGGATAAATTCTTTATCTTTTGGTACTAAATTCAAATGTATTTAACCTCTAAATATGACGTAAAAACACGTGTAGTTTTCAATATTAGTATAAATATCTCGATATTCACATAATTAACCTTGATTTTTAACGAAAAATAACAATTTATGACTCAATAGCTGCCATATTTGCTTTACTCGATACATTCCACAATTTTTGACATGAAACCAAACTATATAAAAACTATTGTAAGCCTTTTGGAGAGGCTTAGTTTTGAGTTTTGACATAAAAACATTGACTCTATCTTTATGTATAATTCTGTAAGCGAAATTTGTAAGTCAAAATTGTGGGAGTTTGGCAAATCGCAGGATGATGGGAGACGGCTCAAATTAAAGGTCTCAATCCCAGGGACTCGGGAAAAATAGCAGTATTTCCAAAAACTTGCCAGCAAACGAGAACTAACGTAAAACATCCCCCATAAGAAAAGCATGGGGATTTAAAAACAGCTGCTTTGTTTACATTAAAACATGTGAATACTTTGTTTTTGTACTGACATGTGTTCCTACTTTTATTTTGTATTTTCCTCAGCAAGTAAAGAGTAAACAAGTCAGATGAGGCAGACTATTGGAGCAAGGTTAGGGGCTTTGGCCCCTTCAAGCCACTAGTATTATTTAATTTATATTTTCGGTAGAAAGATTTATTAACAACTAAGTATCCTTCGTATTCAACTTCTTTGATATGTTCCTCTACTTTTAACGACAAACATATTTGTATAGGATTAGTTATATTGCTGATATAGAGGATTAGTTTTGAGTTTTTATATAAAACATATATTTATTCGCTATTTTAATCAAATGTTTAGCTACAACAATTCATTTACGGCCAAGAAGATTTCGTATTTGGAGGGGAATAAATGTTTAATTAACCGATGGTTTAAAAGGAGGTAGCTTTTGTTTTATAAAAAGGCAACGTTATGGTTTCTTACTAAAGTATTTTATTTCATTATTGATTAAAACAAGTTTTTGCTTCACGAGTAAAATATGATCACTGATCAGATAATGTTTATCTTATCATGTAATCTTTTATTCTTCCTTACTAATAAGTCTCTTATTATTTACTGCCTAATTTACTTTACATATCAAATTATAAGATTCCTCATGAGCCTAATTACATCTTGATGACTGAATTTTCTATCAAAATTGAAAGCTATGTTAAAAAACGATAATCTCAATACAATATGGAGTCTAATGTACATAATTAATAATTTCTAGGTGAAGATCTAAGTAAAATGAGGAGCATTTAACTATGCTGGATGTGGTATAACAGCGTGCCGTGGTCCGCGACGGCGGCGCGCGTAGAACTCAACATAGCGGTTATTTACATCGGATTATTGAACAAACTATAACTTATATCGAAAATTGTTATGAATAAAAATTTAAGATCATCTAATTAGCTACAACTTTCTTGCTGGAAGTTTCTTTCTACCTCAAAAATTAAAAAAAACTTGCTGACTTTTTCATGTCATACTGTTACAGCTTTCTAGTATTTTCATTATTAAAAATTACACATAATTTTAAACTTAAATATATTTTTACTGTTGGATGCGGAAAATCATGCAGAAAAGGAATATTAAGTTTCATTTTAGTTTTATTATTATTAAGATCTACAGGAGCGTGTAAACGACAACGCGATCACCGCTCGGGATTACTCAATTTTGCCGTGTCCTTCACTTGTGGTCTGGCCTGACAATGCGCGGACCGTTTTCTGTCCATTTGGCGAGCTCGCCATGGTTTCTACCTCGCTGGGTAAAAACTGTCAGCGGGAAAGTATTAGATAACATTCTAAAGATTAATTTTTACTTGAACAATTTTTTGTATGACTAGCCGTTATCTGTACAATATTTATTTAAGAGCGGATTTCGTGGAAGAGCGCGACAAACCGAATTCAAGGAGCGGCAGAATACTCGGGAAGACAGAACGATCTAGACTATGGAATTATTTTAAGGATTTGGAATAATTCTCTACCAAATATTAATAAAATCCTCATCATTCCTCTCGGCGTTTGGTGGTGAACACATGAACCACCATCTCAGCTACTGTTTCCCAGTTATTCGACAAAAACTTAATAAATTGAATGAAATAAATTGTTTTTTTAATTAATGCAGCGCTATTTATTCTAGTACATTTATTTCCCTTCATTCATATAAATGCCTAATTTTGAGTATAGTAAACAAGGTAAATAATAATATCAGCAGCAAGTCTCAAAACTGTAACTACAAGGTTTATAATAATGTTAACGCTTATTTCTTGATTCAATCTTAATTGAATTTTTTTATAAATTAGCACGTAGGCAAATGGTTGAACACAATTAAAGCCAATATCCATAAACAAATAAATCCAATTTCAATAATACAAATAAATAACTACCAGTACTAGTGTTTACTTTTGATGTTTTATTAAAACGTCGGTTATTTTTACAAAACGATTTTTTTATTTGAACACATTCTAAATAAATAGATACCCCCGTCACAGCAAACCTGCGTACTCAGCGAATTTCCAATGCATATATATGTGTCTCACTACTACATAGAGCTACTTACCAAGTTTCACAAAAATCCATTTATAAATAAGTGATATATAGCATTATATTTATTCTCCATAAGAATAACATTAGAGCTGAGTACGCAGGTTTGCTGCAACGAGGAAGATAAAAATGTGTATTTTTGCAATTATCAATATAACTCAACCAGCTGAAGCTACATACCAAGTTTTATTAATTTAGGTTCATAACTAAGGAGATATAAAACTTGACTTATTCTCCATATGAATAATATGGGGGCCGAGTATGCAGGTTTGCTGCAACGGGGATAATCAACAAAAAATCCATTTAGTGTGCAAATATCAATATACCAGTACTACGCGAAACCACATACCAAGTTTAATCAATATACATTCATAAATAATCGAGATATAAAATTTTATTTATTCTCCATAAGGATAACTTTGGACAACGTACTGTGTTTAGCACTTTGAATATCTCTGCAACGGTTGGACGTAGAACAACACTTAAAACACCAAAATGATTGTTTTGTAGAGCTGAACTGATTGGTATCAGCAAATGTCAAGTTTTCAGTAAAATTATCTGAGGAAAATCCAAAAACCTTTTTCCCATAAGATTAACATGGACAATTTTATGGATGCGTTTTTTTTACTTTTCTCTACAACCACTAAACCTAGGTTAATTATTCAAAATACTAAATTATTTGTTTTTTAAGCTCTATAAAATGGCTATAAACAAAATTGAGTGTTTTTACAATTTTAGGGGGAAGATTCAAAAAACTGATTTTTGGAAAATTTAAAACCCCCATAAAACCCCCTTCCCATAGTCCGATAAATCTGGTTTTCGAACTTAAAGTCATAAATGTTACTCTACACATTTGTGCCAAATTTCATCAAAATCGGGCGTTTCTTTCAAAAGTTATCGCAGTAACGGACACACACACACACACACACACACACATATATATATATATATATATATATATATATATATATATATTTATATATATATATATATACATATATATAAATTTGAACGAATAGTGTTTTTGGCATCTGGGGACCTCAAAACAAAAAGTTATCATGGTCTCGGGCTTAAGTCTTACCATGCCACCTACAGTAATAGCTTCTCCCCTATAGGGGAAATTCACTAAAATATAAATATTTGTATTTTTACCGTCCATTTGTCCGTTTTAATCAATCATAATGTTAGCAGCTGGTTACAGGTAGTCATATGGTAAAAGTCACGTTGCGGTCTCGATGGCGGCGCGCAAACTTAAACTTCTTTAAAAGATAAAAATGGCTTTGATCTTATTCCAGTAATCAGATTTACATGATTACATTCTTTAGAACGTAATATTCCCATTAGTCTAAGTTTTAACCGATTTAAGTACTAACAGTCGCTCTCAATGAGACATAATTAAAGTAATGTCACGCCGCGTGAAACCTAATTTCTTTTAAGAAAAAAACAGTATTCTCGATTAGTTTTAGCAATAATATTTATACCATTAGATTATTTAATAGGGCCTATGTAATCTTTCCATATATATATATAGCTTTTAAAATATTAGACTGTTAGTAGACGGTCACAGCGAGAAATAATTAAATTAAATTTAACACGGCGCAGCGGCCAGCCAGCTCGGACCTTTTGCCACCCAGCGGACTCGGAGACCGACACGGTTTTTGTCCGTTGAGAGCGGTATCCATTTATATTTCATCCGAGATTGTAACCTGCATTCAATCAGTATCATGCCTATATCTTGGATAATTAGAAGCTATTTACATTTGTCTGCAGTGTACAGTGAAGTACCATCTCCTGATCGTAAGTAACACAGAGTTAAGTTACTGTGTTATTCAAACCGTTTATTACACTGAGATTATACATTTAGATAGTTGTTAAGTTTAACCTATTTTGTACTAAATTTGTAATCTGTACACTTTGCAGACAATTTACATTAAACGCTTGTCAAAATCTGAGGCCTAGTAATGATTTCTGTGAATGATTTCTGTGAAGGTCTTGCTAGTAATAACTTACTGTGCTCTGTGCTATTTATTCCTGAACACTTGGTTCCCGGTTTTTCTACCACATAACATTCAAATATAGTAGAGGTTATCGGGCTCGCCTCGTAATCCGAGGTTCATCAGATCCAACCTGATCAAAATCGCAAAATGTTGAGAAGGTTCGAAACTGGACCCAGCTGCCATTTGTCATTGGGCTGTTAATTAATAATGCTTTCTAAGAACAGGTCTACGATAGATAGTAACAAGACCAGGGTTTGGACCGTTCTCTATCAAAATGTTAAAAAAATGCCACTGGCGTAGATACACAACAAATTTTTAAATTTATAATATAATGCTAGGATTGTTACGGTATGCTGATTTAGTAATGAAAATTAGGTAGGTAATTTATTTTAGCTATGAAAAAACAACCAAACCTAACTTAATCAGAGGTATGAGGCAAACAAAAATAAGATCGTGTGGTTTCTTGGTGAGTTTTACATGAGTTATTATGTTAAGTAGCACTGTGTTATGTAACGTTTATAATACGGCTGTGGTCTGGTGGGTTGACCCATAGCCGCCTTTAAAGAAGGCCGCGGAGTTCGAACTAACCACGCCGCCATCTCACTGAGTAGAGGAGTCACTGCCGGCACAAAGCCCATAGCCGCCAGTTGAATAACGCGCCCTTTTAAATTATTTTAGCAATATTATATTGTTTTGTTGGAGAGAAAAAATATAATAGGTGCCAGGGGTGGTTGATAAAGTATACAAGAACGAAAAATAATATTAAACATACAAATACACAGTAAACTAAACAAAATAAGCCCACATAAATCGTGTACTTCTGGTAGGTTGTAAAGATGATTGCTTTGAAAAAACCATGGTCAGAGTAATTTATCGTTTTAGATGTCCCTATGAATACATTTTAAAATTAATATGTTGAATAAATACCACTAATAAGCTGCTTGAAGTAAAAATAAACAGTTACAATTGCAATACACGAGGCACACAATTATTTCTTTGGAAGATAAAAGTGTAGACAAAATGTTAATAGGCCTACTTGGTACAGACAGTTGCCCATGAGTTGTATTTATACTTGTTGATCAGGTTATGTTTATTTGCATTTACAAAGCTACACTTCAGTATAAAGTTATCGCGTTGTGACTCTAAACCAACAGCTGTTTTAAGATGTCACATCCTGCTCCTTAATTTGATAATTTGATCAGCTATGCGTTTGCAATGCAGCAATATGCTTGTGACATGGCAATTGCATCGCACACCACATCAGTAATTGTTGTGGATGCCCTTACATCATCGCATGGATGGGAATCCTGTCATATGACGAATGTGTTCGTATGTCTGTGTTACCAACATAATTATTTTAGTTACCTAGGCCTAAATAGTAATTTTTTATTGTAAAGACTTACAAAGGTCCCTATGCAATGCAAGTTAGGCATATTGAAAGTGGAAGATTCGTTTGTAAAGTATTTCTGGGTAGCCCAATTGGGTAAAATAATAACTTAAATGGTACAAACCTCAAATAAATTAAATATCAGACCCTCACATAATTCTCATATTTAAATCACACATATGCACACTAACTCGAACAACACTTAACACTAACACAACACAAACACAAACACAACACTTTGTGCTCCTGTAGTGTTGTAATCACTGTCCTGACTGGAGATGATGATCTATATCAGCATCCAGTTTAAGAACTTGGCATTCCAGTGACTCTATTATTTATTTGACGAAGTCCTTTTTTTGACGACACAACCCTTGTTCTTGTAGAGGATAACCACCAGCTGATGTATGCTAAGCGTAGTATGCCAAGACGACGCTGTAGAATAACTGCTCTCCAATGATCTAGAAATAAACCAGAAAAACCTTAACTTAAACTTTGTTTACAGTGTAAATGTCATAAAAGTTCATCTAGCTAGGTTAAGTTTGATATCTTCATTCAATAGTTTGATAGAGCAAACGCCCTCTCAAAATGACGGTTGTCCTCACTTCAATCACCCATCATATTAACCGCCCTCTTTCCAGGAAAATATTCACGACCGCCACTACAGCTGTTGTACCGATACTATATACCGTAAAAAATTTCAGGTCACAACAAATCGATCATATGTTTCCTTAGTTAGTCAAGTATATCATCTTAGTACATATATTTGGTTCCTATTTTTAACTGTAGTTTAATTTTATAATCATTAACAACTTAGTGCTTAATATGGAAACACATATGTTATTCGTTTTAACCGCACTTTTAGTTATCCGACTCAGGGTTCGGTCAAATGGAGGGCGGTTAAGAGGGCGTCTGCTGTACAGATCTGCAGCCCAAGAGCCTAAATCTATGTGCTTTTCCTGCTTTTCCACTTTGTTTTGATAAGAAAACATAATTTTTAACAGAATGTAGCTTAAAACAGTCTTATATTAACAACCATTTGACCTCAATGTAGTCTGCGTTTTAAGTTCATGTTATTGATGAGCTTACTGACCATTTTCTGAATATTCGCATGAAAAAATAAGGTGAAAATGTGAAATATCTTATATGCCTAAGAATATATTAGTTTCAAAAATAAATAATTTGGTCCAAACCGAAGGTACCTATGGAAGACTTGGAAATTGCTACCTACTTTAACTTTATTTCGTTCAAATATTAAACTAAAAGCCATAACCAACAAATTTAACCCTGACACCAAAAACTCTCTTAACATTAAGATTAATATTTCTAAGGCTACTTAGATTAAGCTTAAGTAGTTGGGATATTTAATAAGTGTTACTTAATAAACTGAAATATTCTATAACTTACTATCGAGTGAAATTATTCACTAGTTTTGGGGCACCACTTACAAGTACGGAGATGACTTAATGGCCAGCTAATAAACAATATGATGAGAGGAACGCTACCCGTCATCACAGTCCTTCTTTATTTATCCTATTAGACTGAACTATTTGTTTTTTATTGCAATATTTTATCACACCTGATTGTTAAACACTATTAGATTTCAATAATGGTATCAAACAGTTAAATGGGCTACTTTTCTACATTGTACGATTGCGAAGTAGGCTATAAGATATGAATTTACTTACTCATAGTAAGTTATTGATTAGCCCTATTAATTGTATGCCTGTTTACAATTATACAGTACAAAGTAACACAAACTGATGAAGATCAACCTTAGACCTAAAGACTGTTTATAATGACAGGCCTGCCGGAACCCTATTTATTAGAGAATGATTTGGTTGGGACCCCCTGGTTTGTGACTTATTATCTTATTTTCAGACCCACAATACTTAGGCCCAAGCCTAAGTTAACTTTAGATTAGGAAGTAACATTTTAATGTCTTTTAAATCAACACTTTTATATATTTTGTGCCTACATTAAGGTAACTTAAGCCTTGCAGCTTATTGAGTTTGAAGCCTTGCAAGTTTGTCTCTATTACCTACATTCTGAATTAGAATTCGGCACCGTTAAATATTTATATAAGTTAAGCTAATAACTAGCGAAATTAACTTTATAAGATTAGGCAAATTAATTTGAATTAACTTACCTTCCTTTAGCGTGCCCCACAACATAACCAACAACTAACTGTCGCTCGAAGATACTTATATTTTAGACCAAAGACGCTCAAACAAATTAGGATATAAGAAAAAATGTTACTTTATTTATTCGTAATGACAGTTATTATGTTACAATAACAGCTGAACCGGCTCTTCAATTGTCTTACTATGATCGAATTGCAAAACATTATGGCTAGTATTTACTAAAATAAGCCGCCATTTTAGTTGTGGTTCAATTTCAGGGGTATCAACCTTTCAGCTGTAATTATATGGATTTCCAAGGGTAACTGTTTTGTTGATACCATGTGCTATTTTGTTGGCCAACAATTAAAAATGTATCAACACGAGCAGGTAAAGTTTAAGACAAGTATCATTGAAAGTCCCACGATTATACCTATATATATATATATATATATATATATATATATATATATATATATATATATATATATATATATATATATTTGAACGAATAACGTTTTTGGCATCTGGGGACCTCAAAACAAAAAGTTATCATGGTCTCGGGCTTAAGTCTTACCATGATACCTCCGGTAATAGCATAAGGTACCTGGTTTATTTTTCTATGGTAATAGCTTCTTCCCTATAGGGGAAATTCTCTAAAATTTGAACGAATGGTGTTTTTGGCATCTGGGGGCCTCAACATGAAAAGTTATCATGGTCTCGGGCTTAAGTCTTGCCATACCACCTACGGAAATAACTTCTTCCCTATTGGGGAAATTCGCTAAAAAGAAAGCCCAAGAGTATTTGTCCCGATTTAAAGAATATGTTGAGTAAATGTATTAATAGATTAGTCTATAAGTATGTTTGCAATGCCAACTTTTAAATTTGATTATTGGATTTTGGGATAATATAACAACGTAAAATATTTTCGAGCTGAACTTTCCTATAGAGATTAAATATATTTAACAAGATTTTGTTTGTAGCTCGAAATAGCGGGATATTAATCTAAACTAATAAGGGCATTCTAGAAATTGCCTTAACGTAAATGCTGATAAACTGAAATTTGGGTAAACAGTTACCAGTAATCCATGAAGACTTTACACGGAAGTTTCGATTATCAGCACTTCCATCTCTTCATGTAAGAAAATTGGAGTTAGAGGTATACAAATTAGTTCATTTTAGAGAATTTCCCCTATAGGGAAGAAGCTATTACCGTAGGTCTTTCATCGTAAAACTTAAGGGAACTTTAAACGCCTATATTAATCAATGTTAACTAAATGCCACTTTTCACAGGAACCATGTGAGATAGAGTAATAATTTTTTTCTGCTTGAAGGGAATCTCTTTTATTAGTATGCTACATAGGGATATTTCAAAATAACATGTCTAAATAATTTTTGTTGTATATAAAAACATTTTTTCCGCCAATATGTTACATTTAAAATATTTTGTTTACTAGCTAATATTTGAAATTTTTACAAAATCTCATGTAGCATACTAGGTAATAATGATATAAAACACCATACAAATTTCAAAAAGATATCTCAATTACTGCCAGAGAAAAGTGACATATTAGTAAAAAAAACTTAAACTTTTGGAAACATAAATAAATGGCTTACTGTAATGAGGTGTCTTGCTGTATTGGGGTTCCCATGTTAGGTTCAGTAACGCCCTGCACTGTAGGATGGTTATCCGGACCTTCCTCTTCTTCATGTTGGTCTTCCAGCCTTTCTTTTCCTTTTCATTACCCTTGCATACCGGATTTTCTTCTGTAGATCTTGTGTTGTTTTCTCAGCTTCCTGCAGACGCGAAGCTTCAAGGGACTCCATGGCTTTTACAAGATTTTTACCAGGCCATAATCCTAACTTTTCCATTACTTGCACGTTGCTTTTAAAACCACCATTCAAAGAACAAACTGCAGAGTAAACTCCATACTTGAGAGTTGGCAAGGTCACAAATACCCGTTTGGGAACGACCGACCAAATCGTATTATTGAACGACTCATTGGGATTCTGAGTATTTCCTTTGCAGCATTTTTCGAGCAATTTTTCATCGGACAGGTCTTTATAAATGGGCTTTATTTCCTGCATGACAATTTCAGGTAGGTGAAAATGATTGCTGTGGTCATATGGTTCTTTAGCCAATAAGCTTGTATTGTACTTGCACCAAGAGCTAGCATCTTTCGGACAAAGTTGGTGAAAGCGTGAAGCAGTTTTTTGACTGGACGCAACATGGTAAAATCCTGCCCAGATAGCTCGCCTCATAGCCTTTACACTGTGACAGTTTTGTCGTATTGCCAAACCATACAATTTTTGAAGTTTTTCTATGGCTACCCCAGTCAGCCTATTTTTCCGCCCAGTGTTTTCTTATCTGCAAGTGCTTTCTTTAGACCTTTCATAGTTATCATCCTGGTTCCCATTCTTTTTTCTACGTGCCCTATGCATTCTAACTTAATTATTTCTATGTCTTCTCCATATATATTTTTTTAATTTACTGCTGCAAAGCCTTTCGAGTCGCCGACACCCAAGTATTCTAAATAACGCACACCAAAATCTCGTTCAGATCTACTAAAAACTTCAACAGCCCCACTCACCTCCATGCCCCCACTTGTCCCTTGACAGTTGGTTGTACAACTGTCTTTATGAATGTTTTCAGTCCTCTGAGGACAAACACAAAACTTAGACATTACACAAACATCGAGCACTTTTTCGGTATCAACCGAGGTTACAGACAAAACGCCGATCAACGAGATATGTCCCCGTTTTTGCCATGAACCGTCGACTGCCACGCACAAATCTCTACTCTGGTTCATCGCTACAGCTTCTTCAACAGATTTTTCCTACTCTCTCTACTAAGTTCCTCAAAGGTCCTAAGTAATTTATCCTCACGTTTCTTATAGGTTGTAGGAGGAGCAAGAACGTTCAACATGCCGCAAATTATTTTGCCTGCAGTTTGGCGCTTCCCAATAGACCTTAGGCCATTTACTAACAAGAGGTTTACATCATAAAATGTCTGTTTCTTATCAGCAAAGTGATCTTCAATTTTACTACAATTTTCAAATGCAATGTTTTCATTGCAGTTAGGGCAGAACACTTTGAATTTCACAGCTAAACCCTCAACTACATTTTTTTAAAAAGTCAGGTTATGTTGACAAAACTTACATACTGTCAGTTCATTTATACTTTCAAAAAACTTATAAATGTCTACAATATCATAAACCATACTTTGCAAATATTGTTTGTAGTAGGATTCGTTGTATTTTACTTTCAATTTGCGACTTGAGTCCGTTTGTTGTATAACAACTTCACTTGTGTTAGGCCTAGGCCTAGGCGTTTCTGAACTTGTTGAAGGTTCATTAGTTTGGTCGTCAAAGGTGTTAGGCCTAGATGGTGTAGAAACATTATCACTAGCATTAGGCACAATATTCCTTCTTACAAACTTATTTTTATAACACTTTCTTCTGGAACCAACTTTCTGTTTATTTCCCATTTGTAACAGAACACAAACATAAACAGAACAACAGAACGAATGAACGAACAACAATCAGCACAGCTGTAGCAGACAACTAGGGGTGTGCGAATAGTGATTTCTGGCTCGAGCCGAGCCGAGCTTTTTTCTAAGTTCTCGAGCTTCGAGCTTTCTCGAGCCGAGCTTTCTTGATGGAGATTTTCCCTAGAGGTGTGCAATATACCGGTAGTGATTTTCTAATTCGAGCCAAGCCAGGCTGAAGTTCTTGAGCTTTGAGCATTTTTGATTACGCCTATATGTATTTAAATTATGTTTAAAAGAACACAAATTTTATCCATTATGGTAATGTAAAATAATTTATAACTTTCAATTTTTGTCACCTTTCATTCGCTTCTTCTATATTCATTAGGCCTACGTTCAATAAATAAAGGCCTACAGTGGGAAAATAAGAACTAAAAAGGAAAATTTATTAAGACCTCTTGTTTACAGTAACCAACAATTTTTCTTTCAATATAAAATAGGTACATAGGAAATTAATAATAACATAAAGGAAGAGAACTACACAATTTTAACTAGACTGGTAAGCCCACATGGTTAACTACTGCAGTTATTACCGTATTTATTAACAACCATAATAAAGAGACTATTTGTCAATATGTAATCTCCATGTAACTTGTAACTTTTAGTAACCTTATGTAACCTTTAGTGATAAGCCATCTTGGAATCAATGTATTTAATTGTAAAAATGGTGTAACTGTTGGAATAAATAAATAAATAAAAATAAATAAATGTAACCAAACACTTAGGCCCTAACCAGTCTTAATATCATATTGTACTCATAGAAATAAGTTATCCAATAATCATAGGCCTAGCTTATGTCGTATCGAACCTAATAGACCTAATCTATCATATCTGCTTCTGAAACAGAAGGTTTCAGAAGCAGAAGGTGGAAGAGGGTCGTCAAAGCATTTTTCTTCCATAACTGCTTTAACAATTTGATAGCATACAATTACAAAATGATATGCTTTCTACTGACGTTTTTTTCATAATTTCAAACAATCCCGCGGAGCCGGAGTTATGGTTTTAATCGCACAGCTGTTTGCTAGCTGTAGCGTAACAAAATACTGCGCCATTTTAATCGTGTCTTAGGCGTTCATAGAATAAGAATATAATCATTCTTTAAATAATATGACCACCGGTATTATAAACATGCGTGACGTAATTATTCAGAATTTTTATAAAATCCTTTCATTTTGTGAGCCTCGCAATTAGTGATTTTGAAGTGTAAATTATTACAACAGCGATGTGACACTAATTGTTAACTTTAACAGCTACATTATGATTACAGTTTTATTTCTATTCGCTTTATCTTAAAGTACTTTAAATCCTACCGTAAACTGAAGATTTGTTAACAATCCAATTTTTGGAGAGTACTATTTCGTCTGCACACTAAAATTCCGTCATAATTATTTATAACACCTACAACCTTGTCCCTAGCTATTGGTCATGCTAAATCATTATTACCATCTTCATTATAACCATCTTCACTCAACATCTTAAGGCAGTTAGTACGCAAAGTGGGTACGCCAACAGGGTTGCCAGATGTAATTTCAGACTCCAGGGAAAATAATAATGTGTAATGTTCGAAGTTGTAAGTTGCAGAAATGACTGTACCGCTGCACCAGTTAGAAAAAGTGTTTTCATGGATTTTAGTTTTTTGCTGGGGTACTTTTTGTGGAGCACTACGATTGTTATATTAGCTATTATAAACTGTGAAATATTACACAGCTCAACGGCAACACTGTACTGAAAAAATAATAGGGTGATAATATCACGAATATGTCCATTTGCTGTGATTGAGCGTAGAGAAAGTAGATCCATTTCGTCTGTTGATCAGGACGGCAGTTAAAAACATATTACAGTACTTTAATATTTGGTTATTTTTTCAAAACAAGGACCGAAAGTATTAGCATTGTTGAATTATATTTGTTGTGGAGCTCTACCGACGACAACTACAAGAATCTTTCCATTGATTCTGGAAAGTTTTTGGTTTAAATTTACTTTTGTATACGGCTCATTTCACTAGTTGGCGTTTAAAATATTCGGCTCGAACTTCGAACTTTTTTGCAAATCTCGAGCCGAGCCGAATACTGCAATATTCGGCTCGAAAAAGCTCGAAGTTCGAATACTCGCACTCCCCTACAGATAACTATTGAGGAATCGTAATTTGATCACGGTAACCAACCTATCCTGTCCTATAACACTAAAATGCTAAAAATTCCCATTTGTAATGTGTATGAAAATACATTTAGCCGGCGCGGTGCGTTCGCTGTTACCTGGCGGAGCCCAAAAACGCTGTGTAAGGCTCCCGTAATTATTATTTTTTAATCGTTTACCTTTAACTATACTACTAATGAGTTATATCATTTTAAAGGGGAGATTTTAATCTATAAAATACATCAACAAAATTGATTTTTTCCAAAATTTTCGTTAAAAGTCCCCGAGACCATGATAACTTTTTGTTTTGAGGTCCCCAGATGTCAAAAACACTATTCGTTCAAATTTATATATATATATATGTGTGTGTGTGTGTGTGTGTGTGTGTGTGTGTGTGTGTGTGTGTGTGTGTGTGTGTGTGTGTGTGTCCGTTACCACGATAACTTGAGTAAAAAACGTCCGATTTCTATGAAATTTGACTCAAATGTATAAGACTTAATGTGATTTAATGTGTAATTTGACATTCATGACTTTAAGTTCGAAAACCAGAAAAATCTGACCATGGGAAGGGGGGTTTATGGGGGTTTTAAATTTTACAAAAATAAATTGTTTGCACTTTTCACCCTAAAATTTTTAAAACACTCAATTTTGGTTTCGAGCATTCGAAACCAAAAAAAAACTAATAGAGCTTTAAAAAACAAATAATATAGTATTTTAAATTATTAACCTAGGTTAAGTGGTTGCGGAGAAAATGCAAAAAACCTGCTCATAAAAATCTCCCATGTTCATCCTATGGGAAAAAGGTTCTTGACTTTTCCTCAGTTAATTTTAATGTAAACTTCACATTTGCTTTAACAAATCAATTCAGCTCTACAAAACAAACATTTTGGTGTTTAAACTGTGATTCTACGTCCAACCGTTGTAGAGATATTAAAAGTGCTAAACACAGTACGTTGACCAATGTTATCCTTATGGAGGATAAATAAAATTTGATATCTCGATTATTTATGAACGAGTATATTGATGAAACTTGGTATGTGGCTTCACGTAGTACTGGTATATTGATATTTGCACTAAAAATAGATTTTGTTATTATCCCCGTAGCAGCAAACCTGCATACTAAGCCCTAATGTTATTCTTATGGAGAATAAGTAAAGTTTTATATCTCCCTTAATTATGAACATAAATTAATACAACTTAGTATGTAGCTTCACCTGGTTGAGTTATATTGATAACTTCATAAAAACTCATATTTCGTGTTCATTGTTGCAGCAAACCTGCGTACTCAGCCCTAATGTTATTCTTATGGAGAATAAATAAAATGCTATAGTTCACTTATTTATGTATTTTTATGAAACTTGGTAAGTGGCTTTGTGTGGTAGTGAGAAACATATTTATGCATTGGAAATTCGCTGAGTACGCAGGTTTGCTGCGACGGGGGTATTAATAGTCCCCTATTTGTGTTCATCAAGTTATTTTAGTCTGTATTTGTCATTTATGAAATTTGTGGTAAAATAAAAAAAATCTCTTTTGATTGTTGACTTTTTACCTCAAAACAAGATGATGCCCACGGGAAATGAGGGTAAAATGACTTTGCACAGATAAAACCTCGATTGTTTGTGACAGTGAAATCGGCAATAACCCCCATACGAAATGCTTTATTCAGGGCTCTGGACCAAAAACATGACAATAATGATTCGCCAATAATTATTTTTATTTAAATTGTAGAAAGTTAATTGCCTTTGAAATGCGACTACATCAATATAATCAACTCATTAATTAAGGGGTTTTAAACAGTTCTAGGCTTGTTAATGACCGAATAAAAGTTCTGTGAGTTGTAAAGCGTAATTGAGAACAGCTTTCCTGATTTTGAGTTTTAATAAACATACTACATTCAACATTTTAAATGAAAAACATAAACTTTTAACAAACAATATTTAGGGAATGGGGTTGGTAAAACAACACAATATAAGGAAACTACTGTACTGTTTATCATTATTGTAAACCGTAAATAATTACCGTTCCTAAGATACTGCTTTCTTAAAATGATTTCTAGTTATCATTTGTTTATTGTAAATAAATCATCCACAACATATCGGCTACTCGACTGACTATTTAAATTTAAGCAATAAAGTATAAAACATACTATTAATTTTAATCTTTATACTAAACATACCGAATTTTATACAGTTGGCATTGAAGCCCAAAGAGAAACAAATTAACAGAAATTTAATAGCGATAATTAATGTTCAATCGACTTTATTAAAATTCACCAGAGAGTCAGCGCCAAATTGTATTTATATTTTTCCGGTTATCATGCTTGTAAAACCAAACCGAATGCAACGTTTAACAGTTAGTTCAACGTGAACAGTTACGGTTTAATAGCACGGGTACTCAGAAGTAAAACAACTGAGGATAGATAATTCAGTGTGAATGTTTCCGAAGCTGACAGTGGGGAACAAAACAGTAGCGCCAGTGCGCTGGACGGTGGTGAAGCAGTAACAGTCGGTGTTTGTCACAGTAAATCAGTAGCTCTTGTCACTACCGACTCTGACCCTTACCGATAAAACGTCCGTAGAAGGTACTTCGTTGTCACAAGTGTTATCCTAACCGCTATTTGGCGTGATACTCAACAGGTCGCGTCTAAGAGCTTGCGTGGTGGTCGGGTGGAGTGTTACAATGATTTTTACAATTTTGTCACACTCAATCAGTCAGTATTTTGTCAGTGTCATTCGTGACGGATCTCAATCAGTTATCTGAGATCTTTTCAACCAAGGAAAGGGGGGATACCAAATGTTGTTACTCCTACAGTTTTGTTTTAAGTGAAAGTAGATCAACAATAAATCACATCCCGTATTGGGATAAAATTCCGAGATTTGTAACTGTGAAAAATTCCTGTTACACTGATATAGAGTCAATTTAATATTATTGCATACAGAACAGGTAAGAACTAAACAATTCCAAGGAAAATATCTCATTAAATGACCATGTAGATCTAAACATATATTTTAAAAAGCAAGAAGTTGCCTCTACCGCTTAAGGGGCTGGATTAGATAGGGTAAAATCGAGGTACTGAACATAATGTACGAGTATGATTAGTTCATTCACATACCTTTTATATACTCTTTATGATGTAAACAAATATTAAATACATGTCAATAGCTTGTTGAATATTGTACATGCTTATTCGCGAAGGTCCCTGAAGACTGAGTAGCTTTATATTTAGTTAAAAAAAATTCAGTACCAGTACAAATTAGTTGTATGCAGTTTTTGAAAGGGATTCCTCTAGTACACAAATTATTTGGGGCGAAATATAAAATTTCCCAAAAATGTTTACCAGATTTTTCCCAACTTTTCCCGGGGGGGAGGGGTCTTGATACACCCCCCGTATATCAGACACACTATTTAAATTATTTTTAGCGATTATATATCATATATGCAAATGATCCCGAAAATCAATAATGATCATATATCAACTTGTTTCCTAAAAGTATTATCCTTTAACTATAATTTAAAATATTTTTTCAAATAAATCAGTTGAATATAATCCAAATATATTAATCAAGTTCATACCGGATTATAATTTCATTACCGACCAACTTTAATGACCGCCATTGGTTTGTTCCACGTTCCACATGAATCGTAAGTTGAATCTTCGGATAAATCTTCTAGTATGGTGCTGCTGACATTATAAACGCCCACCAAGCGGCCACTGTAGTTAAATATTAAAAGCTACTCAAGTTGAACATACACGTTCAAGTAACTTTTCACTTACCCGTAGGTGACATGGGAAGACCCCCCACCCCCGCCCCCCGACTGCAAACCCAGTTCCTTACCCAGTTCCCAGTAGCACACGTGGACTGTCGTTTACCACCAATAGGGGTCTTGCACTGCGGTCACAAAGTAGGGTAGAGAGCTCGGATCGAACTACGGGTGAAACTGAACTGAGCCCTTGCCAACACTGCGAACAAATGATCTAATCGACCTAAAAGGTGAGCTACACTGAAGTTTAAGATGCAAAATCGGTTCGAGGCCTGAGGCCAGTTTCTACTTAGCGGCCAGAGTCGGTTGCAACCACCAACGCCGCGTCCGGGACCATGGAGTGCGTCAGTAGTCCCGGAACTAATGGCATCTCCAGAAGCTGTCAGATGACATGGAGTTTTGTCCCATGAGAGCCCATGTTGGTATTTTATTTCATGGCATTTTACTCTTCACCCGATCATCCAACAAATTCCTTTTCAGTTTAAAATTAAAGGTATAAGAAAGTAGTCCTCGAGCGAGTTGCATTTTTAATTTAAAAAATTTGGGCGCTAGAATATTTACAATATATATGTTTTAATTTGCATTCGATCATCGAACGTTATCTTATTAATTTGAAAAAATCCTACAATTAGAGGACTACTCTCCTTCGAGGACCTTGCTGAACGGTCTGGTGAGGAGAAACTCTTTCTAAAAGTTAACAAGGCTATAGTAGGACTTAACTCCA
Organism: Allygus modestus; assembly: GCA_963675035.1. Lineage (NCBI taxonomy): Eukaryota > Metazoa > Arthropoda > Insecta > Hemiptera > Cicadellidae > Allygus > Allygus modestus. The sequence goes on along the minus strand of OY776113.1, from coordinate 37,765,594 downwards.
CGAAGACATCCGGCAGTTGAGGTGGAGAAGACACTTAGGCGGGCGCTCCAGTCACGAACATTTTCGCGTTTCTATCTGCTTCCCCCCCATAAGGCCAATGCTAACTTTCAAAGCTCGCCCGATTATCCGAAATCGTGATTTAAATGATTTATAGCTCATTTTAAAGAGAAAACAAATCTAGCGATTTCAGTGAGCAAAAATTTCGCAAATATCACAAATCACAAATAATAATCCCTCAAAGTAATTCCAAAATATTAAATATTCACGATTTTTATGGGTAAACTATTTTTTATATAGAAATTCTGCTCACTGAAATTGCTAGGAGTTTTGTTATTTAAAATTAACCATATATCATCAATTTCGATAGTCAGTTGAGGAAGGACGGGCTTTGGAAGTTAACATTGGCCTTGTGGGAGAAGCAGGAAGATGCAGAGAACTGGAGCCCCCTCTTGAGCTGCACTATCACGTAACCTGAAGAGTTGTACTTACAAGAGCAGTGTCGGAGCCTCCCACCACGGTGATGCCCAGGCTGGGAGAGAGGCGGGGGATCTCTATGTGGCTCACTTCGCCCTCTAGCACTGGCAGCCTCGTTATACCTGCGAACATTTGTCAAATGTTAATGCGAGTGGCGAGCCAGGTAACAGTACAAACATCGGACCGTGTGCAGAGCAGCTCTTTATTTGCCGAACTTTCTTCGTAGCTGCTAGGTACTCGCAAAGTACAATCGGAAACATAATTATTGTTAAGGCAATTTGCATTCGATGTTTTAGTATAATATTACAGTTTTACAAAATGCAGCAGGTTGTTTAAGAGCGAGTGAACCACAACCCCCATTAGCTGCTAAACGCGAAGGATTTCCAGACAATGAAGTGTAGATACGGACCGCTAACTGCGCTGTGCTTACCGGTGATGTTCACCATTTATGGGGGGTTACATTGCGATAGGTATACACAGTTGTGCTATTTGGTTGTTGTTACTGTTTTGTTGTTTTGTGTTTTTATACTCATATTATGTGGTGAATTCCATTGTAATCAAAAACGGTCTTCTTAAAGTTGTTGATAGTAGTATCAAATAAGAAACGCCATACAGTGCAATATGTTAATAATTAAAACTAAATTAAAGCGCACACAAGTTTTAAAAACCTCGATATGAATAACTCGATCCTGATTACGTTCTAACTTTACATTTTTCACATTTCTTTGCATATATTAAACTTTCTCCTCTCATGTTCAGTTCTCTTAACGACTAAATATTGAGCTTGATGTTCTGCTTGGGATATGCACATTATTCTAAAACTAAGAATCCTAAATTCGATTCACTAGACCAGTTGTCTAAAAACCATAAGAGTTATCTTAAGTATTGTGAGAATGTGCAATCTTGAAAAATGTTGATCAATTGTAAAGGAAATTTGGAAGATTGGGTAAATCACAGTGAAGCGTTGGCACAAAGAAGTCATGGGTAAGGAGTAAGGAGTAACTGATCCTAGTTTCCATATAGAACCTAAATTAAACTCACAGGAAGCACAGAAAGATGTTGGAGTGACTAATTGTAGCCCATATAATAATAATATTTAAAAACCCAGCAAGGCAAATTTAGTATATTCCAGGTAAACGATATAATGCTACTAGAAATCAAATGTTACAGCAATGTTATTTAACTCAGCTTAACTGGGTGCATAAGGGAACCAATGTGAACCACAAACGAATTTGCAGGTGAGCTAAATAAGCTGTAATCAAACTTTTAGTAGTTGCACATTGTACCTGACTGCTATGGTGTTATACAAACAGTTTTCTATAGCGCTCTGATGCAATGACCATAAACTGCCAAACACTGGCGCTCTGAATTAGCTTAAAATTGGCATTATCCGCTTTAACACATTTGGTAAACTACTTCTATGTTTCTATTTAGTTTTGAAACAACCAAACACTTTCGTCATAAGAAATAAAATAAAATATTAAAACACAAAGTTACACCAATACTTGTTTATAAAAAGAAAGATATATTTACATAACAATACTCATAAAATGGTAGTATTTTTTTAAGTATCTGCTGCTATATTCTGGTCAACTTAAGAACAAAGCTGAATACATATGATCTCTACCGATGATCATACAGAAGTTATTAACAGGGAGATATAATAATAATGTATTGTACATAAATAAAACAAGCTCCTAGTAAATGTCATTAAAATTAAACTCGTCAAACAACAAATAATATACCTTGGTCTACGGTAATTTTGACCTTTTTAATTGGATAAGCGATATAATATATATACTAAGATAAAATATATGTTGTAAGTGTAACTGAAGACTTTTGGTATAGTGAATGGGTTTCTAATTAAAAATGTGTATTTACGACTTTAAAATCAACATATTAAACCTACTTAAAATGTTTAGCACGCAAAAGAATAGTACCGGTACCTCACATTAAATGTATATTAATACTGAAAGATGTTTAATAAATTATTATTAAGTTAATGAACTGTTAAGGAATTCTTCCATCAGAACTTTATTTAACGGAATTTTAACGCTACGATAGCCTAACACGCCTTATAACCTTTTCGCTCTGATAATAATAGTTATTTATGTATCAAGAGTCTAAAGTAGGTATTTTTCGCTTGAGGAAGACTGTTACAGCGCTCCGATACGCGTCGCGCGGTCATTTCCCGAAAGCGAGAAAGACACCTTACACTCGAATTACATGCAATTTGTTCTACAACTGAAATTTTGGATACCCCCGTCGCAGCAAACCTGCGTACTCAGCGAATTTCCAATGCACATATATGTGACTCACTACTACATAGAGCTATTTACCAAGTATCACAAAAATACATCCATAAATAAGTGATATATAGCATTTTATTTATTCTCCATAAGAATAACATTAGGGTTGAGGACGCAGGTTTGCTGCAACGAGAAGATAAGTAATTTTTTTTGCAATTATCAATACAACTTAACCTGGTGAAGCTACATACCAAGTTCTCTTAATGTAGGTTCATAATTAAGGGAGATATACAACTTTACTTATTCTCCTTATGAATAACATGGGGGCCGAGTATGCAGGTTTGCTGCTACGGGGACTATCAACAAAAAACTTGCTTTTGTGCTAATATCAATATAGCACAACTAGTTGAAGCCACATACCAAGTTTCATCAATATACATTCATAAATAATCGAGATATAGAATTTTATTTATTCTCCATAAGGATAACATTGGACAACGTACTGTGTTTAGCACTTTGAATATCTCTGCAACGGTTGGACGTAGAACAACGATTAAAACACCAAAATGTTTGTTTTGTTAAGCTAAACACATTAATAAACAGAAATGTGAAGTTTTTAGTAAAACTATCTGAGAAAAATCTAAAAACATTTTTCCCATAAGATTAACATGGGACACGTTTTTTTGGATTTTCTCCGCAACCACTTAACCTAAGTTAATGATTCAAAATACTAAATTATTTGTTTTTTAAGCTCTATAAAATGGTTATAACCAAAATTGAGTGCTTTTAACATTTTGGGGTCAAATTTGCAAAAAACCGATTTTTGGAAAATTGTAAATCCCCATAAAACCCCCTTCCCATAGTGCGATCGATCTGGTTTTCGAACTTAAAGTCATAAATGATACTCTCCACATTTTTGCCAAATTTCATCAAAATCGGGTGTTTCTTTCAAAAGTTATCGCGGTAACGGACACATATATATAAATTTGAACGAATAGTGTTTTTGGCATCTGGGGACCTAAAACAAAAAGTTATCATGGTCTCGGGCTTAAGTCTTACCATGCCACCTACGGTAATAGCTTCTTCCCTATAGGGGAAATTCGCTAATACCACAAACAAAACAAAGTTCACTTTAATCCATTTTGGCTGGATTCATAAGATTAAGGTTGCAAACACCGAGTCAGTTAGCTTGGTCCACAGCAAAAATCATCACTACTTCAGCGAGCGGAAAAGTAAGACACAGCGAAACAGAAAACAGCTGTTTTACAATTTGTTTTTAGATCGTAAAGAAGCACGTTAGGCGCCGTTATGTTTCAAGTTGTAAAGTCAGGTAAACATAAGGTTCAGTAAATACGTGATTTTATAATTAGGTATAGTTTCAAAAACATTTTAAAAACGGATAGAAAAACAGCATGACTTTGGTTATGATACACAGCAAATAAGCTTTTTCTGAAAACGCCTACAAATAAATGCAGTGTGTTTTTGGCAGATTTTATAAAGTGTAATTACATCAAAATAATATTGTTAATACACTCAAAGCATGAGCTTTTAAATTCAGCTTACATTATATATACTACTGAAGGCTAGGGAACAACACCACACTGAAGTGTTGCAGGGCCGCGTATTTCATTAGGGGTTAACCAAATACACGAACATTGTTGCTATGAGCGTCGCATGCCACACGTAGTTTATAGACACATTTGTATTTCCTCTACGGATCTTTAAAGTATTTGTGCTTTTGAGATGATCATTAGACTTGTTACAATCTTTGTTTGAAATTCATGGTCGGCATCAGAGAGTTTAGATAACTCTGGTTATCCTCCAGATGTATTCACTAAAGCCTTAAAAAATAACTAGTACGAGTTCCATCGACATAACTGGTAAAGAGCCGCCTGTCACGACTGTATATAAAACTTGGTACGTGGCTTCCCTAGTTGATACCCTTATGGTATACTCACCTAGTTGAGTTATGTTGATATTTGCATCAAAACCAGCAAACCTGCGTACTCAGCCCAATGTTGTTCTTATGGAGAATAATTAAAACCGTATATGGCTTTATTGTGAAGATATTGTTATGAAACTTGGTAAGTGGCTTTATGTATTGTAAATTTGCTAAGCACGCAGGTTTGCTGCAACGGGGGTATTTTATAAGCCTTAATATTCCTAAAGGCATATAGACAGAAAATGCATGATGCAACAAACTAGACCGAATTAAGAATATTATTAAGAATTTCAGCTTTGAAATCCGATGCCACCTAGTAACTTCTTTAAATCTCTACGATTTACCTTTTAACTTACTTTTTTAAAGGTGTCATTCCGTAGACCTTGTAGAGCTATGGGACCAGACTATTTATTCCTAACTGGTCACAGCCAACGAGGTTAAATATATCTACAGGTCTCGTCTGGGGTATAAAAGTGAAGCCTACATGCTGACCGAGTTGTTACTCAGGTAACCATTCAAGACTGTCACATAGCTCGTGAAGAGAGGATTTGATTGGTTACCATGTTAGTTGCCACAGGAGCAGAGTTGAAAAAGGAGCGACCATGTAGGCTGCACTTTTTTAAACGAGACGAAACCTCCAGATATAGTTAATCTCGTTGGTCATAGCCAGAAGGGTGGGCTGGGTTAATTTAGTTAAATAATAATTTGGAGTTCAACTTGGTTCATGGTTAGATTAGGTTTAACTCCGTTTTACACAAATCAGCTGTTGAACAACAAAACTGACTGCTTACACGTACTACTTGTAATACTTTTTATATTTTTGTTCTATAACCAAGTAAGCCATGCGAACTATGATTTTTAATTTGTAATATCGAAAAGTACGCAAACAATTGTACAAATTAATTTAAAATAATTTAGGCTTATATTTATATAGGTTTTATTTGGGGTTTTAAATTTAATTACTGGACATAACCACAAAAGACAATGCTGAGTAAATAGCTTGGTTTAAAATAATGTTTTGTCCCGTTTTTGGAGGGAAAACAATTTAGAAATCATACAAACCCCTAAACAATTCCCTAAAAAAACAAGTTAAAAGAACTACTGAAATAATAGATAATAAGATCGATTTATTAAATAAATGAATTGAATTAAATATCTCCATACCCTAATTATGTTTATTAAAACAAATCTTCAGGCTTAAATTAAAGGTTAAAGCCAGTACAGTTCGTGTTTCCCTAAAGGTATAATGGCTTAATAATAGATGGATGGTGAATATGATAACGGTAAACCCGTCTAAGCCAATAATTATTTGACAATAACAGTTGATTTGAGACATTGGCATTGTTCAGACGGAGGAGGCTGCTTATGACAACCGTTATGCAATTATGATCTAGTACACATTTCTGTAATGTGAGTTAGTACACTTTTCACTAAGCTAATACAGATCCAAAATAACTGTGAAAATCGTTCCGCTCCTTTCCTCTTCGGGTGCATTACTGCGTTTTTCACTATTCATTTTTGTATTTGCTTTTAAAATTGTACAGTAATATATTTAACAAATAAAAAAAAAAAAAACAGGAACAATGCTTTAAACCAGGAACGTTTAAGGAAACATTGATGTTAAAAAGAATCTAAAATATAACCTTTTTACAAATATTTTCCTAAAGGAATAAATAACATCAAATAATCAGGGTATATATATTAAGATAATTATATACACATATTTGTAAAATAATAAGGCAATTTGTTTTATTTTAAAACCTGTAATCAGGTGCACGGGCGGAACACACGGGTTTACCTAATTTGTTTGACGTTCACGACTCGTAACTTTTTTCTTGCTCTAATTATTGCTGAAGTGAGAAGCTTGCTTTCATTTATGTTTTCCACCTCGTCTCTTCTCTTCTCCAAGATAATGTTATACAAATTACGAACCAAAGTTATCCCATTAAGTGGTGATAGATTTGGGAAGTTACACAGTACATCACGGAAAGAAAAGACTTATTCTGCTCGTGTAGGTTTTCGTCGCTTGTTTTTAATGGGTTTCTTTTGAGCTTTCCACGCCATTGGCATTTTTAACGTTTTGATAGGAAACGGTCCAAACCCTGGTCTTATTACCATCTAAATAGTCCAATGTCAATCCTTTACAAGGGTTTTAGACGTTGATCAGAATCGATCTGGCGAACCTGAGATTACGAGGCAAACGCTTTAAGCACTAAGCTATCTACGATCATTATCACAGTAAACTGTATTAAAAAATCTAAGATAATGCGCAATTTTTAGTTTTTATAAATAGTATAATACTTTCTAAAAGTACATATACTAGTTAAAATATAAAACGTACTTATGACATACAGCTGAATAACACAACATTTTATCAATCGGCTGTACACTCACGCTGTATAATTCAACCACTTAATGATTTTATTCTGTATACGTGTTTATTAGTATTCACAGTTCATAATCAAAAACATCCTCAAGGTGACATGTAACTTGCTACTTAATGACTTGTGCCAACCTAAAGGTTCTGGAAAATCTGTAGATTCAGATTCATATTATTTAGTTTAAAAAAAAAGTTATGGATATAGACAACCTCTTAAACACTAATGAAATGAGTTTTACGAATCACATATTTTTATAAAACCTATTTAACGCACAAGTAATGAAAAAATTCACAAAAATCATAATTAAATAATAGTATGTAGTGATAATATGCACACATGCAATGAAACGATTCACAAATGGTAAAATTTACTTACTACGAATACTTAATGCATTAAAGATTCACTCTGAAATAAAATTTAAAAAAAGGTTAGTTTATAAAACACAATTTTTTATCTCTGAAAGTTTTGTTGTTACATTCGGTTTGGTGAGTTATTTTCCCTCTGTTTCTTTGGGATTATAAAAATGACGACGACAGTTTTGTGAAGAAATGAGAGAAAGCACTTCCTCGCCTTCATAAACCGAGCAGCAGAAGAAAGGCGCGGGAAAATACAGACTAAAGGTGAGTGTATATATTTTTATTGTTGGCTAAACATTCCAATGTTCCTGATTTCTTTTGGTCATAATTGTATCAAACATGTTAAAAAACATGCTTATATATATATATATATATATATATATATATATATATATATATATATATATATATATTATATTAAACTAGTTTCAACTTTAAAAATAGTTGAAAGCCATTAAACGTTTGCTATCTGTGAAAATTACTTTTCTTAAGTTCATTTAAAATTTAGATATATATGTAGGAAAATATTTCTCATAAGGAAATAGGTTTTATTGTTCCCCTGTCAAATTAAACGATGTCCATATCCAAAGCTAACTCATCGTATCATTGTCGGGGTCAGTAAGACAACTATAGAAACTTTACTGTGAAAATTGGTTTGCATTTTGAGTAAATCCAATAAAAAATACCGAAAACATTGCCACGTAGGAAAGGCCAAGTTTGCTGCAGCTGCATGAAGTTTTGTAAAATCGACTAAGGCCCATGAGGGTGATAATATGTTTAAGTGGTCCGCTATCACTGAGGAGTGTGTGACATTATCGCCCGGTAAGACCTTCTGAAGCGCAAACACTGGTGAACAATATTGACTCCATCCAATAGATTTATACTAAAATAATTGTAATGTTTCTGCGAGAGTTGGGTTTTATGCTTAAGTTTCTAGACATTTGTTTTATGTAGCTGGGAGGGATAGAGACTCGATGTATAAGGAAAACAACTTTGGGATATGTTATAAGGGTAGGTTTTATGGCCCGGCTACACCCTTGTTTACGCTCTACACATCATTGCTTGAAATCCCCACTGATATCACGTCCGAATTTCTCCTTTAGAAGAAGCATTTCAACAGGAGGTTCAACATAAACTCTCTGCGTTTTCGGAGTTTTCCTCTCAGCTATTTCTAGTTGATACATATTCTTACGCTGAAACTCTCTGCGTTTTCGGAGTTTTCCTCTCAGCTATTTCTAGTTTAAACATATTCTTACGCTGAAACTCTCTGCGTTTTCGGAGTTTTCCTCTCAGCTATTTCTAGTTGATACATATTCTTACGCTGAAACTCTCTGCGTTTTCGGAGTTTTCCTGTCAGCTATTTCTAGTTGATACATATACTTACGCTGAAACTCTCTGCGTTTTCGAAGTTTTCCTCTCAGCTATTTCTAGTTGATACATATTCTTACGCTGAAACTCTCTGCGTTTTCGGAGTTTTCCTCTCAGCTATTTCTAGTTGAAACATATTCTTACGCTGAAACTCTCTGCGTTTTCGGAGTTTTCCTCTCAGCTATTTCTAGTTGAAACATATTCTTACGCTGAAACTCTCTGCGTTTTCGGAGTTTTCCTCTCAGCTATTTCTAGTTGATACATATTCTTACGCTGAAACTCTCTGCGTTTTCGGAGTTTTCCTCTCAGCTATTTCTAGTTGATACATATACTTATGCTGAAACTCTCTGCGTTTTCGGAGTTTTCCTCTCAGCTATTTCTAGTTGATACATATACTTATGCTGAAACTCTCTGCGTTTTCGGAGTTTTCCTCTCAGCTATTTCTAGTTGATACATATTCTTACGCTGAAACTCTTTGAGTTTTCGGAGTTTTCCTCTCAGCTATTTCTAGTTGATACATATTCTTACGCTGAAACTCTCTGCGTTTTCGGAGTTTTCCTCTCAGCTATTTCTAGTTAAAACATATTCTTACGCTGAAACTCTCTGCGTTTTCGGAGTTTTCCTCTCAGCTATTTCTAGTTGATACATATTCTTACGCTGAAACTCTCTGCGTTTTCGGAGTTTTCCTCTCAGCTATTTCTAGTTGATACATATTCTTACGCTGAAACTCTCTGCGTTTTCGGAGTTTTCCTCTCAGCTATTTCTAGTTGATACATATACTTATGCTGAAACTCTCTGCGTTTTCGGAGTTTTCCTCTCAGCTATTTCTAGTTGATACATATTCTTACGCTGAAACTCTTTGAGTTTTCGGAGTTTTCCTCTCAGCTATTTCTAGTTGATACATATTCTTACGCCTGAGTTACAGCCTCTTGATACATAACTTGTTTGCTACTTTTCCGAATAAAAACAACAGACGGAATATTCGGGTAATGTTTGTAAAAGGGTGTCAATAAATTCCTTAAACGGATTAGTATATTTTATTACATATAAGACAACGGAACGTAACAAACCAAAAATCTACTTTGTTAAGCACAGGTTAAACTGCACCCTAAACGAATGGTATCTGTAAAAGGCAAATTGCAAAAATCCGACTTCATTAGTCGGAAATGGTAGCCGATCAAAGTATGCATTGAAATGCAAAGACTTAATCTGTTAAACCCCATTACTTACGACCTTATTGTCCTTTTTATATCGGGTTCACGGCAATGTACACATCTAACAAAAGCCGTCAAAACTACGCATACACCTTTGTATACACTCATACTCTTACTTTAACATATTCAAGAACTATGATACGCATAGGGAATGGTATGCATAGTATTCAAGGACTCAGTTAACAATACACGTTATTTTCGTTATCAAATATGTGCCGAGTTTCTTTGCTTTATCTGCAACGGCGTAGCACCGATTAAACAGTCAGGGACTTTACTGACACACTATATATACGTTGAGGTGGACGACTCTTAAAGCAGAGACAAGATAAACACATATGTTTGGTGGGGTATCCTAGAAAAGATAGCAAAACAAGAAACAAAACTGCTGCGATAACCCTTTATAAATCTTTTTACAAAATAAGGCGCAGCGTAGTTAGCTCATGTAAAAATTGCTTCCGGTACCTACTTTAAAGGGTGAGCTAATGGGAATGTATTATATTGCAGGTAAACCGGATAAACTTAAACTGAATCACTGATTTTACCTTTTATCGATGATTAAATCACTGTTTTCCCCCAAGTTAGAGTCATAAGGTTTAATTTAATAATAATAATTTTTAAAACATAATTGCGTCGAGATATTGTTTTATGAAAAATGAGAACTTGTTCATGACAACCACGTACCACGTCAGCGTGGCTGGTTATCTAGCTGTAGTAAGAAAATCTAAATGTCAATTGTACGTCTAAAACAATAAGTAAACGTTTTTTCATTCCTCGGATCTAACCGAGCTATCCGATATAGACGTATTCAGTTTTTGTATTCGCTAAATTAATTAAACATAGGTGTTTCCATCCTGATTTTTACAAACTGAATAGATAATTTCTTTAGTAGGATGATAAGTTTTGTTACAATTAAAGAGGATACAATAAATTACGTCTCACAACAAATTAAAATATATTTACGCTTAGACTATACTTGAGTACAATAAGGTAAATATACACTAAAGATGGCAAAAGGCGATCGATTTTAACCAGTTACACCGGTCATTATCAAGCCCAATCAGAAAGTAATTTTGCACTCGCTGATTGGGCTTGATAATGACCGGTGTAACTGGTTGAAATCGATCGCCTTGTACCATGTTTTGTGTATATCTACCCTCTTGTATGTAAGTACAGTATAAGTGTAAATACATTTGATAGTGTTGTGAGACGCAATTTATTTGTTCATGTTTAATATATCAACAAATATAATGCTACTAAAGAAATTAAATATTCAGTTTGTGATATATCATAATCGACTCATCTATAATAATGAATATCACATACTTTATTCGCAGTACATGTAGACATAATGGTAAGTAGAAGCTATTGAGAATGTCCATAAATCATGTTATCATTCGATTTCGTCTTAACGGATTATCTCACGGAAGTCGCCGCGGCAAAGAGAACACCGTCGAGACAACAGAGCTAATTCACAGCTCAGCTAAACTCGCTGCTGCACCCCTCCCCGTCACCCGTCCAACTTCCTCAACCCCGCCGACAAACACATTTAGCAACTTTCAACTTTCATAAACTCCATTTTAACTGTTTACGTGAACGCAAGCACAAGGCTCGGACCTAATAATCAAGGAGTAGAGGGACAATTCACCAACGTTTCTTCAAATCTGTAATAGCTTTTTTCTACTCATACTCAAGAAAATCCAATCCCATATTTTGTCTCATCTGAACATTTCTATTGGCACGAACTGTACAAGCTTTAATACCAGAGTGGTATTTTGTACGAGTACAATTCACAAGGAGAACGTTCCCAGGTAAACTAATGTTAGTAGTGGCAAAGAGGGCTCAATAAGTAAAATCCAGGGATTTCCCGTTAACAATAACATGGTTTTCAATATTTAGCCACAACAGTCAAATATTTTGAACACGGATACTTTCAATATATCATCACTATACATGCCCTATAAAACACCTATGGTCCAAATTTGAACGCATATATTGATGAAGACCTAAAATATGGAGGTTTACAGACAGAAACACATATTTGTTATTATAATTTATTTTAAAACATCCTTTACAGATATCCACAAGTTCTGGCTAAAAATGTTCTGCATAAAATCGCCCTTTGATTATATTGCCATTTTCCTCTTTCAAAATATAAATCACCGACTTTGTTTTCATGTCTGAATTTGCAAACGGTTATCCTTTTCTATTAGGAGTATAGCCTTTGCTAAATAAACGTTTATACTTAGAAATCCTTACACTATCCCCCAATTGATATTTTGGGATTTTAACTATAATCTTTTTATATGCCATCTTTGTATGTAAAGATTTAGAGGTTTTAGCAGTTACTTGATTAGGCTTTATTCCTAGATAATAGACTAATATAAGTGGTAGTTAAGGGTGTTCAGAAAATGTCTTCAAGGTGGGAGCACAACTAATATACATTAAACTTAATTTTCTATGTATTACATTAAAATACTAACAATCACTGAACCTTAAACAAAGTAATGTAGCTTTTGTATACACACATTTGTCAAGAGAAAATCTAAAATGTATAATCCAAACAGCATCTCACAAATACTCTATATATTTCCAGTCTACGTGTTTAAGATCCGCCAATTACTTAGTCCTCTGTATTATGCCAACGCCTCAAGAGATGCTTAAAGAGAATTATTGCAACCTCAACCAAACATCTGTTCGTTTCCCTAACTGAATTAATCTTAACAATAAGTTAATAAATAAGTTAATAAGTCAATATGAACCTTTAAAAGATGCAATAAGCAAGAAGACCCACAAAGAGACTTGGTACAAGTGCAAGAACTTTAACATTATTTAATATTTTACTGCAAAATATTGGATATAATATTTTTTAAAGATGGATAGACGGAATACAACTACCTCAATATATATATTGTAAAAAACCATCAACGCACAATATATTTAGACCAATTTTTAAAGAGTGTTCCAAGAAGGGAACACACATAAAATTATTATTTTAAAGGATGACAATTTGATTAATGTGAGGTTTTAATAAAAAACTCAAAAACTTGTTCGTGAAACAATTATTTCGAACTTAAATAAAATAACATAACCCAACTTATTAATATAAATGACCTAGAGATGAAAAGTTAGTAGAAAGTTATATATTTCCAACAAGACTCTTTCATTGCTGCGAGCTTAAACAAGTTTCTGAAACTTCTTGCCGATTGTTATTCAAAGTGCAAAGCGACTGAGAAAGAAATATTCACATTTTTTAGATTTACATCAAGTACCGTGAAAGATGTTGTACTTTTGCTCAGTAATTAGGGATAAATGCTAATCATATCGACTATCGCGGAAGGATAACACACTACAGAAATAAACTTGCTGAGGCTATATCATTGTGTACCCCCCACATGACCTACGACACACAACCCGCAATACGATACGGCAAACACGAACTACGACACACAACCCGCAATACGATACGGCGAACATGAACTACAACACACAACCCGCAATACGATACGGCGAACATGAACTACGACACACAACCCGCAATACGATACGGCGAACATGAACTACGACACACAACCCGCAATACGATACGGCGAACATGAACTACAACACACAACCCCCAATACGATACGGCGAACATGAACTACGACACACAACCCGCAATACGATACGGCGAACATGAACTACGACACACAACCCGCTATACGATACGGTGAACATAAACTACGACACACAACCCGCAATACGATACGGCGAACATAAACTACGACACACAACCCGCAATACGATACGGCGAACATGAACTACAACACACAACCCGCAATACGATACGGCGAACATGAACTACGACACACAACCCGCTATACGATACGGTGAACATAAACTACGACACACAACCCGCAATACGATACGGCGAACATGAACTACAACACACAACCCGCAATACGATACGGCGAACATGAACTACGACACACAACCCGCTATACGATACGGTGAACATGAACTACGACACACAACCCGCAATACGATACGGCGAACATGAACTACAACACACAACCCGCAATACGATACGGCGAACATGAACTACGACACACAACCCGCTATACGATACGGTGAACATAAACTACGACACACAACCCGCAATACGATACGGTGAACATAAACTACGACACACAACCCGCAATACGATACGGCGAACATGAACTACGACACACAACCCGCTATACGATACGGTGAACATAAACTACGACACACAACCCGCAATACGATACGGCGAACATGAACTACAACACACAACCCGCAATACGATACGGCGAACATGAACTACGACACACAACCCGCAATACGATACGGCGAACATGAACTACGACACACAACCCGCTATACGATACGGTGAACATAAACTACGACACACAACCCGCAATACGATACGGCGAACATGAACTACAACACACAACCCGCAATACGATACGGCGAACATGAACTACGACACACAACCCGCTATACGATACGGTGAACATAAACTACGACACACAACCCGCAATACGATACGGCGAACATGAACTACAACACACAACCCGCAATACGATACGGCGAACATGAACTACGACACACAACCCGCTATACGATACGGTGAACATGAACTACGACACACAACCCGCAATACGATACGGCGAACATGAACTACGACACACAACCCGCTATACGATACGGTGAACATAAACTACGACACACAACCCGCAATACGATACGGCGAACATGAATTTATATCCCGACTATCACCAGTTCGTATATTATCATATTCGAACACTCACAACTGTTTAAAATGTTCCCGGGGCGCGTTGCTGCGCCTAAACATTGTATTGACAAATCTGTACTCATAATTTAATTACAACTCGGTATTTCCTCCATAAGAGTAACATGGTAAATTTGAAGTTCAGTAGGGCGAAGCCTTTACGTCCTCGGACTTTGACTGATGACTTTAAACCTTCCTAGGGTCAACCTGAATGTCTATGGAAAGTTTCATTAACTTCGGTTGAGTGGCTTAGGAATCCATAAGAAATATACATTCATTTTTATAGATACGATTATTAACGTATTTTATAGTTGCAAAGTAATGATTTTAGAGTTTCGTAGTTTTACCCTACTAGTCTACTATGATAATAAAACACAGCTAATGTAAATGTAGATTATCTATTTGCATGGTTGAAAAGGCAATCTGACTTCTGATCTGAATCAAATACCCCATAAAATGTCGATAAGAAGTTTTCAATCCGAATCCTAGGATTAGAATGAGTGGCTGAGATCACATTCATAGTCTGAAAATACATATTTTTGTATTTGTTTACTAAATATTACTCTTTGTTTATGTGTAATTTCGAGGTAGGCTTTGGCCATGCAGAGGTGTATTTTCAAGAACTAGAAATTGCATTTTGTATAGACACTTATTAAATTGTTATTTTAATTGAATTCAGAGTAGACGTGGCCAGTTCTGGAAACAACGCAGAGCTAATCAAATGAAAAATTTTGTCGATCTTAGTATTCATTATTGGAATAATAAAATAATGGTTAGGCAAAAAACGACTTAGAAATATTGTAATATGTGAATATAGTTCAGATAGTACAGCTGAGAGTTACGTTTTGGCTAACAAATAGGTGACATGCAATACAATTGTTTCATAAGCCATGAAATAAATCAAACATTTTCCAGAATGTTGTAGCACAATACAACTAACATAACCCTTAACATAAACGAGTACCCTTAAATTGTTTAACTAAAAACGTTGTGATTTTCCAGACAATCTTATGCAATAAGAAATTTGTCTTTAATATTTTTTAAGATAGCCGTAGTGCTTAATGTTTTATAAATATTGTTATAAATATCAGACTGAATTATTCATAACGTAAATCTTTAACTAATCGAGTGAGTCATCACTATAAGGTTACATTATAAAAATCTTATTTGTTTAAAATATGTTGAAAATGTTCAAACAGTCTATGAATGTAAAGGGTTAATACTTACTCGCCAACACAATAAATATATATTAATTATTACGACACCAGGCCTGAGGATCAAGCCTCACAGTGCTAACGAGGAATCCAACAAATAGTCTCTATTTATCAACATAAAAATTAAAAACGAGTTCGCACGCAGCACGCTGACGTGAGGGAAGTGAATTTCCACATAAAAAACTATAAACACTCAAAATCAGTTAAACACATACAATTATTCCAATTTTTATTAAAATCTGAAAATATTGATTTTTTTGGCTGTTCTGATGCTCCTGGTTCTATTTACCTGCAATGCTGGGAATACAATTTTGCGCATTATAAGGTTAGGATAAGGTCCAGTCAGGCTTTAAAGTAGGCGTAAGGTTGTTGAGGATGATAAAAGTACACCAACAAATGAATAACAGGCTTTTCTAATGTAAAACCCCCATAAGACAACGTACTGTGTTTGGTCAATACACATTTTATTTAATAACTTGGTAAATATATATGCTAGAATAATGAGAGAGTGCTTAACAGCTTCGCCACACTAATTCCCATCTTTTTACATTAGTTAATTCCACGTCCGGGGCTTTTCTGACCCTTTTTGGGCCCAAAAACTCGAAATTTGAAAGATTAATCTTCAAAAAAGGGTTTTGAGTTTTCCGATTGTTTTGCCCAACGAACTTGTCCAACTGATTATAGAAAGAAACGTCCCTACCAAATTTGAAGTAAATCGGACAACAAATGCGATCGCTAGAGTGCATACACACATATATATAATTTTGAACGACACCCCAAAACGTGTTCACGGGGTCACGTTAGGAACTTCTATGGTGGTCCCGGGCTTATGTTTCACCGTGCGGGTCATGCTAATAGTTCAGTTTCCATAGGAAATTCACTAATAACCAGTAAATACGAAGTATGAATTGCTAATGGGTATGATATCAAAATAAATGTACCTACTGCAGCATTTGCTTGATGAAAAATATTAACATACGGGACATTGAAAACTTAAAATAACGGGATATTTGTTAGAAATGACTGATAATAAAATGAGAAATTAATAATAAAAATAATAATAATAAATTATTAAATATATAATTTTAATATTAATAATAAAAATGGGTTATCAAAAAATAACATAGTCACAAAGTTGTGAGACACTATGTAACTACTGTAACGCTTTATTGTTAAATTAAGCAACACGATGTAGATGACAGGTGACTGTTAAACAAAACGAAATTGTGGTTTAATCCAGTGGAATTCAAAATTCCACTATTGGTAATTACATCTGACTGCTTTGTTGAAGTACGAATGCAGTTAAATAAACAACTGATGCAATTATGGTTCAATGAATTTACAAAGGGAAAACGGGTCCTAAATAGTTGTCTGAAATTTCAACACATTTACGAAATATTACTGGCAATTAAGTTGTATTTTACCTGTTTTAACTAATACTGAGAACATCGACCAACATATGCATGCATCCAGAAATTATGAGCCAAAGTTGTAAATATTACATTTGAATCCTAATTTAACCACATTATTAGATCAAATAATGAATAATTTGTAATATAAATATAATATAATTGGGTTATATGCAGTAATGACTTATGTTGCAGTCCAGATGTTAAGTTTGTTTATACCGAGGTTACAATGGGATATAATATACGCTTAGATTTGGCTTTCTTTTGAACACTTTTTAAATTCACCTACCTGGTTTATAATTGAAATGTTCTTATTTATTATTGTGATTAGCTTTAGATTGTTTCAGAAGTTTGAGTTTTATGTATTTTCTGGTTGTTTGTTTTTGTAGACGCCATGCTTGTCCTCTGTTGTACTATATTGACTAACATATTTTGGCTATGACTTTCGGATGAAATATAAATGGATAGCGCCTTGCAATGCTAAGGAGAGCCGAAAACCGTGCCGTCATAAAGCCCGCTGGGTGACAAAAGAGTCTATATCCGCGAGACCCCGATATCAAACGACAATACAGTGCTTCACTCAAACTGACATTTAACCTATAACAAACTGAGATAATAATTTTAACTTTATAAGTAATTTCATAGTTTGAAATGGAGAATCAAACAGCATGCATTATAGTTTTCAAGAAATAATATAAATAAATTTAATCATTAGTTAAATACGAAAAAGATTAGTCCTTATCGAGAATGAGTTTAAAAAAAGTAGTAAGCGAGGAAATATTTTATTTGATGGTCAGGTAAAAACTGTCAGCGGGAAAAATTTACATAACATCCCAAAGATTAATTTTCATTCAAACCATTTTTTGGTAGGGCTAATCGTTATCGGTACAAATTATGTTGAACAGCGAGTTCGTGGAATTGCGCACTTCCACGAAATCCGCTCTATGAGAAAGTCCAAACTGAATTCGAGGAGTGGAAGTACTTGAAAAGAATGAACGATCTAGACTGTGGAATTAAATTAATGAAGTGCTATTTATTTATAGATGTTATTGTTTCCCTCCATTAATACAAATAGGCTACCTTATTTGTAGTCAAACAAATTAGGTATTTGCTTTATTACAAACAATTTACATGATCGGCAAGTGTCAAAACTGTTTAATTATCGGTAAGGTTTAATTATATCGTACTTGTTTCACTCATTAAATTATTTTAGTTTAATTCAACTGTTTTATCAGTTATCAGGTGAGCAAGTGGTTAGACAAAACGACAAAACAATGTTTTTTAACACATTTTAAATAAAATACAATATAAATCTTTGTATTTTTACTGTCCATTTATATAAGTTTTAATCAATCATAATGTTAGCAGTTGGTCACAGCTACTCGTAACAGAAGTCACGTCACCGTCTCGATTGAAAACTCCAACTTCTTACAAAGATAAAAAATTGTATTGATTTTATTTCAGTAATTATATTTGCATTATTAGATTCTTTAGACCTTAATATTTCCATTAGTATAAGTTTTAACCAACTTAAGTACTAACAGTCACTTACAGTGAGACTTAATTAATGTCACGGCGCGTGATATCCTAAATTCGTTTAAAGAAAAATCAATATTATCATTTAATTTAAGCAAAAATATTTATACCATTAGATTCTGTAGTATGTAATCTTTCCATTTATATAGCTTTTAATATATTAGAGTGTTTATATAGAGTCACAGTGAGGCATAACTTAAGTTAGTTTTACAAGGTGCGGCGGTCGGCTCGGGCCTTTTTACCACCCAGCGGCCTCGGGGAGCGGCACGGTTTTCGTCCATTGAGAGCGCTATCCAGTCATCCGAGCTATGACTATGACTAATATAATTTAATTTGCTAAGTGTTCTCAGAAGCAGTAATAACTGCAATCTCTAATTACACTAATAGTTACTGAAATCCAATATTCAATCTCACTTGGGAATCACGACATTCAGCAGAACAATACTCCTTTAAATAATCAAAATCGTTCAGCAAAATTCAATAACTACTTGTAATTTTAAAATTATACTACTAATAATCACAACCTAATAAGTAAACAGATCTGTTCTACAAAATGTCTTGTTATTGACATTTCTTCCATATATGATAGTCGAGGGGTTAGAGTATCAGATCGTAAACTTACCTACTGTGACATAAATATTAATCGCAAAAGAGGCAAAAGGCTAGAGAAATATGTAACTTATAGAGATTATTCTAATTTTAATACAGAATAAGTGATTAAGTGCGCTGCCAATGTCCAGTGGAACACTGTTGAAGATATGAATGATGTTAACGAAATGGTAGGCTTTAAAAATTGCTGACTTCTAAAAGTGATAGCAACAAGGACCAGTACTGCAAAGCTAGAAAAGCCCTGAACAGTTCGATTAGAAAAGCCGAACAAATTTACTTTCGAAATGAACTGGCAGGATGCACAAATTCTAAAGAATTCTGGGCTAAAGTTAAGAAAAGCGGTGCGACCAATGAAAAGATGATGAGATTCCTTAATTTCTTCAAAACCCTGATGAAATTAACACACATTTTTCTAAGATGGTTGTCAGGTCCAATTTGAATGTCTTGATCTTACGAGTTTTTCTGAGAATGTCAAAAATATGTTTAGCTTTGGCCATGTGACAGAAAGAGAGGTAAAGGCTGCCATCAATAAGATAACTTCGGGCGCAGTTGGTGCTGATGGTATCACGATCAACATGAATAAAATGGTAGGTCCTTACTATGTTGGGGCTATCACTCACCTTTTGAATGTTTCGCTAGCCACTGGAGTGTTTCCTAATGCTTGGAAGGAAGCGATTGTTCCTAAATCAAACTCTTCCTAAGGTCAAAACGCCCTCATTGGTGGCTGATCTCCAGCCTATCTCCGTGTTACCTGCCCTCTCTAAGGTCATAATTGCAGTCTCTCAGCTGGTTGAATTCTTGGGAGTTGGAGTCAATAATTCCAGCTACACAGTCTGGTTTTCGGAAGGGGTTCAGCACCACAGCAGCTCTGCTGCTAATCTGCGATGACCTCCTTAAAGCTAGAGACGCTGGAAGGTGCTCTACCGTTGCAATGCTGGATCTTTCTCAGGCTTTTGACTCCATTGATCACAGCTTGCTGTTAGCCATGATGACGTTTTACAGATTTGATCATCGGGTAGTTTCATGGTTTCATTCCTATTTAGATCGAAGGAGCCAAAAGACCAAAGTGGGCTCTTATGTTTCTGCCTCTCTGAAAAAATCATTAGGAGTGCCACAGGGTAACTGTCTTGGGCCTGTATTGTTAACTTTATTTTCTGCCACCATGGGGAAGGATTTGCATCATTGCCAGTTGTACTCGTACGCTGATGATGTCCAGCTGGCTCTTCAGTACGACAATGACCAAGTTGGCCGGGCTGTTTCCAATCTCAATTCTGATCTAGATGCTATTTCTGGTTGGTCTTTAAGCCATGGTATCCGATTGAACAAGAACAAGTGCTCTTTGTTTACATTCCCCGCTGGTAAGGTTCTGCAATCCCCGCCCTTGTCTGGCGTGTACCTCGGTGGTGTTCTACTGAACGAGTGTAACTCTCCCAAATTTCTTGGACTTCAGTTTGATGCCAGACTTTCCTTCTCTGGACATGTAAGCATTGTATGTCAGAGAGCTATGGCCCGTTTGAGAATGTTGTACAGGCATCGGCACTTGTTCCCCGCACCTGCTAAGCTTCGGCTTGTGCAGGCTTTGGTGCTCTCTATACTTGAGTATTATCTTCCGATATATGGCAATGTTGTATCTCTAGGTGACATGGACCGGTTGCAGAGAGTGCAGAACATCTGTGTCAGGTACGTTTGTGGACTGAGGAAATTTGACCACATTTCACTTGAGCGGAAAACCCTTGGCTTATTGCCGATGGCTGACTTATGCTTTCTCCGCACTTCTTGTATCGTTCGTAAAGTCCTGACTGAGGAGAGACCGAAATATTTGAGATAGAGGCTCAGAACCCGTTCCGAAATGCGTTCCCGGTGTACCAGGCAGAACAATATGCTTGAGATGCCTCGTGTGCGCTGTGAGTCCGCTCGTAAGGGGTTTTCTTATTTTGCCCCAAAGCTCCATAACTCTCTGTCGTCCAGTATCGGCCATGAATTGGTCAGTCAAAAGACTTTTAAACAAAAATTGCAAAATGCGTTATTCAGTGGACGGATTTAAAAGATTTTGTTTTTGATCAGGTCAATTTTGTTAGTTTTAAGTCATACAACATTGTATGATATTAGATAATTCTTGTTGTAAATAGCTTTGAGTGCTTTGAGCTTTGAATTTTATGTGACTCGAGTTGTTTTAAAAACCATGTAATGTTCACGAAAAACGCTCTAAATAAAATACCATTTTATTTATTTATTTATTTACTAGATTCGATATTTGTGTTCTTTAAAACTGAGTCGCTAAGGATTTCAGATAATGCGTTGAAAAGCTACGAAAGTAGTTAATATCACGGGCAAAGTAGGTAGCGAAATATTTCGTGACAGGAGCAACGCGAACTCCTGGTTTTATGTTTAAAAATAATTTATATCGTAATCGAAATATGTAATGCCTACCAAACTTGAGACACAATAACATGAATAGCTGGAATGACACGGAGAACACGTTTTAACTACTGTACCCCTGCATTGACACGGGGTAATATTTCAGATAAACTTGTCTACAAAAGACAAATATGAGGACACCAAATATACGTTATACCTTGATGAAAGAAGATTACTACTGTTTGACTGGACTACAGGTAAATTAATTTATATTAATATTATTGTTATTGAGAATATTCTTGAAAACTCGACGAGAGCTTAAAGTATATTTTCGAATCATACTACTTTTAAATATCTTCTGGTAAAACAAATAAATAAAAACAGTGTTTGGCAATAAAATATTGAATCTGTTTTTTATTGCCTCTCAAAGAACTGTGCAGCGGTAGGGAAGAACGAGAGGTTTCTGAGAACTCATTCTAGCTTAAGATCCACGAAGCGTGAAACCTTTCTTATTAGTATTTGAAACCGGTCGACATTATGTTTATAGACATTTAAAAGGCGTTAATTTTTGTACTTTTCCAACATCAGCTTCAAAAGTAGGATTGCCTCTAACGAAGAGAGATTTATATTAAAATTAATTTCTGATGATATATTGTGTTTATTAAACTTTAGTACTTAAGGAACAAGTTATGGAAGAAACGTTAAACATTTCTCAGTTATTCGTGTCGTCTTAATCTGTGGCTTGTTTCACAATCTCGATGAATTAAGGTTGAGCGACTATTTAGTCTGTTATTTTATAGTAGTATGCACACAGAAGAAAATAAAACTAAATAAAAACGAACTAATTTGTTTTGATTCGTAAATCATCCAAGACCAACAACGTTTAACTGAAGCGAGCAAGACATTGTCAAAGATAATATTTTCAGACCACTTGACAAATCCACACGGCTTGTGAATCCAATATAGACAATTCCGGAGATAAAAGTGGAAAATTGCTTATTACATTTGTTGAAACTACCCATTGGTATTTTTCGTAAATACCATAAATCGATCGAGCCATCCATAACACACCATAAAATCTCTTCTATTTCCATAAAACCAAAGAAAACATAACATGAAATATTCTTGGAAATATTCCCAACATAACCAAAGCCTGTGCGTCGGCCATGAGTTCAACAGTCAGTCCATGTGTTTTCTCCGAGGACCACTGTCACTGGCACTCTAGACTTATAATAAAATAACATGAATATATATACACAAGGTGTACATAAAGTCCCGCACGGGTTTAATATTTTTTGAATGATAAGAGATAAATCAATAAGATTTGGTATATCAACACTACACCAAAAAATCTCCTTTTCGAAGGAACTATCAGTTTTCTGTCATATCATGGGGACGTCCCGCAAGAAGGAAATTTTAAATCGGAGCATAGGTCAATATGCACATCACTTTAAAGGGCTTATCTAGCAGAGTTTAATGCCGCAAACCGCACTGAAAAAGGTTGATCCAGTAAAAATTGGCGGCTGTTCAAAGGTTTTACTTGGTTACATTTTATTAGTAGCCACAACCCCATTAAAGCAAAACTGCAACTAAAATGAATACTGCAGCTAAATACTACATTATGCCTGTCAATACAGAAGTGAATTATGACGTTAGTTATCCTCAAGGGTTACAAATTTGGTCCAAATCTATTGATAACGGGGAAAAACTGGTAACAGTAACAATTAGAGAGATCTTATCTTTTTTTTAATAAAACCTTTGAACAGCCGCCATTTTTTACTGGATCAACCTTTTTTAGTGCGGTTTGCGGCATTCAACTCTGCTAGATAAGCCCTTTAAAGTGATGTGCATATTGACCTATGCTCCTATTTAAGATTTCCTTCTGACTCCTTGCGGGACGTCCCCACGATATGACAGAAAACTGATAGTTCCTTCAAAAAGTAGATTTTTAAGTGTAGTGTTGATGTACCAAATCTTATTGATTTATCTGTTATCGTTCAAAAAATATTAAACCCGTGCGGGACTTTATGTACACCTTGTATATATAATTCAGAGGGAAAATACAGTTAAAATTATACATTTGTGCATGATGATTAACGGACAACTTAAGTGATTAGTTTACCAGTAGATAGAGCGACAAAAAAGATGACAAATAACAATATCTGCAATGACAAGATACCTGGACACCATACGCGCGCATACATTACACACACAGACCACAAAATGACACAAACATTCTCAACCATTAGGAGTTTAACGACGTGATACAACTAGCAGTCTGGCCATGAATAAAAAATGATGTAATTAATTTTCTTTAATGTTTTTTTTTCAAATATGTTATTTACGTCGGTATTGTACTGTCACAACAATTAGGGTTGTTCCTTTAAAATAGCACATGTAGGAATATCGACTTAGAATGGTATAGCTATAAATGTATTATGAATTAATTTCAAATATAAAAAGTAATTGAAAGGTGATAAGAAATTGAAAAAAAAACACTTTTTAAGTTTATAACTTTCAAATGACTTTTTTCCGTTTGTTTATGTTTTGTTTAAGGAATCAAATCCACTGAGTACTACTGTATTTTTTTCTCCTTTTTTAACTGATTTTTCAAACTATGTGCAATATGGCCACGAACTATAGCTTCACCTAACCATCTAAGAAAGTTTTACGGGAAAAAGAACATTCGGAATTGCAAATGATTAACAGTATTAATTAGTTGAACAGACTATAAAGGGTATATATTTGAGGTTTGTAGGGAATTGTAGAGAAACCATTTACGTAATTGAACAAGACACAGAACTGGGCACTGTTAACAAAAACTGCCCGTTGCCGCTTCAGCCAAAGACCCATTAGGATGATTAGCTCAGCACCAATTGTAGTGTCGCAACCGTGCCTACTGAAAAATACATCAGGAATTTATTATAAAGGGTTTATCAATCGATTGAACTATTTCGCTAGCGTTTGTAGAAATACAATTTAAAACTTAACTTAAACTCACAAAGCGCGTTATTATTCCTCGATTAGTATATGTAAAACGAGTGTGATAGTGCGAAACAAAAACCAAATTATCACAAAGTTGGATTTTGATATTAACAACATACATCATATTACAAACAGTGATACAATTAAACTTTTCTACTTCCACCTGTTTTTAAAGTTCTGATTTATATCCAGGTTTGCCTGACTGGGTTGCGTTCTGCAATTCTTCGTACCTGATGTATACTGAATGATATTCCAGATCCAAAAACATCGTGAAACTTGATTTCTCTAATCAATAAAGGCAAATGTCCACTAACTTTTTTTATCAACATGGACATTACATTTCACAATGATGTTCACAGGTAATAGTTGAAATATATGGCAAACATGTTTAGGACAGAAACGTGATAACGTAGTTTTATACTGTCGATCAAACACTTTACAATGCCCCATAGTATACGTGCTGTTACAATTACACTGAATGAAAGAAAAATGTCTTGGAAAAGAATATTACTACTCGAGTTGGATATAATGAAAAACAATAAATACGAATAAATCGCATTTAGTCATCTCTGTAAAACAACCCCTACAAATATATTGAACAAGCATAAACCGATTCAAATATGAAAGGTATTTTTGTACATTTGTTGAAAGGTACATTTGTTAGCTTTTAAATTAAACATTATACAAATTTACACCGAAATAAAAAGGTTTCAGTTATCTATTTGGGAAAAAAGGGAAATATGATGAAAATTTCTTTGAAAAAAAGGTGTTACTGTATCTTGATCTTTTCTTTTCGCTATCAAAGCCGTCTTCATCCTTAATATAAAATATGATATGGAGAGGAGCTTAGGATTCCCAATCCATCTTCCGTGATATACGAAATGGGATTGCACATTTATCATATATAACGGATTGAGGTAAGAATATTTTTACTGATAACAAAATAATATACAATTTACTGTTCAGGGGGAAAGATTTATATATTGTGGCATTTTGCCGAGTGCCCGCCTTGAGGGAGAAGTGAAGCGCTTGGACGCGTACGTGGATTACGGGTAAAAAAATTACATTACGAACAAAGTCTTCATCCTTTCAAAAACTACAAATGTTCAGCTATAGTGACTAGGGATCACTTCTTAAAACCCGATTCGGGACTAGGAAATGTATTTTAGAAAAATAACAAGAACTGAATTATTGTATTTATAATTTACGATTAAGGCTCCGGTCTACCCGTATAATTTACGATTAACCTTCGTTGTTGAGTGAAAAATACATTGTTAAGATAGGGAAAAAAGCGTTGCAGAGGTCCGCAGGATTTCGGTTTGCGCTACGAAAATTAAGTTATCAGCATACTCTAAACGTAATTTGCCAGAACATTAATTTTACTGAGATTAATTTGTAGAACTTCAAAATAATGTTTGTGTCTTAATTACCGTACTTGTAGTTTTAAAAACCTCAGTCTTGTACATTTTAAAGGGCTTGTTCATGCAACTTAATTAACAAAGTAAAAAGGCACAAACGTAGACAATGTTTCCTTTTTAATAGTATACATTAACTGTAATTAACGGGTTTATGTAACTGCTACAGAGTGAAATCCTGCAAACCCTAACCTAGCGCCGCGTGGCAGGGGTAGACCGGAGCCTTAACAAAGAAAAAAAAACATAAAACTTACCACCAGTCACTGTAAGTTTATTTTTTTGGAAAAAATTAAGACATCAAATGATAACACACTTACACTGCGCACCCGCTTGTCTATGCGATGTTGATTCTCCTCTGAGAGAGAGGGGCCCCGTGAAGTTGTGTTCTACCAACAGTTTACTAACAAATCTAACAAACTCGTAATAGATTTAAGAGGGAAACAAATGTAAATAAAAAGTAATAAAAATCAGACATATTGCAATTAATAATTTTAGGGTATCATGATCTTTTTCACAATGAGACTGCACGCACGGATAACCTAAATCCTTCGACACGGTGCGCGGCGTGACGCTTAAGTTACATTATGTTGCTATACATTCTTTCTTTTTAAAGTCATATTTTTGCGATCTATATATAGCTTACGAACCATATATATTCACAACAAATATCAGCCTAACCACTATGGCGTACTGTTATCCGGGCATCCCAATAAACTATAAGACATCAGTTTGATGCAATGTCAAATGAGTAGGAACATTGTTTAGGTTCTTGATCTGTAAGCAATACTAATGTATATCTACATAAAAATCTAACGAACTATCTGACCAATCTATTGTAGAGTTAATTGAAACTCCAAAATTGCATATGAAAGCGGCAATATCACTTTCAGAAATTTCGGGATGCTAAAAACTTGCTGAAACTCATGGATTTTACCCGGAAATGCTTATGCAAAAGCTCTAGTATGCCCCAGGTTGCGATATGTACAATCCATGTTGACTCTTGAAAAAAAGGTTGCCTAGTTAAATTATAAACGGTTGTTAAGAGAGGACTCCAGTCTCAATTCATTTCGCGTTTTTACCACAGGACCAGACCCGTCAACAGACCTACCAAATTATTGCTCCATCGTGACTCAACTGATTCAGTTTACCGATTTAAGAAACATTAGAAAATACCTGCCGATTTGAGCGAACATAATTTTTATAGCACAAATTTTTATCTAATAACACAGTAACAAATATTTGTATAAATAAATTGTATCGAACCATTTAACAAATCTAATTACACATTAACAAAATTGTATGGTAGCGACATCAAAATTTTGCTAACTACTATTTATGAATATTTTGTCCTTATATGATCATGATTGTGCCTAAAACGAACCATTAATACATTACAAAGGATGATTCGTTTAAGACAGACAGGAGGTTAACGTTAGCATTAGTGTTATGTGACATCGGGCACACTTAAGTGTATTATCGGGTAGGAACTTTGGAAGAACAAGGAAGTGGTAACCACGCCCCCCTGCCCCGCGGGATTATCACAGCAAGCTCGGCCGCTGTAGGGCAGGAAGTATCTATACTTCCTCCAAGGTAGGAACGTGAAATATTTCATGGCCTGAGTCTCATACAAACCGCAGTTTCTTTACTTAAAATTAAATTATGAATGAATCGTTTTATGTATCGGATATGTTAGCTGAGAGCGGACTCACCGTCACTGATGACGTTGATGGAGAGAGGTCTCTGGGAAGTCCAGTGTCCGTGCCTCGGGGGCTTCGACCAGTAGGGTGCTTCAGAGAGGAACATTCGACACCATCTCACGGTCTCAAAGCCTCACTCGCACTTCAGTTCAATCAACCAGCGGGTCGATCGAGAGAATATGATATTGAGATCGAACAAGTCTACGATCGCAAGAAAATCTAAACAATCTGTATGTTTTAATATCTGTCGGTTTTCGAAATATGAACTTCAGTTAAAATTTATCTCAGAATTCTATTCAGGATTCGCTGTAGTAGGCAAAAATTATACATCATAGATATTTTTTGTTCTGCGAACTTCCTTAATGTTACATTCTAGCACATGCTCCACACCATAACTATTTTTAATCTTTGAGATGAGCCATAATGGTCGATTTATAATAATCCGATAAGGACTTAATAATTAACTAGAAATGACAATTTTGTGAGTATAGCACCCGCTAAAAGATTCTTCGTGGTTTCGAGCAACACTGGCTAAGTTTCGACAGAGTTAAATGCTTGGCTGAGGTTACTTGAACGGAAACAAATTAAATAATCTGCAATACTAACCGATACTGACGTTACAGTGTTTTGTGACACCTCAGCGTTGCAATACAATTTTAGGTGTAAACCTTTACATGAATTCAAGTAGAGTTTGCATCAACTTGCATGGCCTCACTTCGCAAGCGCTAGATGCCTGTGCAAACTCTCCTTTACCGTCGACTGAACGATAGTAATAACTAAGTTGCACAGTGCCACAGGATAGACTTTTATGCATTTATTAGTTGTCTGGTCCAAACACATACTTGTTATACACGATAGTGAATTGAATTATAAAAACGTTGGCGTTATATATGTCACTGCACATTAAAATAATGGGTGTATACGCCCATTATACCCTAACCCCAATACGCTATGACCCAAAAACGCATATTAAATAAGAAAATATATTATTTTACAATTGATATTACGGAAATGTCTGACAGATGTAGAATACCGTTATACGTTTACTACTGAAGAATGTTTCTTAACACGTTCAATGTTGGCAAATATGTTTAGACATGAAAATCACCTAAGTTTCAATGCTAATTACAATACGTTAATTAATTAATTAATTGGTACTCCGCACCCAACAAGTTAATAAACATAGAAATGCCTTGTTAAGAAACCCGATGTATTTGTAAAATTAAAATCACAATTCCTAGTCACAATCACTATTTAAACAACAGTGAAGGCTAATATACTTCTGATCTCACCGAATGGCTTATTTTAGAGTGATTAATTATGATTTGGGTTTAAAATAATGTATTTAGTATAGGTTGATAAATTGCCAAAAGTCTAGTGCTGGGGGGAGCGAAACGTGGAGCAAAACAAATCGTCAGGATAAGCCCAAAAGTGACTCATGACATAGTTCCTAAAAAAGGAAATAACAGAAAATTGTTGGTGAAAAGTGTTTAAAAAGATTTCGTTTTGCCTTTTTGATAACATTTAGTCAAAAACCCGAACTTCCTCCAATCAGAAAGTAACCAAAATACACTGAATGACATTAAAATGGCACACACATCTTCTGCAATCCACGACTTACACACCACAAATTGTGCAAGCAATAAGTGTACGCATGTGGAGTTAACTATAATTGGGGTTAAATAACTTGTGGGGTTGACAAGAGACATTAAAATGTGTCTAATTCTGTATTCCCAAATACAGTATCACAATATATCATTATGATAAAGTTAGGTGCTTAAGAAAAAGAATGTCGACCCTATCGTAATATTTAATATACCGTGTGGCAAAGGCAGCGTTCTAGATGATTTACGGTGGGTTTTTACACAATGGGGACAAGAGTCCTAGATAACGTGTTTTGCTGAGATAAAACTGCCGACCCTTACCCGCGCCATGTAAACGCTTAGGGGCACACATTAACTGGGCCTGTAAACTTCACCGAGTGCCCTATCACCTACTGCATTAACACGTTCAACTCTACGCTCAATAAAAACGAACCTAGCGCTTCTAGTGTTTAACATAATTTAAAAAATAAGTATTAAAATATGTACGCTATTTAGGCATACACTGTTGGTACGATATGAACCTTTTAATTAAATCCGATTAAAACAAAATATATTCCTTTTTCTGCTGCACAAAACTATTAAAATTTCCAATCAAATATAGTTAGTTAGGGATAATTATCTATAAGAAGTAGTTTAAGACACTACCTTTTTGGGACTCAGATCAGATGAAAACTTAAAATTAAATCTTTACGTTAATAAATTGTGCTATAAAGTGTCATTATGATTGTATGTGCTGAGATAAATGTAAACAATATATACTATATAGACATCGGAAACAATTTATTTGTAATTTATTCACTCCCATTTCTTTTGGTATTGTTTTATAAAGCGGAACATCTCATGAAAACTTACATAAAGTATTAGTATTGCAAAAAGCTTCTTACGCAGGAATTAGGTCCTGTGATTGTTTGCCAGAGAGTATTGTAGATATCAAATATGTTACTGCTAAAACTAATCAATGAAATACATGCTGTTTAAACCAATTTATTTTTTAAATGATTTTTTGTATACAATGTTTTGTATTTTATGTTTAGCGTAATTTTCTTTTGATAGTTTAATGTGAAGTAAAGAAGTCATTCTTGTACTATGTCAGTGCTAATATGAATAAACAATGTTTGACTATTTACTATTGACTTTTCATTGCTATTGATAGGGTCAATAGTAATGAAACTGCTCACTTGAGGCTCGCGGGAGGAGTTAGGGATAGTCTTATTTGAATTTAAACTAAATAACAAATTCGTTAGTTTAAAATTACAAATTAAGACCGAGTATTCGTATAATAGGATAATTTACAATACTCAATACAATAGGATAATTTACAAGCAAAGTAAATCTAACTTGCGAAGTCTGGCGATGTGTCTTGAAAGAGAATAATCTATAACCATCAAGGCCAGGTATATTTTTCCTACAGCTACCTTTTCCAAATTTATAAGATGCTTCAGCAGAGATATTTTCTTTTACGTCAACTTGTTCGGAGTCTATTTCGGAGACAAAACTCGGACACTAGAGAAGAACTGTGCTCACTACTTTACTTTACTTAATTATCCTTTTGTTTTGAACCTGGCCCACAACCTAATCGTATAAAATCAGCTGGGACGCTAGGCACAGCGAAAGAATTATTGTACTAAGTCTAAAACAGTACCCACACCCACACCCCCACACAAGCCAGCCACACAAGAGGGGTTGTTTGCTCCACTAACTACCGCGGCGGCTCAAGAGTTGTTGACGAAGGTACCAAACTAGCTCTGGGGTCTTACTCGAATGTTATAAAACTAAACAGTAACCCAGTTGTTATATCATGTATGTCTAATTTTTGAACAAAAACATGGTTAATTATTTACAAGCAAAGTAAAACGGGGCCGTTTCTCGCTCGAAAGCTAATTATTTTGTGATTTGAACAAAAAGCGAATCTGATACAGGTTGAGAATAAAAATAACCAAACAATATTAGATCAAAGGCTAGTATTAATTTGACAGATTTAGTCGATTCATACACGTTAATAATAAAGTAATATCTATACACTGTAACCAACAAAACTTAAGGTCTTATTGTCAAGTCAAGCGGTGCTCTAATAATTTATGTAGGCTTTTAAGAGCGTAAAGACACTTTACACTCAAATTATATGCACAATTTTTCCTAAAACTGCAATTTTTGATGACACAACATACTAAAATTGCATATTTCTTGTATGCGTATTTAATCTTAACAGTTGGTTATTCTATTTCGAATTTAAAAATCTGAAACTTTTAAATTATTATAATTATTATATATATTATATATATTATATATAATATTAAATTATCGTCATTCTGTAGAAGTTACATAGGAACTACTAGAATGTCTCCTGTTTCTGTTCTCTATTAAATTCAAAGACAGTCGACAAGATAATTTTTCGCAGTTGTTGCGCCTTTGCTTAAAACAATTAAATTCAAAATTCATGGATTTACAATTTAAAATTGCATTCTTCGTCTCATTAATGTTTTAAAATAGTTTTTGAGAATACCTCTTTTCCCACACGTATTGGAAGTATAGAATGAACAGATATCGTGGGAACAACGTTTGTAGTGGCTGAATTGACGAGTTTGAGGTTATTTATCGTGTCATTTTGGTCACCAGCAACAATCAATAAGCAGCATTTCATTACTTTAGCGAGCGGAAAAGTAAGGCGCAGCGAGTGAAAAAGGCTTTATCGCTCGCTAATCAGATAACATCTGTTTTACGATAAGAATTTAGATCAAAAACAGAAGAACTTTAGGCGCGGGTGTAGAAAAAAGTATATTTATACCCCGATATGTTTGAAATCAAAATGCTTTTACTCGACATTGACAAAATATTAAATCCTCGACGTCCAAATAAAAAAAACGCACTTTTTATAATAACTGAACAAGAATAATCTTAATACAATGGCATATAGTATTAGAAAAGTGTAAAATACTGAGGTTTTAAAAGGGCAAAGAAAGCAGAGCGAGTCTGAAATTGGAAAGCGGGCGAACCTTATCCTCGGTACCAGCTTGAGATTTGGCCATCAAGAGTACGTGACTGCCGCCCTACCGGGTTCCAAACCTTTCACCGCCCCTTTGTCAATACCCCAGGTATTAGCCTATGCAGGAATCACCTTTCACCACCCCTTCGTCAATACCCCAGGTATTAGCCTATGCAGGAATCACCTTTCACCACCCCTTCGTCAATATCCCAGGTATTAGCCTATGCAGGAATCACCTTTCACCACCCCTTCGTCAATATCCCAGGTATTAGCCTATGCGCAGGAATCACCTTTCACCGCCCCTTCGTCAATACCCCAGGTATTAGCCTATACAGGGATCACCTTTCACCGCCCCTTCGTCAATATCCCAGGTATTAGCCTATGCAGGAATCACCTTTCACAGCCCCTTCGTCAATAATAGCCTATGCAGGAATCGCTAAGTACTGAAATGAAAAGCTCTAGTTCCAAACATCCTTAAATTCACTTAAATCAGAATATTTTATGCCCGTTATATATAGTAATTATAGTGACTGCGTCTATAAATGATTATTATAGGCGTTTTTACCCAATAGCATGGTTTTACGTTTTGACATCGGATGGTCAAAAACCCCTTGTCTTCGTGGTTTTACGTTTTGACATCGGATGGTCAAAAACCCCTTGTCTTCGTCCAATCATATTACGGTATTAATCGACTTTGTATAGAAAGCATATTTAATTTCAACCCGATTAAATGACAGCTGGATCTAGATTCAAACCTTTACATAATGTTTAATTTCCCATCCGTTTGTTATAACCCGTTTCACCATCTACCCGTTCATGACCTGGATAACATTTCAATAAAGTGCTTTAGGAGGGGTGTCCAGTCACAAACAATTTCGCGTTTTAGCGAATTTCTCCTATAGGGAAGAAGCTATTACCGTAGGTCTCATGGTAAGACTTAAGCCCGAGACCATGATAACTTTTGTTTTGAGGTCCCCAGATAGATAACTTGAGTAAAAAACGTCCGATTTCGATGAAATTTGGCTCAAATGTGTAAAGTGACATTTATGACATAAGTTCGAAAACCAGAAAAATCGGATCATGGGAAAGGGGGTTTATGGGCGTTTTAAATTTTCCAAAAATAAGTTTTTTGCACTTTTTA
This sequence comes from Allygus modestus, assembly GCA_963675035.1. Taxonomy (NCBI): domain Eukaryota; kingdom Metazoa; phylum Arthropoda; class Insecta; order Hemiptera; family Cicadellidae; genus Allygus; species Allygus modestus. The sequence goes on along the minus strand of OY776113.1, from coordinate 37,731,870 downwards.
CCCTAACATTAAAAAAAAACTTAATTTTGGGTTTGACCATGTTATAGAGCTTAAAAACAAATAATATAGTATTTTGAATTATTAACCTAGGTTAAGTGGTTGCGGAGAAAATACCAAAACCTGCTCATAACATCTCCCATGTTAATCTTATGGGAAAAAGGTTTTTGGATTTTCCTCAGTTCATTTTAATGTAAACTTCACATTCGATTTTACCAATCAGTTCAGTTCCACTAAACAATCATTTTGGTGTTTCTACGTCCAACCGTTTCAAAGATATTCAAAGTGCTAAACACAGTACGTTGTCCAATGTTATCCTTATGGAGGATAAATAAAATTTGATATCTCGATTATTTATGAACGAGTATACTGATGAAACTTGGTATGTGGCTTCACGTAGTACTGGTATATTGATATTTGCACTAAAAATAGATTTTGTTATTATCCCCGTAGCAGCAAACCTGCATACTAAGCCCTAATGTTATTCTTATGGAGAATAAGTAAAGTTTTATATCTCCCTTAATTATGAACATAAATTAATATAACTTAGTATGTAGATTCACCTGGTTGAGTTATATTGATAACTTCATAAAAACACATATTTTTTGTTCCTTGTTGCAGCAAACCTGCTTACTCAGCCCTAATGTTATTCTTATGGAGAGTAAATAAAATGCTATAGATTACTTATTTATTTATGTATTTTTATGAAACTTGGTAAGTAGCTTTATATGGTAGTGAGAAACATGTGCATAAATTGGAAATTCGCTGAGTACGCAGGTTTGCTGCGACGGGGGTATTTTATGCTTATCCCATAAGTCTTCAAATCCCGAATCTACTCAATATTCGAGTATTCTATTCTATTTGAGTATTCGAAATCGATGATGTATGGCTCATTTTAAAGGGGAAAAAACACAAATTTTAGTGAGCAAACTTTAATATCATAAGTAGTCAATATATCAAAATCGCAAATATTAAATAAATGGAAATCTTTACTGAACAATTATTTTTTGTAATAACTAAATTCTGCTTATTAAAATCGTCAGGGTTTTCTTTAAAAAATCTGCAATAAAGTTGATGCTGTCCATAATCCGTGAATAATACAGAGATTAACGACTTAAAAAGATGGATTATAATGCTAAAATATTGATTGCAATACTGATAAATAATCGGCGTTTATTTATGTTTATGATTTAGAATGAGCTAACAACTTTTATTCCAGCAAACTTATTTTTTGTGGGTACATAATACAATTTTACTACAATGCAAACCACAAAGGAAATAAATGTAAAAACATATATTTTAAAACTGGTTTAAAAGTTAAAACACAATTTTATGTAATGGAGAGAGTTTTAATCAAAATGATTATGTTTTAACCCCTAGATTTAAAAGTAAATTATAAAACTTGTAATCAATTTAATATTTTACGCACAGTGAATTTTAAATTAATGATAAACATTTTCGACCCAGTTTAAATTTATGTATTCATATTTCCATAAAACCTTTTAGGAACAGGGAACTCAACAAATGACTTAAAGAAAACCATTGGTAGTAGTCAAATACTCCGGTTTTGGGCCAGGTTTAGCAGGTTTTGCTCATAAGAATAACATGGGGAGCTGTTTATGGACCGATGACAGCTCCCAGCCTACATATTTTACACCATCTTCTAAATCTTTAAAAAACTGTTTTCTATAAAATGTAAGTAATTACGATATAGGAAAAATTAGTCTTTTTACACCTTAATGTGGGTGTTTTGTTCCGTATAATGGGAACCTCAATTTCCCAACTAGTCTGCAATATCACAAACCACCCTCCACCATTTTAAATAAAGCAAACTATACCCCAGTAATTTATGAATTGAGTCAAAATACTAACTTTGTTTATAGTCCGGTTTGTTTATAACTTGGATATGTTGTTGTCCTAAGGTATGTATAAATCAAATATTGCATATTGCAGGGGATGGTGATGGTGCAGGAATTTGGGAAAAAATGAGCTTCCCATGTTAATATTATGGGTTAAACCTGCTCAAAAAGGCTCAATTTCCCCATATTGTCATTACTTACAATTAATAGTGGGAGGACATATTATGAATCGTAGTGGGACTAGTGAGAATTTAGAATATGGTGTAGTGCCCGGCAGCAAAGAAGTCCGTTGGGCTGCAGCCAATAGGATGAGAGCGCGGCGTTGACAAGTGTACAGTAGCCTCGCACAGTCCCGGCACCCTGCTAAAAGCCGCTCGAGGCTACAGACACAACTAAGCTCTGTAGCAGCTCCGGTGTGGCATGAACTGAGGGCGATTTAATTTATTCTCTTTAAATGATTAATGAGAATACATATAAATAATGAATTAGTATCATTTGCAAATTGCTGTACTATTAAATAATATAAATATTGTTAATATATATATGAATGAACAATGTACAAAAATACCTTAAAAGCTTCCGATATCCTCCAGTGTGATTTATTGTAATAGTTTTGTTTTACACAAATCAAACAAACAATAAACATTGTACACAATTTTGCGCTCACGACTATGCACCGTTTCCCTTTTTTTACCGCTTGTAGACGGTTGTCCCACGGTAATAACACAAATACTAAGAAATAAAAAACAAAAACACAACTACCATATAACACTCAATATTAAATAAAACGTAGAACTGATCTAAAAGCATTATATGACTATTGTAACACAGTTTGTACAAATGCAAATTAAATTAAAATCGACGTCCAAAACATGAACTGTCATCTGACTTATTCCCGTGACGATCGGTAGATTTCTTGGAAACCGAGAGCCGGATATAAGTACAATACCCCTTCGCCCTACTTTTATTCATTGTTCAGAGATTTATAGGGAAAGTAATTGCCTCAATGGTTTAAATTTGGATTATAACGAGAAATAGTACTTTTATATCGCTGTTTATTTGAACTTTACTTTACTAGAACTTTACTAGATTTGTATATATTTTAGAGTTCAGACGTTTAGTACATCAAACAAAATCAAAATAACATCCAAGAACTCCATTTGCTAGCCTTACAATCAAAGAATCTAATCAAATTAGTTTTTAATATAAAAGGAAAAAAGCTATCGCCCTCAACTTTTTTTTAAAATGTTCGTAATTTATTGTTCTTTAACACAGTGTTACAAGATTTGTTGCAGTTTTACATGTTTTACCCGAGCGCCTTGATTTAATGTAACTAGTACACTGATTCGGCGTCAAGCGCTGTTAGAGCGGTGAAACAGCTTGGCAACCACGCGTGATGCGTATAGTACATCAAACAAAATCAAAATAACATCCAAGAACTCCATTTGCTAGCCTTACAATCAAAGAATCTAATCAAATTGGTTTTTAATATAAAAGTAAAAAAGCTATCGCCCTCAACTTTTTTTTAAAATGTTCGTAATTTATTGTTCTTTAACACAGTGTTACAAGATTTGTTGCAGTTTTACATGTTTTACCCGAGCGCCTTGAATAATGTAACTAGTACACTGATTCGGCGTCAAGCGCTGTTAGAGCGGGGAAACAGCTTGGCAACCACGCGTGATGCGTATTGGTTTATTCAAGGTCACGTCAACTGCAGGCTCCGCCTCCAACAGACTTCTCTGCTGCCGGGCACTTGTAGGCTGGGAGCTGGCTTCTTTAAAATAAAAGCTCTCCACATTATTTTTATGGGCCAAACCTGCTAAAACTGGCCCCTAACCCTTATATTGTCACTACACACGTTGGTTTGCAAGATAACTGTTCATTCTAGACTTAAACACGTGTGGTAAAAGAGGTATTCTCAAAAAAATTTTAAAAATATTAATGAGAAGAAGAATGCAACTTTAAATTGTAAATCTATGAATTTTGATTTTAACTGTTTTAAACAAACGCACAACAACGAAAAATCATCTTGCAGACTGTCTTTGAATTTAATACATAACAGAAACCGGGACAATTCTAGTCGTTCCTATGCAACTTCTATAGAATGTAAATAATTTGTACATTTAAAAATTACAAACTTTTTTATTCGAAATAGAATAACCAAATGTTAAGATTACATACGCATACAAAAAGTATCAAATTAGTCATGCAAATACGCAAATGTTATGGCGTAATGAATATAGCTTGTGTAAAAATGTTACTCGAGTCTCTCGTAGTAATTTTGTTATAAAGGAAATAACACTATTGATACAATGATCAGTTTGGAAAGAAAAAGGGGATTTACAGTTTAAAGAAATAAAGCGATCCCCCAGCGTTCCTTGAACCCAAATAAACAAATTACATCTATTACAAAATTGTACTGTGGGTAGTGAAGGTTATTGAGAAAAGAGGCTCGACCGTTGATTTCCAGAAATGCTGCAAAACATTTCATCGAGAGTAAACTAATAAATTAGGACAAAGAGAAACAAACGCAGAAGAAGTAACCGTAATTAGGCAGAGAAGTGTCTGATGAATATGATAAGTAGACGCAGAAGAAGTAGCTGTTAATATGCAGAGAATTGTCTGATGAATATGATAAGTAGACGCAGGAGAAGTAACCGTAATTAGGCAGAGAAGTGTCTGATGAATATGATAAGTAGACGCAGAATAAGTAGCTGTTAATATGCAGAGAATTGTCTGATGAATATGATAAGTAGACGCAGGAGAAGTAACTGTTAATATGCAAGAAGTGTCTGATGAATATGAGAAACAGGCGCAGATGAAGTAACTGTAAATAGGCTGATACGTTACTGAGGCGAATCCTATTGATGTTTAATGAAGTTCCACGACATATTTATGGGAAAATCGACTACGTTTTAAGTCAATATTTGTATTATTGAGTTTGCACATATGTTTGATTTATTCACAAGTTATTATTTTACGCAATCAACCCCTCAGTGGGTAAAAGATGGGGAAGAAGGTTATAAGGTAATGATGAAGGGAATTTAAAATGTGTGAGAGGATAAGTACTTTTTTCATTAAATTTAAATTTGAGCAGCTTCTGGATTAAAAAATAAACACTTTAAATCAATCAAATTATTTCCTTGACTAAGCAGGAAACTATCAATTCAACTAGGGAAAGTATGAAAAGATCAAAAGTTTAAAACAAAATTGACGTGAATCGAACAGCATTTTTGTTTAGTTTTTCTTAGTAGGATTCAACCCTCGAGACCTCAACAAATAACTAAATATCATATTTTACGTTTAAAATGCATTTCCACTAAGTTCAGAGAGAAATGCCTGTAGTATTTTTTTGTTCATATTTTAACCGGGCCTCTCGAAAAATAAAACAAAGAGGAAATAAATAAGGTAGATATGTTATTTTTAGGTGGTGTAAAGATATATCAAAACAATTTACCCATATAAAAATTACAGATTATATCATATTATTATTAACTAATTAAAAATGTTAAAACACTATGTAAAATCTCTTGATAAAATGACAACTCTCTAAATACGACACACGAGCTGTTTGAACGTTGAAAAGGTTTACTTAGATAACACAGGCTTATGCTTCCATACAAACATCCGCATGCAGCAAATATTTCAGACCGTGATAGATATATATATACAATACTCTAAATCTAAAAAAATACACGATTTCTTATTATTATAAACCGTTTACACCTGAACCTTGTTTTTAATAGTTTATGGTTTATCGGTAATGTAACCGCTTACAAACGTCAGCGCAAGCTTAAGATATCAATATAGTACGCAGGTCTACACGGCTACACTCTTAACGATAATAATGAATATAGAACAACCCCAAATTGTATTTTGAGTAAAAATACACAACAATTACTAAACAATTTAAACATTCGATTCGTTCTTTAATGTGTAGTTTGTTTTCAAATAAAAAATATAAAAACTATCAATTAACACTAACACACGAACTAAATTGTTTGCACTGAGTGCATACAGCTTACACAATAATAATTCTTTCATGAAACTCTCTCAACATTTTCCACAACGGCGTCATATTTTTTCAGATTAGTTATTTTAATCACATTATTTAATTACCAACGTTTTCACTACTATTTTGCGCATATGGGATAAGCGTTTGGAACCAAAACTCTTGGGTTAAAGGCAATAAAATGTCGATTTCGGCCAGTCACCCTAGTAGTCCGTCTGGTTCGGATACGTCGATAGGACGCCAAGCTTTCTGATTGCATCTCTAGCTCATATGGAATTCTCTCCAGAGAAACTCCCCACGCACAGCTCTAATATGTGGGACGTTTCTCCGAAGCGATATTCCATTTTTGGGTTTCAAAATTAAACAACATACCACGTATTGATTGCATTACAATATTCACAATTTAGCTTATAGATTATATTATTAAATTATTATATATTTTTTAAAGTGGCGTTTACAAATATGTAAGGTATACGGTATTGGATTGTTAAAAACATAACGGAGTACAAATATCGGCAATTTAGCGCAGCAAGAATACAACTATTTATTAGTTTAAGATAAAATCGCGTATTTATTCCATTTGTATTACTGGATTTATAAATTATACCACTTTTGAGATTGAAAAAAACAACTATTTAACCTTTTGAAAACTATGCAATTAAAGCGAAGAAATAAAAAATTACAACATTTTCAGCAATTACAAAATTTTAAAAATATTTGTATTTAATTTTAGTTTTGTATCAGTTCTTACTATAATAATTTGCCTGAAATAAATCACATGTATAATAAGGATAATAATAAAAACAAACAGTTTTTGTATGGACTATTTGCAAATATAAAATTTAGGTTAGCAAAAGAGACTAATACAGATTTATGTAATCTTATATTTTATGGTAATATTTTAAGACAACGTGATTCTCCAAAATACTTTCACTTTTGTAAGGTTATACTAAATTATATACCATGAAAAATTATATATTTTACTTTTAGTTGCGTAAGTGTGACGTATTGTATGTTTATACGAGTTTATTAATGACGATTTTAAATTTCAAGAACAAAAAACCTTTCATTATTACTTACGGGTAAATTTTGTTTGTACAAATCAGAAAAATCAACAAATAAATATGTTTAAGATAAATACCTCCCACGATTAGATCCGTTTAGCCAGTAAACTGGACTGAAGAAAACAAGATAAGAAGAAATGTTTCTTTTGAAATTATCAAATCGCTAGTATAGGATAAGGATATGAGGTTTCGCGGGTACGAGCGTGTCGGGGTACCGCGGCCAGAGGAGGACCGAGAACCGAGGGTGCCCGAGGGAAACTGATGAGGGGAGCGTCGCGTCAGTGGCGTCGGTGTGCCGGGGGTGTCAGGGGGCGGTGGGTCTGGGGGGGGTGGCGGGTGGCGCCGTGAGGGGGTGGGTCTTGGGCCTCACTGCCGCTCTAGCCACCCCTAGCCAACACACACTCGACTACTGTTCCAGAAGTGGCAATGTAGTAACTACTTGTATTTTAGAAACCAACACCTTTATCCCACAGTGTGGAAGAGATCAAAGTTTTAGTCATTTACAATCTTACCACCAGAATAAAAACCTCATCTTAAACTTTGTAATTGCAACAGCACTGAGATTTAAGCATACAAGTGAAACCTTTGGGTAAGAAAAAAGAGTGATAATACTATTTGATGACCTTATAACTTTTAAGAAAACACTAGGGGAAATTACAATGACGATCGAAATGTGGTTGCAGACAAAAACTTATATTAGTGTTTTCAATTTAATCATGTACCTAAATGAGAGGGAATGGTCAGGCCAATTTACAATACAATTATTTATTAATATATAATAAACGATAATATTTCGACCTGTACGCCATTACCTTGATAAATTGCATTGTACATATGAACAATATAATCGGGTTTTTACAGTAGTTAATAAAATATACATGACAATCAAGATTTTTATCTCAAAACCTTAATAAGAGTAATCCAGAATAATTGATTCAGCTTTTAACATTTTAGATTTAACATCAGCACTTAATAAATTTATAATTATACTAAAAAACTGAAATAAAAAGAACACAGGGCTTTTAAAACTAAGGATCTCTTAAGCGTTTAAATATTGTGTTAAACCAACAAAATTGAAACAGAAAGCCAATCAATCCCATCGCTTGGGTGACTGTCACTGGTTATTTATCTCAGAACCGGGGAGAGCAGTCGTCTTGTGACCAGCAGCATATGTTGAATCTAAAAATATAATAATTAAATCTTACTGCATTTTCTATCAGAAATCCTTAAAATTCCTTCGTGATCCAAAGTCTTATTGGCAGACAGACCCATGACTTTCGATATATAATTAGTTCGTTTTAGGTCATAAACACTACTTTAAACTTACTTAAACTTGTCCCTGGCGGTCCTTTGCATTGCACCAATAAAATCGGTTTGCCACGCAGGAGGCTGACTAGAGGGGGGGGGGGGGGTACGATTTTCATAAAGAGAGGTTAATATTTTTGTCCCTATACGTTCTATAACTTAGCGTTCGTCTGTCGAGTGTTTTAGATTTTTATGAGCTAGAAAAAACTAGAAAAATAAATGATCCAATACAAAATGGGGAGGGGTTTCCGAAGGAGGAGTTGGGGGCTTTTTGCTTAGCGATCCTTTTCAATCATTATTAGAAAAGAAAACATTGATCAGACAAAATATGCAACTGCTAGAGAGCAGCATACAAAGTTGTTCCATAAGAAATTTGCTGATAATAACCTGAAATGCTAAGAATAATAATTTTTGTAATAGCTGATCGAGCGATAATATTTATAGCAACTGATGGTTGCCTGAGACTCACTGCTTGATATCTTATTTGCTTTTGTTTTAATTATATTAATATTTCAAAACATACAATGAATCTCTATAACTCCTTTTGAATATAATGTTTTATTTTAGAATACTCTATACAGATTAACTTACCTAAGAGTAAACTTGCTCTTTAACACTCAAAGGGTACGTGTTGTAAAAGGTCCCTTTTGATATTCTACCAAGAATATTCCACTCACATTAACACTAAAGCACGAAGGTTAAAGCAATTACATAACTAACTCGGTACCAAATACCCTTAACAGGTGTGTTTAGAGCAACACACCTCTTTAACAAGAGAGATGTTCATAAAATTACCTGATGTTTGTTTTAGCGAATTTCCCCTATAGGGAAGAAGCTGTTACCGTAGTCGGCATGGTAAGACCTAGGCCCGGGACCATGATAACTTTTCGTTTTGAGGTCCCCAGACCCCAAAAACACCATTCGTTCGAAACTGTATATATATATATATATATATATATATATATATATATATATATACGTTGGTATACGTTTATACCAAGTTTCATCAAAATCGGATCATTTTTACGAGAGTTATCGTGCTCACAGACACACACACACACACACACATATATATATATATATATAATGGGTTTTTTGAATTTTTTACAAATAATTTTTGAAATAGTCAAATTTTAGTTTTCACCATTAGATTCAGCTTAAAAAAACACACAATATGGTATTTTGATCATTCCTCTAGGTCAATTGGTTACCGAGATATTGAAAGTGCTAAACACAGTACGTTGTCTAATGTTATTCTTATGGAGGAAAGGAAAACTTTTATATCTCGCTTATTTATGAACGTATACTGACGAAACTTGGTATACAGCTTCATCTCGTTGTGGTCTACTGATATTTGCTAAACAAATATTTGTTGCCAAAGGCTCCCGTAGCAGCCCCCATGTTATTCTTGTGGAGAATAATTAAATGCTCTGTCTCCCTTCATTATGAACATAAATGAATAAAAACTGGTATACGACTTCAACTAGTTGAGTTATGATGATATTAGCATAAAAACCCCTTTTTTATGTTCCTCGTTGCAGCAAACCTGCGCACTCAGCCCCAATGTTATTCTTATGGAGAATAATTAAAATTGTATATATCGCTTTTTTTGTGAATATATTTTTATGAAACTTGGTAAGTGGCTTTATGTAGTATTAAGACATTTATATCTACATTGGAAATTCTCTGAGTATGCAGGTTTGCTGCGTCGGGGGTATTTTGTGTTTAGAGTGGAAATATGAGTTAGACTTAGTAAAAGTGCGGGGTGTTGAAAATTATGCTTAAACTTTGTAAACATCAGGATTCTACATGTGTTAGCTTCAAATGTAAAAATGTAAATTAAACATGTGTGCCATAACCACTTAAGCCGAGTTTGATTTACAAACCAAAGAGGAAATTATTTCGTTGCGTGTTAATTTAAGGGAGATTAGGCACATTTTTCAACTTGCTCTAGTAACAAATGTTGTGTTACGAATCCTGTGTTTTTTGGTACACCGTTCGCATAAACCAGCACCTTTCTGATAGGAAATACTATTTTTAAAGATACTGCTGTAATCAACAGTTGATGAGTTCAGTTTTTGCCATGTCATGTAAAATTCTTCGGATTCAATCACACAACAAGGCATACTAATATTCAATTTAAGGCCCTTATGGGTTACACGGTATTGGTCTCAAGGGAGTTTCTATTATTACTTTTTAACATCAGTCTTCTTTTATTTCATCTCCAGGCATTTAGTTAATAGCGTTTAATACGCTTTTAAGAGAAACCTGTCCAAATCCAAACTTGTCCAATTGATTTATTCTGCCTTAAACTGAGTTCCATCTAATAAAACCTATCAAAATTGGTTAATATCTGTATCTTCATCAAGCAGTAGGGGAAGCAGCCTACAAGGTAAAAAAATTAAATAGATTTAAAAACCAGTATATACATTCTCCCACGATTTCTTATACTGTATAACATAAAAATAGTACTTTCAAATTTGGAAAACAATTAAAATCAAAAGATAATTTTCTATTGAAAAATCGGCAAGAAACATTTAAGATGCGGAAATTTAGTCGAGGTGAAATAACAATGACATGTTGAGTAAACATAGTTAAAAAACTTAAAGTATAAATATAAATAAACAGACGTTTTATAAGGATACATAAAGTGAGAAATATATCGGAATAGAAGAAGCGTAAAGGTATAAAAATAACTGTAAAAAAAAGAAATAAATAGGTTTTTAATGTTAAGTCTCTAAAGTAAATATTTCATGAAATGAAAAATATACCAAGGAGAGGAGAGGGTTGACCTGGAAAGGTAGATTTCACCCCCACTTCACTATTCTCTGCTTCCCTGAATGTAGCTGTTGTATTGGCATTGGCATCACCTACAACCTGTACTTTGAAATCTCATTTCACTGTACACGAATTTAGGTTGATTCTTCGAATTGCATTAACTGAAACCTCTACGTTTTTATCCTTTTTTACCTCCATGTGGAATTAGATTTGTTACATTGGCACTGCTACCAGTGCTTTTCCCCACCTCTTATCACTCAAAGTGAATTTAGTTGGCAATGACATTACAATATAAAGATTGTAATGTACGTCAGATTGTCATGGACATTACAAAACTGTTTCTTCTTGACCCCCCTCTACCCTGAATGCTTTTCTATAAATACATATTTTCAGATTTTCATGGAATTATTTTGAAAATTAATTGCTTTTAGCGAATTTACCCTATAGGAAAGAGGCTATTGCCGTAGTCAGCATGGTAAGACCTAGGCCCGAGACCATGATAAATTTTCGTTTTGAGATCCCCAGACCCCAAAAACACCATTCGTTCGAAACTGTATATATATATATAAGCTATTACCGTAGTCGGCATGGTAAGACCTAGGCCCGAGACCATGATAACTTTTCGTTTTGAGATCCCCAGACCCCAAAAACACCATTCGTTCGAAACTGTATATATATATATATATATATATATATATATATATATATATATGTATCCGTGAGCACGATAACTCTCGTAAAACTGATCCGATTTTGATGAAATTTGGTATAAACGTGTAAAGCAACATTTATGACTTTAAGTTCGAAAACCAGCCAGATCGCTCCATCCGAAGGGGTATTTTGGGGGGTTTTGTACCCCAAAAATTCGTTTTTTGAATTGTTTACATACAATTTTTGAAAAAGTCAAATATTGGGTTTCACCATTAGATTCAGCTTAAAAAACACACAATTTGATATTTTGACCATTCCTCTATGTCAATTGGTTACCGAGATATTGAAAGTGCTAAACACAGTACGTTGTCTAATGTTATTCTTATGGAGGAAAGGAAAACTGTTATATCTCGCTTATTTATGAACCCCAAAAATTCGTTTTTTGAATTGCTTACATACAATTTTTGAAAAAGTCAAATATTGGGTTTCACCATTAGATTCAGCTTAAAAAACACACAATTTGATATTTTGACCATTCCTCTATGTCAATTGGTTACCGATATATTGAAAGTGCTAAACACAGTACGTTGTCTAATGTTATTCTTATGGAGGAAAGGAAAACTGTTATATCTCGCTTATTTATGAACGTATACTGACGAAATCTGGTTTAAGGCTTCATCTGGTTGTGGTCTATTGATATTTGCTCAAAAACAAGTTTTTGCAAAAGGCTCCCGTAGCAGCAAACCTACGTACTCAGCCCCCATGTTATTCTTATGGGGAACAATTAAATGCTGTCTCCCTTAATTATGAACATAAATTAATAAAAACTGGTATACGACTTCACCTAGTTGAGTTATATTGATATTAGCATAAAAGCTAATTTTTTGTGTTCCTTTTGCAGCAAACCTGCCTACTGTTATTTTTCTTTTTGTACTGTTCCCCAATATTATTCTTATGGAGAATAATTAAAATTGTATATACCGCTTATTTGTGAAAATATCTTTATGAAACTTGGTCAGTGGCTTTATGTATTATTAAGACATTTATATCTCCATTGGAAATTCGCTGAGTATGCAGGTTTTCTGCGACGGGGGTATTTATGACTTTCGTTTTAACAACGTACTCCTATGTTTGTGGTCGAAAATAGTTCTGAATATCAAACGGTCAAAATGTTTTGTTTATTTGATACAAATCGGACAATGAAGGGGGGAAAAATGTTACGGTATATTCAAGTAAAGTTTTTCATGATATTCTAATGTCGGCACACTGTTCTTTAAAGCTGATTTTTGGACGGGAGGGTTGGAAGTGAAAGAGGCGAAAGGGGGAGGGGAGAGAAAGGCGAGGAGGCAATCATCATCATCATTGTTGCGGATTAGGAAACCCCAGTATAGCTGCTACTACATATTCCACAAGCGGGAATATTGCGCAGGTTACCGGAAAGATAGGATATAGCAGGAAAGGAAAGGGTGGGATGGGACGGCAGCCAAATCTACCCTTCAGATTGCAGAAATGACGGAAGGCTGTTCAGTGCAGGGATTGGCCCGTGGGGACAACTGCAGCTTTCAAGCCACCCTCTAATTATATAAAAACTGGCGCTGCCTAGTCTGTGTGTCCTTTTACAATGTTACACATTTGTACAGTTTATAACTATAAATTACTTACGATTATACAAATAAATTCTATAGTTGTCAGTTATACCGGTTAATATCTTACAACATAATACTGATTCACCAAAATGGTAATAATTCGCCGTTACATAGTATTTACTAGGTAAGATCGTAGGTCCATATCTTTCAGACTAATTTACCATTTTAACATTTTGATTTAAACTTGTACTTTCACAAACATTTAATTGAAAGTTATCAAAATATTATGAGTTGATATATTTGCAATGATATTTTGACAATAATTGATAAAGGAGTCCAAAACTAAATTTTTAAAGGAGCTGAAATACTCGATTAATACTCTTATTCACAAAGTCAAACACTCCTTTCCGAGGAGACTGCAAATACGCTCTGAAAGGCATAAAGTTATAGCAGCAAAGAGCGAACGGCACAGATAACCTGAAAGATAAATCGGAAGCCAATGTAACTTAATTCATTAGATAACACTTTCAAAGGATTCTTTCGTTCGTACATTGATCTTTGTTACGGATATTATAAAGTATTTAAACCTCGTTAACAGGGAGTGTTGTCGAATATTTGTAAGGCCTTCCATTGATAATAAATACTCGTATTATATAATGCCGCCAAACCGGTAAATTAAACCTAGAAATACTAACCCACGGCGTTTATTGTTAAGTACATCGAGGCCTTATTTTTCTTTTTTTATATAATTTTGTTAATGGTTATTATATTTTCAAAACCTGCAATAAACACGACGAATCCGCATTTCTTAGAAACTGCTCAAATTATTTGAATTAATCATATATTTAACGTAATTTTTGAATTAATAATTTCAAACGCAGTAATTTGGTAGTACATAGTGCTTTATAGAGCTAAAAAATAGCACCGGTACTTATAGGAAAATTTGGGGTAAGAAACTATGGATCTTAAAAGGTTCAAAAATTAAGTTTTTTTGGGGGTTTTGCACAAAATTACTAATTTTTAAAGAAATTTATTCTTCGCCACTGAAGGGGGCAAAAAATGAAACCAATTAGTTTCTTGCATTATTATTTTATGACTAATAATTGTAGAGAAAATTTCAATTTTTAACTAGTGGTAAATGCAGTATAATTTAGTTATAACTTCTCTCCTATTTACTGACCCGATTTAATTAAATACTTATACTTATTTATAACTTATTTATACTTATTTACAGCATATACTTATTTATTTAATGTAAGCTCACATTAAAAAACAGAGAGCTGCTCCTCAAGGTTGTGAGTCGACATTGAAATTGTGTACCTTTTTGTACCATAAAAATAAAATGTTTGGAAGTTGTAACCAATAAAAAGGTTAACAGACCTATACTAAAAACCCAAGTTCATTAAAATAAGAAACAAATAATGTCATAATTTTGTACTCTTTCTGCATATTTTTCACCGCTAAAAGACAATTTTGTACCACTAAAAATTGGTTATAACTTCCAAAAGAAAACGGTACAGAACTTTTTTGCGGTGCAAAAAGGTAAAAAAAGTATAAAATGATTAGTTTTGTTACCAAATTTCAATGTCGGCTCACAACCCAGTAATGCTACAATAGCTGATATTAGGAATATGTTGCCACTTAACCAAGGTGGGAATTCCCGCTCTTAAAAATACAGTTTGTAGCAAATGGACCCTGTTATGCTTTCAAGAAGGGGGTTTGGGTGAAGATTTCTGAAAACTATGCATATAGGCTTCGTACCTTTCATTATACCATACGATATATAGTAAAAAAAAGGAATTTATTATTATAGAAAGGTTTACAAGGAAGAACGTACGTATCAGTTTTCTGATACTGTTTATTATATACTGTTTGCTATGAGGGTGGTGTTTCAAAGTACAAAATGCTGTCAAAATTGTAAAAGGTATTTGGAAACAATATTTTTATTTTTATTATTGTTATCTTAATTTAAATTATTGTTATTAACAAAACACAAGGGAGACTGATAACCATTTAGTATACGTATTTACCCAGCATTGCCTTTTTTGTTATTTTGAGAGGGTAACTATACTTACGACCTCAAAAGGGCAATTTGGTTCACCGATTAATTGTAACAGCTCCAGTTAGACGGCAAGTACAGACGAAGAGACGTAGCAACGGAGGTGCGGCGGTCTGTAATGGCATATTATTTGTTGCCGTTGTTGAAGATGCCGCAACATTAAGCGCACGTTCCTAGACCGTCCGTCGTTAAATGCGCTCTCTTTACAACCCACAGTCTACGGTTATTAATTAATTTATTCAAAATAATCTACAGAGAAAATATATAGCTCGTGCGGCTAAGTGACTAAAGTCGCAACATAATTATAGGCGTTGTATACAATTCAAAACTTTATACAAATTGGTTCGGTAGTTAGATGAATACACTTGATAATTTTTTTAGAAACCACATCGAACAAAAGCAATATTTTCGATAAAGACAGAATCAAAATATTTCTTAAAGGAAGGGAATAAAATCCAGATTTTAAACAATAAAATGTGGACAAATTACTACATGGATTCTTTTTACTAGTAATGTGTTTTATTATAATTAAATTGTCTGATGTGTTAAATAAAACGTTTAACTTCATAGCGATGAAACAGATTCAAACATATTTATATTAAATATACGGAGGACTACGTTTGAAATAACAATTAAAAGATACTTTTCCGATAGAAAGTAAATGATTTTGTTTGGTTTTAAATGGTAAATGTTTAAGAATTTTGGCAACATTTTTGAATGAGGACCCTTACTGAACTGGTGGTCACATATTTTACACAATTAATTATTTAGACTAGTAGGGTCTACTACTCGAACTCCAGTAAATGTTCTTAATATGCTTCTAAATTTACATTTCTCCATTTAACATATTATGTACTCTGAGTTTTTTTTTTAGTACACTGAGAAAAATCAGGATTGAAATTCTAGCAAAACACTTTGGCTAAAACCTTTTTACGTAACTCTGCCAGACTTTTGGAAGCCTTCTCGTTCTCAAACTATGATGCAGAAAAACCTTTTGGCTATAACAGCAGTATTATTTTCACTAAAGCTGTTATAATAATTTTTCTGAACAGTTAAGAAATCTTGCTATGTAAATTGTTTAAAATAGGTAAAAGGGGTTCGTACAAGTTAGAGAAACGTCATTTATCGAAAACAACCACTCGATTAAGTTTGCCAAACGGTATTGGAATATATTCACGTTTAAGGAGTTCTGTATTTCTACCAGATTTGTTTATTTAAAATTTCTAAACATATTTCACTAAATCCAGCAAAAAATTTCGATCGAAACAGGAAATTGGTAGCATGAAGCAATCGAACGTTTGGCTAAATCGCCAACTCAGTTTAGCTAGATCGTCAGAGCAGGTTGCTGGGGTAACATGTTATTCGTCTATGAGCACTTGCAATCGGTGCTGTATACGGTGGTCAGAGGTCCTATAATTAGCTGGTCTGTGGTCATTACTTCTTCTGCTATTACTGACATTGCCGTTGTAATTACTTATAAGTTCTAGACTCATGTTTCATTTCATTGTACAAAAGGTTCAACATGGACTGTGCACTGTGCTGTGCTGTGCTGTGTTGTGATGTGTGTGTTGAAAACATAGGGATTTGAGGAATACATTCCAGTGTTTATAGGTGAGAACAAAACACAATAAAGTAATAGCCTAAGTTGAAAAAACCCATCACCTAACATTAAATTACTTCATTGATCAATTTAATGTATATTACAATTCTATATAAAACATTTAATACTAACTTCATCACCTATTGTTGACAACAATTTGTTGTATATTACACAGTGTGTTTTGTGATTGTATGTGTAATATTTCTAGTGTTATCTTAGCTTCTGAACAAGCTAAAAAATCAGTTGTTATACGGTCAAATTTATACATATCTTGTTTATTCTAATTAAGTATGTATGTATTTATTTTTATCAAACAAATCAAAAAGTCTTCATCTGTCTTTGTTGTCTTTATTTTACCTTCTACTATGTAAATCAATTACTTAAACAATTGTTGGTAATGCAAATAAAAATTAAATAAAACTGTAATTGATTATTTTTATTATTTTCATGACTACAACATTTTAGTTCCAAAAACTATGTCCTTCCAAAGAGGTTGAAATATTCAATGTCAAGTTCAAATGAGCCAGCCCCATAGAAATTGCTGAATGGTGAAAAGAACATAGATATTTACAAAGTTCAATTACCTGGAGAATTTACAACAAGAATACCTGAAGTTCAATTTTAATTTTGAAAAAAACCTTGGTCTCATAAAATAAAATGTTTAATAACTTTAGTATAGCTACGGAACTAAAATTAGAAGCAACCAAAAATTTAACATTAATACATAAAGCACCAATCTTCTTGCTATTTAAAAGCAAGGGTAATTATACATTTATTTATTTTAAGATATTATTGTAGTGGCAGCTACAACTTTCTGGGTGTGGTAATTAAATGGTCAGAATTCTCCAGCCATCTTCTTAAATTTAATTTTCATATTTATTTATATTGTTACATTTTTAGGCTAATCAGTGTGAATCGTTAGTTTTGATCAAAGGAAAGAGACAATCTTCCTTTCATTTGAATAGTTTTCAAATGTTTAGCTACTGTCCATAAACTATAATTTAATCCTGCTTTTACAATTCACAAATTAATGTTGTTTGTGTTGTACGTACAATCTTATCCCTTGAACTTAAATCAATATTTTATAGACTACCTTAAACATTTATAAGTCATCAACCTAGACTTTATGGTTAAATATTTGTTATATACAACAACATACCTTAAATGATATTTTTTGCAAGAGATTTTTTTTTCACTATTTTTTTGCATAATGATAGAAAAAAAACTTGCAGGTAAAGTAGGCCCTCTCAAAGACAGGTATATTAGCATAACTATTAAAGCAATTTTTCTTTGATCTTTAAATAGCTTACACAAAGTTTAAATATTTTTATCTAGATTATCAGTTGATTTGGCTTTAACAATTTTATAAATCATTAATGTTCTGTGTTAGGACCTATGTGTTTTATTTATCTCGTCCCTTTAAATTTAAAGCAATATTTTACTCATTATCTTAGAACATTCATGAAATAATTAACTTGTACCAGGCAGATAAACATGTATATGTAAATATAAATTCTGAATTATTAAAAAGGCAATAAAATTAAAAACAAAATAAATAATAGAAGAAGTTTAATCATGCCGGCTTCTTAAAATGCTGGATTTATATTTTCATTTAAATGTTTATCTGGTTAATTATTTATTAATTTTTTTTAAACAATGTAAACATATTGGAGTAAATTTAAACAGAGATTAGATGAAACACATAATACAACATTAGAGATTTAGCAAATTGTTAAAGCAAAACTAAATAATAACGCTGGATAAAAATAATCAAACTTTGAAAAAGCTATTTAAAAGCAAGGGCAAAATTGTTCTAATAGTTTTGTAGATATAGCTGAATGTTTTATTAACGTAGCCAAATAGTTTGTCAAGAATAGTAAAATGCTCATTAAAAGTGATTGTTGACTGTTTACTAATACAGAGTATTGTTTAGTAAAGGCTGACAAAGGCCATGTCAGAGCTATCCACTAGAGTCGCTAGAGTAGCACTATACCCTGTAACGCTACGCTGAAAGTTTCACAAAATCAACTTAACTGTTTGGCTAGAATTGTAGATGTTTTGTGAAGATCCTTGGAAGGTTTTGATAGTATCAGACATACTGTTTGGCTACAACTGTGATCTGTAGATCGAAAGGTACTGAAAGTGTTCAGTAAAACCTGCCGGCCACTTTTCAAGGTAACGCGATGAAGTAGCCGAACTGTTTGGCTAAAACCGCTGAACGTGCTGCGTGATGGAGCGGTACGCTGCAGTAAAAGCACTGAAACAGTTTGACTAATTTACGTGTGCAAGTATTTATCTGGAATCAGAATGGCTAATGTAACTAACTTTTTCTTACTGAAATACCAAAACAGACTTAGCGAAACACGTTTGAAACAAATTTAGGGGTTCAGTT
This sequence comes from Allygus modestus, assembly GCA_963675035.1. Classification (NCBI taxonomy): domain Eukaryota; kingdom Metazoa; phylum Arthropoda; class Insecta; order Hemiptera; family Cicadellidae; genus Allygus; species Allygus modestus. Next base: position 37,712,567 of record OY776113.1, on the reverse strand, counting down.
TGGTTAGATTTATCTCAAGTTTTGTTACAACGACCACTAATTTCTTTCAGTGTAGTCACAATTTAAATTATGTCTATAACATCTGTTCTAGCTACTGTGATGTGTTTTGATATTGTGTTGAATAAAAAAATCAATTGATTACTTTTTTCCATAAGATAATAATAACTATAAACATTTTCATATTTTGGAGATGTTTTAAATTGATTACGATACGTCCATAATATAATAATAAATTGTCTTATTTTGGAGATGATTTTAACAGTTTATACTAAACAACTCAGGTCAACAATACAATTTACAAAGCAAATTAATAACATCATGAAAAACAAACTACAGAAACTGTCAGTTTTAACAACAAAGCACAATTATCAACAGGTTTCATAAAACATTGAAACGTTAAATGCCTGTGGGGCAGAGCACTAAAGACGAATAAAAATTATAAGTAAATTCTTATATTCTGTACATTAAAAACTCATAGTTCTGCTAGTATTATCCATGTTATAAGGGATATTTTCAGCTAGAAAAATAAACTTGGTGCAACGACACTCAACATGTATAGCTAAGGTATTTAATGGCACTTTTAAATTCTAGAAAAATAGAACATACTGGATAAATTTAAATAAACCGTGTTTAACTTCAGAGACACAAAATCAAAATCACCTTCACGTAATCTTAATAGAGAACTTTCGTTACGAGCGACCTATGGAATATTTAACATTTGCAAACTATTCTTGTGCAAAGTCCTAACTCGTTAAAATAAACTATGTAACTAATTGAATGGAGGATATCAAAATAAGGTTTAAAGTTTAACAAAGATAAGGCAATTATAACGTACAGGTATTCAGGTAGTAATGTTAAATATAATTACTATGAACCTCAAGACAACACAACTTATCAGAGACGCGCTTTATTCTGATTCATGTCCTGAATTAATCTGGGTTGCAAATAAAAAGAGCCGAGCGCTCTTTTACATTAGAAAACCTCGAGTTTTGCATAGTAAAAATATCAAAGCCGAGATGAAGTTGTTTTAAACTTTGGATGTTTGGACGGCGCGGACGTTTATAATGCAAATCCCGGAAACTACTACCCTTTGAAATCCTCTTTGGAAAACCACTAATCAGTCATCGCCTGAATATTAAAACCAAATCTCATTTAATATATTTTATCAAACTAACGAAACGGCAACTTTAAAACATATGTAAGTCACTATGGGTGTATCAGGTATCACTGGTAACTTTTGAAAAAGTAAAGTAATATTGGCACACCTGCGCAAAAATCGCTGTAACTTACAGATTTCATGGTAATAAACGGATCACGGCTACCGTACGCGGTAGCTCAGAGGCAGCCGTGGTCAAGCGTAGGTTCGATCCCGCCCGACTGCTGACACTTTTCACGAGTGGTCACCACTGGCTTGACCATGTGATATTTCCGTTAACGATACCTCGCAGTCTTTAGATCGCCGCACAGACATATATTGATCCATGACGACTGGCAGTTGAGTTTTTTTAAGTTAAAAAAAATTACCAAAAACACTCATACTCACAAAGTTATTACAAAAGATATAAACAAATGGGGAAAACTTTCGATTTTCTCTTAAACACCGTGACACTTACATGACTTACACTCAATGAAAAACACTCATGACTTACATGAGTGACTTTTTAAAGTGACAATTTTTTTTCAAAAATTGTACGGTGTATGAAGCAAACAATCTTTGGTAGTCCATTGCTCAAAAAGAGTCATCACTTTTTTCATAAATGGTTTATAAGATCCCAAAGCTAAATACACAATTTTGTGACAACTGATGTAACACACTGTAAACATGTCACGAATTTAATTCACCGAACTTAGTTCGAGGTCCTCGTGAATTTTCAAGAATGAATAGACGACGAAGATATAACTGAGAAAATGCATGTCGTTAGAAATGTGAGGGATGTCATAAATCCAATGGCGAGGTCGGCGCAACATGATGGAGGAGGAAGACTCTAACGTCAGTTTAATATCCATCACGAGCCGTCAACTCGCAGGATCTACTCAACATCTCCCGGCTGACTTCTTCGACTCCATCGATGCGAAACCGTCGGTTAATAACGTGACATTTTCTTATAAAGACGAATAGCCGAATAGCCGATATTTGGATCGACGATTCCTATTCGTAATGTCTAAACAACAGCCAACCAAAACTCGTAACTTACTGATTAACCTCATTCAATGTGTACGAAAACACAGCGGAATGAAAAATATAAATAAACGATTCTTCAACATTTATATTGTCGAATCGAATACTGTACAGTATTTCTCATCAACACTGGTAAAATGATTTCACATCAAAGTCAATTGTTACTCTTTGGGCCGGGAACTTATTGCCCGTGTTGAACTTATCACAACCGTTTCACTAAATATTACTTTAGAAGTTCTCACTCTCTAAGAAATATAATCAAGTTTCCATATAGATTTCAACTTCAACCTGATTAAAAAGTTTTCATAATTAATGCCAAATATAATCAAGAAATAAGGAATGTTTTGTTTTTATTTAAATTATTCCGCATATTAAACAAAAACCGTTAGTCTTTCTACTTTTTATCATATTTATTTAGTAATTAAGTGCCAGTTTTTCTAACACTACAATTATTCATAATTAAACTAAATGATTCTTTAAATTTCAAAGTAAAAGATGTGTCGACTGCCAATCCCGCCAACGTGTGAAGGCTATATTTTTTAATTTAATAATACCTTTGACAAAACTAAAAAATATCCCCTACATTTAATAAACAATCACACATTTATGGTGCCAAATCATCAGATATGATGTTACATGACTCATACGATATGTCAATCGATTTAAAACTAATGTAAAAAGTTGTTTAGTTAAAAAAGTGAAGCACGTTTTAATACGTGTAGGAAAAGGGCATTAAAGAGCGTTAAAGGGTGTTAAAACGTTTTCGTTCCAAAGAAGATAAACAGGAAGTCGATGCAGCTTTTCATTACAACGAGTGGAAGTAACTAATTCATTCTAACATCTAAATCGACTATAAGTATAAATACTCAAGCTCTAGCCAGACCACCCAACTAAACTCTTTACAAAACCATTAATTAAGAGTCTTCATCACCGGAAGTTGCTAGACGCCATCTTGGAGTTTTGCTTCATAAGGCCAATGTTAACTCTGTGCCTCCATTACTCCTCACCTGATCGTCATATACAATTAATTTTGGTGTCAAATTAAAGGTTTCGCCGTCCTCTAGGGAAAGCCAAAGTCGAATTTTTTAATTTGTGTACCATAGTTGCATAATAAATAGTTTAATTTTAAACTGAAACACTGTACCTGTTCTCATTAATTTGTAACGAAATCCAAATTTGACTATTGTATTTCCCTAGAGGACGACGAAACCTTTAATTTGACACCAAAATGAATTGTATGTGACGATCAGGTGGGGAGTAATGGAGGCACAAAGTTAACATTGGCCTTATGGGACAAAACACCAAGATGGCGTCCGGCAACTTCCGGTGATGAAGACTCTTAAGTTAGTGAGCAAAATACAATAGATTACCTGTTTTAAACGTGTAGTAACTCATTGATGAATATTTAACACTATAACTTCAAACATCTAATCTAATCTAATATATATATATATATAAATATATACAGCCGCATGAGTAACTGACTCACTCACTCACACACTCACTCACTCACTGAGGTATACGAATTCTAGACCACTTCTAGACGAGCTAGAAACCTGAAATTTTGCATGCAGGTAGCTTATAGCTTGTAACCCCCAGGAAAATCGCCAAAACTGCCAATTTTTCATTTTAACCCCCCTAAAAAAATTTAAAACCCCCCAAAAAAGGCATGTTTTAAAATTACAGTTTTTGAGCTCTAGCGGCCGAACGGATTGACCTATCGAAAAACGGACACCCCACGACCTACGGATTTTGCAAGATCTACAACTTTGTTTCTATGACTTTTTGTCGTATCTCGCTCCCTTCACCCTTAGGTAGCGCTAGATTTTTCCAATTTCGGCGTATTTTCGAGATTTTGTGGTGGTTTTTAATGTTATTATCACGTTAATATACTTGATGGAGGCCTAATATTGTTTACGCAGTATGTCCTCATCACACTCAGTTAATAGCAGTAGACATATGACCACTTTTGCTTACTTCTCGATTTTACCGATTCCTTAGTATAAGTATGTACGAAATGACGGTTCTGGGCCTATTGTTACTATTAGAATGAACGTTACAACATTTATACTTGAGCTATGAAAGTGATCTTTCATGCATGTAACTTGCACCTTTTAACCCCTGTGACATTTCCCAAATCCTACTATATTTAGTTTGAATTATCTCTAAATAAAAATAAAACTAATTGCGAATAAAAAAATCAAAATGTAGTGTTATTTTGTTTGAGCTCGAGCGGCCGAACAGATTGTCCCATCAAAAAACAGAGACTACCACGTGCCACGGATTTTAGACGATCTACAACTTTCTTCCTATGACATTTTGCCGTATCTCGACCCCTTCACCCTTAGATAGAACCAGATTTTTTAAATTTCAGCTATTTTTCAAGATGTATACGTGGTTTTCAATGGTTTGCCGCTCTAATACAGAGGCCTAATATTTGGCACACAGTATTCCTACATTATAATTAGTATTTAGCACTGGTCATACGCCCAGATTATATCACTTAAACACCCGATAAAATCAAAGACTTTTTAACTTTTGTAAATTGATTTGTGTTTTTTGGGTATATTTGTTATGTAGTGCTCCGCCAAGAGTAAAAACCCTTAAATGTTACATTTGTTGCAGAAGTCTTGTAGTGGACCAAGTACATAGCAATTTAGGTTTTTAACTTTGTTTTTCCCCTTATAAGGTTTAAACGACGTCCTACAAAGGCTATAATATAAAATCCAGGGCAGGGTTTTATTTTTTCAAAGCACTTGGGTAATAAATGGAGGCTTAAAATTTTACATACAATAAGTCTTCATCATGCCAAGTAGTGTTCAACAAAAGGCATATGACCAGATTTTATAGGCTAAACCCTTAAAAATAACCAAAGCATTAGAATATTTCTAGAATTAGGTCTTAAATATAATTTTGACCAATTTACATTAAACTGAGGCCAAACAGCAACCTGTGGACCAAGCCCCCACAAATGGCTTTAAAAACCCCAATATGGCTTTTTTTTTGTGGCGGAGCCCCCAGCGAGCGAAGCGAGTAAAAATATTATACAAGAAGAAATAATCTCAAACATATATGTGTTTCTAAATATGTTCCCTTAAAAAGCTACTGAATTGAACAACAGTGTCTGTGATCACATGTATCAGCGACGTTTAACGCATAAACTGCAAGACATAACTTGCTGATACCGTTCACATTTTATAGGCATCTATCATTGGAGATTTATTGCATGATTTCGGCTTTCTACTCTTATCATAAAAATATAACGTAGCTATATTTTATTAATTTGTTCGCAGTTTAGACAACAGCCTACAAGTTATACAGTGACAAATTCAGATCTACATAGGTTTCTTACGGTCTGCGGACTACTACTGCGTAAGTGTAATGTGCGTACCTCTCCCGCTTATGTTTTGGTGTAGTAATACATGCAATTTTTGTCCAGTTTCCATTTTTTTCGGTTGTATATTCAATGTGTTTATACCGCGAAAAAAACGAAAGTTTGCTTCAGTTTTTAATCAGTGCTAGGTTAGGAGGATTGTGACTGAAGATGGATTGTAAATAATCTAATCAGTCTCACATATATGAATACATCTGCCACTGCGGCGGTCACCGGTTACCAGACACGACCCGCGCCCTTTACCTAATCCTGGGCCCAAACTTCCCGGTAAACGCTACAGCTAAAATCCCCAACACCTTGCCAGTTTGATGTTTTAATATTCAATTACAGTTGAACTCATTTCCCTAACTAGACTCTGCCCCCAAAATTTATTTCTGCAAGTTACATGTTCTAACCAAACATTAAATTTAAATAAGTTAATCAACAGTGCCAAGTCAATGCAGATGGACTAATTTTTATATTTATTGAATTACATGCTACGGTTCAATTCCTCCACAGACTTACCCCCAAATTGTATCGTTTAGTGAAACATGGGTACCTGCAATATACCGGAGGATGAAGATGAAGGGCCGGCCCGATGTGGCTCCGCCCCCTTTCCGCCAACGACTCCTCCCGCCGCCCTGACCTTGACTCACCTGGGGTCCGGTGCGTGCGCTTCCCCGCTGTGACCTTGCCCCCTAATCGGTCTGGCCTAATGTCTTGTAGGGATGTGGGAAGTAGCCCCACACCACCCATAGGCTAGTGCTACCAATAAACTGTACGCTTTTAATTTATTAACATTCGGAGTTTTCTGTAACCATACGTATTATACATTAACTGAGAATAAAGTTGTTACCTGACAAAATAATATCAGCCAAAAGATTTGTTCTATATATTTTTTAAAACGTTGGTTTCGATGAACAATTTAAACAAAAACGCAAATACAGTAATTCAAAATATTTAATCTACGATGTAATGAACACATGTGTAAATTAATCTGTCTTAATAAATCTTAATATATATTGGAATAAAGATAGGTATGTATGTTTTGAATATATTTAATACGATCCATATAATTATTTTGTAATTTGTTGGCGTCAACGCATATTAGGTTAAAGATGTGATAAAGACAAATACTCTTCACTTTCTGTAAACCACCAACGCAGAATGGTTATAAGCCTGACAGAAATTTGTTTAAGTAACATAAACATTCGGGTGTAGCAAACCACGCGAATGTTGGTAGTTTAAAGCGAACGATATTGTATTTTGATGTTTCCTGGAAGTAATACGCATTTGCATCTTTCAAGGCAGTTGCAAGCACACGATCGTGTACTGTATCATGCATAAACAATGTCGGGGATATTTGAATGAAGCGTGAAATGTATTCCAGTTGTCACGCATCAAACGCATCCGACTGTGGACTGTTATTATCACCAATATTTTCAGTAGTGGGACATTTAAACAAGCGAGGTTTAACAAAGCAGTTGAATACTTTATTTCCGCTTGATAATATTCCAGAACATAAATCATACACTGTTAAGCCACGATGTTTAATGCACGTTTACGCGCTTTATTTATGCACACAATATGAACAGTTGCGAAGCCTCACACCAGTACATTTATTTTAATATTATTTAGTTTCAATTTTACTAAAGTACTTTTAATAAGATAATAAATTATCAAAGAATAATAGAAAAAACGCCAAGTCAACATTCCTTGTAAGGAACAAAATGTGCTGTTGGTTTAGGAATAGCCTTTAAATGATATTTTAATGCTTGAATGGACGTTGGTTTAAGCATTATTCAGCATTTCAGTTTTCCAGGTTTCACTCGTAATAACTTTTCTCTACCCATACATTTAAAGAATAAAAAATGTATATTCGATACAAATCCCTTAATGAACGATTAGGGAAGACAATCTAAAGGATTAACCTAAAACAGTTTCTCTAGTTTATAAAGAAATATTACTGTGGTACACTTATAAAATAGAATTTTTGCGTTTTTTTTGCCTCCCCCTGAAATTTATTTTCCCCCTAAGATTTGCTTCCCTGTTAGGATAGAGCAGATTCGCACTTTTGAGCGCAACAATCCTGGCGTAAGCGTAAACGTATACGGCCTGGAAAAAATAAAAATAAGCGAGATGGGAAGTTCTATAAATTTGTATATCCACTTCGTGTGTCAAACCGGGAACTGCCCAATCATTCTGATCTATTGTTCCTGACAAACGAAGACACAACCCATTATGCATTCATCAAAGATTTCAAGAGGTTGGTTGGATGTCAGATGTCTCGACGTGGCCACAGAATATTCATCTGCAAGACCTGCCTTATCACGTTCAACAATCAACCGACAAAATTAGGTCTGCGTGGGGAGAAACGCCTTCATGAACATAAGCGTTATTGCTATGACCATGCTACTCTGCGTACAGATCTATCAGAAGACACGGACATTGGATTCCGCAGATCAGAGCGATCACAGCGTAGTCGATTCACTATCTACGCTGACTTTGAGAGCGCTCTGGTACCAATCAACCAAGAAGAACCTCTCGACCCTCCTCCAAAGATTCAACCACCAGCATGAGATCCAGCAACCAACAGAAGAGTAGGAGGAGGGGGACAACGCGATGGAATTGGGTCCAAGAATGTCAGGACATTAAATGTCCAGACGCCGTACAGTTTCGCTTACTACATTCGCGACGACAACCGAAGCGTAGAAGAGGGAGACAACGACGACAACGAGGATCCATCGAAGCGTGACACATTTTCAAAATTGCGCTTGTATAGGGGTAAGAACGCTGCCAAAAATTTCATCAATATGCTGCAGGACGATGTCAAGAAGATTGGTGGCATTATATATCGCAAACGTTAACGAGGAACCCACCCGCAGCTTACAGATCAAGAGGAGGCAGCGTTCCAACTGGAGACCTCTTGTCATATCTACATACAAGAGTTTATCCGGGGTGATGTGGCTGATTTGAAGGTTAGAGACCACCAAAACTCTCCCCCGTACAAGTATAGAGGAGCGGCGCACAGTTCCTGCAACCTTCGCTTTAAAGAGAAAACACTGTCAACGCTTTAAAGAGAGTACACTGCCAACGTGTATGTAGACAATCTGTCAAACTACGATGCTCATTTCATAATCAGGGAGCTCGCAATCGATAGAGACGTTGATGTGCTAGCAAACACCAGGGCATTACATTCTCCAAACGCTTTAAATATCCCGGAGCGGGCCGGTGCAAGTCCATCAAACTACAATTTGTTGACTCGTCGAGATTCCTACCAATGTCACTAGCGAAATTGGCATCAACCTTACCAGTCGACAAGAAGACATATGCCGAGCTCGATTCTCACACCCGGAAGAGTTTGAATTGCTACAGCGTAAGGGAGTATTTCCTTACGAGCACATAACGTCGCAGGAGGTACTGAATGAAAATGCGTTACTGCCAATTGGAATATTCGGAGATGACGTCAAAGAATAACACTATGCACACGTCCAACGCGTTTGGACCAAGTTCGACAGTCAAACCCTCGGAGACTATTCAGACATATATCTTCTAACAGACGTCATGCTGTTGTTAGATGTTTTCGAAGGTTTTAGAGATATGTGTATAACACACTACAATGTGGATCCTGCAAATTATCTCATGCTACCATCATACGCTTGGGACGTGATGTTGTTCAAGACCGGTGTGGTCTTTGATGCCCAACAGAATGTAGACCAATATCTGTTTTTTTTTAGAAGGGTATTCGAGGCGGACTAGACCAGTGTGTAACCAGACACGTCGCTGCCAATGACAAATATACAAGAGGAACACGTGGCGATCGAAACGGTCAGGCTGCATCTACAAGTAGGGATGGCGTTGAGAATGATGACGATACATATTTAATGTATTACGACGCCAATAATTTGTTCGGTTGGGCAATGTCCGAGCCACTCCCCTATGGGGGATTCGAGTGGTTACCACAGGCGGAATGCGACGACTTGAATGTAGAGAGTCTGCCTGCGGACGGTGAGTACGGATACTTTTTAGAGGTGGATCTTGAGTACCCTAGAGATCCAACGCTCCATGATAAACACCGTAACTTACCATTTTGTCCCGAGGTTAGAAGAGCGCCGGCAGAACGACTCTCATACACACTAAAAGAACTCCTGATGAGCGGCGCGGGAAAGTCAAAAAAACTAATGACCACCCTGATGGATAAGGAAGGATACGTAATCTACTACCGCTATCTACAACAAGCGTTGGCCAATGGATTACGTATTCAACGAATCCAACGGATAATGCGATTCAAGCAATCGACATGGTTGAAGCCATACGTGACGATAAATACCGAACTGAGACAGCAGGCCAAAAAACAAATTTGAGGTACAGCTGTTCAAGCTAATGGTCAATGCTGTCTACGGTATAAGTCTCCAAAATGTTCGAAAACATGTTAACGTTAAACTGGCGACTTCCCGCAAAATCTACACAAAGTACGTGGCCAAGGCAAATTTCACCGACCGCATCTGGTAAAACGACAACTCGGTCCTACTTCAGATAGCAAAAGTGCGGGTGGTCTTGAGCAAGCCAGTTTATGTAGGGATGAGCATTTTGGACCATTTTGGAAACTACCAATTCCATGGCCACGCTGGTAGGGTGCGCCGCGAAATACTTTAGCGATACTGCCGCTAGTCCGCAATTGTTGGCGGCGGTAGTACGCCAAGTAGGCATCGCTTGTATTCATTGCTGAGCTCTTTTGAAATGAAGCTTCACGTACGACGTCCCAAAGAGGAGTGACGCTTTTCTACCAAAGTGTTCCCTTAGGTCTATATCGATTGTTTCAAATGCCCCTTTCATAACTGGTAGGTACATAATGAGGACTGGTGAAATGCACTGTCTTATGCGCACCGTGTACATAGTTATCTCTATCAATATTAATGATCTTCAAAAGCGATGCTGTAGTGTCGCCAATCATCTGCGGTTCAATCAGATCGCAATACACGTACATATGTGTCATCAGTCCTACAGAAAGATTAGGCGACCATAATACTTTGAGGTTATTTGCCAATTCATTGTCGTACGGATCGAAGCCCGACTGCGGAGACAGTGCGTCACTGAAATGTAAATCTGATATACCATCCACTATTTTCGTTATCTTGACTCTGTCCTGCTTTTTATCATATTCAAAGTATAAATACTGAGTCACATACTTTGTAGTATTGATCATTTTCAATAAATCAGTTATGTTTTTGTAATATCCGGGGTTCATCTTTAGCATAATTTGTTTAGTACAAACTGGAATAGGAATAGCCGGTAGAATTAGTTTATACTCGAGCCAAATAAAAGCGTCTTCACTCACAATCATAAACGAACATGGATAATGTGCTTCGACCAAAGCCATCTCCCACTCGCCATCGCCTTCTAATCGGATTTGTCTCGGCAGATGTGTAGTATAATTGGACACTGTGTTTTTTGGAAAATAATTCCTTGAGATATTGCTGGGCAATGTTAAATAGAATTGGGTATCAGGCATTTTGCAAATCTTGCACTCGTACCCAAAAAAAATGAACTCGTCTCCGTAACCTCCCCACTTGACGAAATAGCACTTACTACGACCTCGCCTTTTAGTGTGTCTAGTATTTTATCAATCTTGAACAGATGGGCGTTGTATTATGCCACTTTTTGTTATTCGTATTCGTAAAACTGTCCAGCCACTTTTTCACCTTTGAGATCTGCCAACGTGTACATTGGCAGTGGCATCAATGTGTTTACACGTCGCACCATAAACACTTCTTTACTCCAATTAGTTTCGTAACCATTTTCGAATTTACCTTTCTCCATACATATGGGCACTGTTGTACCAACTTTCAGTTTTGGCTTTACACGACGCGGTATCTTACCGTACATGTTGCGCCATACCTGATACAATATTCGCTTATTGGTAGCAGTCACATCAAATGGGCTTATTCTGTTGCCTAGACCCCTGTGCGCACTGTTATTGTAAGAATTAACCAATTTGTCCAACACATCTACATAACGATATGTGTTCTAGTAAGTCAAATATCACCACACGCGTGTTTTAAAAGTGCGATTCACACGTTCCACTACAGCCGCTTTAATATCTGGCTTTTGTGTAGTGACAAAATGATTCCGTATTATTTGAATTTTTTTCTCTAGGAACCAGTGAATTCAGTACCTTTGTCAGTTTGTAAACAACGTGGTGTCTTGATACGCTTACGCAAATGTCTCCTAGAAAGCGTTGGACACTTCAGCTTCTTCTTTCCTCTTCAACGCCCTCACATACAGGCGTTTGCTAAACATATCTATTACAGTCAATAAGTAGTTGACACCATCATTGTGTTAAATAAGACCACGCCTATCATTCAAGTCCGCATGCGACAGTTCAAATGGACCAAACACTTTGTGAGTATTGTGCAGGAACGTTTACGTGCCAATTTATGCAATGTGTAAGTGTACTGTGTTTTTAGCCATTCAATCACCTTGCGTTTTGAAACTGCATCCATATACGTAACTAGACGTAGATATATTGACAATTTTCAATAACAGCGCGACTGTATCGCCAACCATCTGCGGTTCGACTAAATCACAAAAAATGTACATGTGTGATGGTAAGCCGAGACGAATGTTTGGCGATCGGATGCTTTTGTTAACTGCATCACCTTCCAGTGCCAATTCATTTGGATCAAACCCCAATTGAAGTGCTAACATTGGGCTTAATTTAATTTTCCCAACATCAGTTCCCGTCGATACTACAACGAATTTGTTGTATGAATTTTCAATCGTAAACTTTGCACCAAAAGTAATCGCTAGTTCTTGTGAATTGATATGATCACAAAATTCTTTAATATTTGCATAATCACCAGTCTTTAATTTAATTCTGTAGTTTTGTTTTGGAGTAGCTGACACTATTGGTGACACATCGGCAGCGCTGTCCATAACCCGCTCCAACGATTTTATGATCAATTTTTCTTCCTCTTTCAGTTGTGTGTAAAGTCAATTGTTTTATCATTACCGACTGATAAAAATTAACTAAGATAATGCGCTTCCACAAGTGCCTTTTCCCATTCACCAGCGTCCAATCGAATAGCTCTCGGTAAATGTGTTATATAATTTGCAACTGTATTTTTCGGATAATATTGCATTGAACTATTACTCGGCAATGTCAAATAGAACTGATTGTGGATGTCAGTCATTTTTTTAAAATTACTGAATCTGCCTGTAGTACTGTGCTCAAAAGTAATGGTATTATGAGTCCACCGCCTTTTTGTATTAGATACTCTCGTTTCTTCGCTCAACCTTCGCCTCGTTTCACCAGTCTGCGTAGAGCCGCTTTGTGTTTGCTTAACTGAATTTTGCTCTTCTTGGTCAGAAGAACGTTACCGCGCAACACGTTGTATGCACACTCGCACACTGAACGAATACGACTCTTGTCACACACCTTTAACAACGCTTTCCGCTCCTTTGGTTGTTCGTGTATCAAAGCCCTCAACAGAATTGCGTCCTTCCGCAAGCACGACATGATTGATACTGAAAAAAATAATTTTTCTTTGGTACATACACATAATTCGTAGAATCGTCTGGAAATATGCAACTACGTATCCGCATATTCTCGTCTGTTGATTTTTTTCAAGTCTATCAGTAGGTAACCGTGAGGATTCCTCGTAGCGTCTGTGTACGCTTCCTCGATGAATATCGAACTGTCTGGATATATTTGTCTGGCCAAGTACCTAATCTGCACTCTATCTCTAGGATTCTTAAAACACACGAAGTAATGAGCATTCAATGAGATGTCCCTTTGCCCACGCCCTTGGTTAAACAAATTTTAAGTAATGAAAAACACACTAATGTTGCGATGATGACACCCTTTTGTGAACAAATTCACGACACGATTGTCAGCTTCACGCATCATATCGTCTATAATCACAAGTATCGGTTCAATACCAGAAAAATCGTCCAAGTTTGGCAGTCCTTCTATGTGGTTAATGTTTAAGTTATTTGAGTCACCTCCTCCACTACCACTGCCATAATGCCAGTTTATACTGGCGAATTTTTTGTCACACATTTTTGTAATGTGTTTTATAAACTTTGACACAAATTGTGACTTACCACAACCTGATGGTCCGGCCACAATGGCTGAGAACGGATGTTTCCAAATCAATACCATGATCACTACTGATTGAAAATTACCACACTCTCAACTTACACGCTATGATGGATATTTTTGGGTTAATCATAATAAACAACACAGTAGTTATGTTCAGAATGTGGATATAAATATTAAACTAAAAAAGGATTAAAATTTTACCAATATATTTAAATATTTTCTTAATGTATTTCTTTATACAAACTCCAACGGTGTGTACTTGATCCCTGGTCTGGCGCTGTGTTTCAGCAGGTGGAGACGCTCTCCGCAACCACTGTTATATCTCTCGATGTCGATATCGCTCACCACTAGGTTGAAACGTCTAGGCTGGTATACACGTAGGTAGAAGTCGTCCCCAACCTGCCCCTCCAGGATGACGAAGACAGTCTCGCCAAATGGTGTAGTGATGCGCTCCATCGTAGTGATGAGGTAGCCACATTCCTCACGGAGATCTCCGATCCTGGTGTAGATTGGTGAATCTGATTTACAGTTGTTGAGTGCAGTTCTCAGGTCGACAGCTCCGTCGGTGACGAATCCACTTACGATCACGGAAGCGTTGTTCATAATACAAAAGTAGGTAGATGTGGACTAGACGCGAAGGTGGCTTGGAATGATGCTCATCGTGCCGCACCCTCACCTCATAAGCGGCAAGTGCCGCCATTTTGTCCTCAGGTGTCCTTCAGCAGCTCCAGCAAAAAACAGATGTCTAGACTCGAATGTAGCTGCACATATGTTCACACAAAAAACTGGGGTGTCGCTGAAGCTGCTCTTATTGATTGATTTTGTCGCTCGCAAGTGTTCACCGCAGCTGCTCCAGCAAAAAACAGACAGGTCTAGACTCGAATGTAGCCGTGCAGAAGTTCATACAAAAAACTGGCGCGTCGTTGCAGCTGCTCTAATTGATTGATGGTGACGTTCGCAGGTGATCGCCGCAGCATCTCCAGCAAAAAACAGGCATGTCTATACTCGAATGTAGCCGCACAGATGTTCACACAAAAAACTGGCGCATCGCTGCAGCTGCTCTAATTTATTGATGGTGACTCTTCTTTGGTTTTGGCGGCTGTGAAACTGTACTGCGTTGTGCAATAGTTTGAGTTAATCCTGTACTTTCGGTACTCCTGATGATTTAACAATCCACATATTTTCCATTTATTAACTAATTGTTTAACACTTCCGTGCATTTCACCATCATTGTCCAAAATAATCCGCACTTTTCACCACATCTGAACTATCGTATAATTCAATTTTTAATAATATTTTACCTTTGTTTCCTGGGTTTTGAACTGCAAATGTATTATCATCCTCCTGCCACGACACTATGGGACAATTATCTGATGGTTTCGGTACCCATCCTGGTTTCTTGATCTCTAATTCAATGGTAGATGGCATCTTTCGCTTCTTGCTGACAGTTGATGGTTTTACAGATGGCGACGGTGATGGTGTTGGCAATGAATGATCACTAGCATTATTGTTTAGACCTCAATCTCATCAATAAATGATTTGATATAATTTTCCGCGGAAACGTAAGCGTTCATGTCTGTACCTTGTTACTTCTACCGCGCTACTGAGTGGCTGCTACCTCGAGGTAAACTGTGCGTACTCGTTGTGACGCATCTTGTTTCAATAGGTTAGATGTTTAATTTTTTCTACCAACATCAGTTCCAACGGACTACTGAATCTCATTTCATCCATCGCAATTTGAGTCCATGATAATTGCTCCACATCCTCGCACGGTTCGTATGTGTAATGGCTATTTAGATTTTCATTAAATGTAATAGATTTTATAACTTTTCTTTCATGATTTCCGTAATGCTCACCATACAATGCGTCTCTCGCTCTATCTAACACAGACATCATTACTAACCTTTCACGTAACGTAAGGCGTTTAAAATAACATATCTTGGCCATTGACGCATTGATCACTCTTCTTGCATCGTCCATTGTACACTAACAACTCACACACAAAAACAGTACATGATAGTTTGAGCTTCAAAACAACACTGAACTGTAATGTGCAGTGTAGAATGTTGTGAATGGTCTCATGATTTTTATTAAATAAGAAATAAAAAAAAAACTCGAAAATATTCCGAGGAGGAGTAGGGGGGGATTTTTACATCAGTGTGAATATATTTCTTTCGGGCTCTTACTTGAAATGCTTAGGTTGTCCTCAGAAAGACCGATAGGCCGTAAAAAGAGCCGATTTTTATCCGGAGAAGGAGAAGGAGGAGGAGGAGGAGGAGGAGGAGGCGAATGTTAAGTATTTATTTATTCGTGAACAATTTTGTAATGTTGTCTGGGTGAAGGTCATCGGTTTGTCGATTCCACCACACGTTGACAAGCATCATGTCCTTCTGCTCGTATTCAATGGTCTCAAGGTGTTCCTGTTCAGTGGGGTAGAAATTTATTTTGTAGTTCATATCCCGTTGCCAATAACCCCATTCTTAGTCGTCTAGCGGGCAATGATTCCACGTGCTGTTGATTCCCCGTAGTTTGGGGTATAGCTCGTATTCTAATTCTTGAATATTTGAGCACATTTTTGGCTCATGCTCGTACTTAAACTTGTTGTTAATGCGCCATAGTCTCTCCTTATGGAAATATCTCAATGTGCAATCATTATCGTCTTTTTTACCGTACAGTTCGTCACTTTCAAAGTAATCGTCGTCGTCTTTATAGGCTTGCGTTCTCTTCTTGTTATTCATCGATGTCTCTGCTGAAACGTATGCCTCCTCCAACTCGGTGTCGGTGATGTCACAACCCCACTCAATGTTGGACATTATCTCTGCGTAGCTGTTGCTCTTTCGAAACTCCAGACTAAACTGAATTTTTGAGCTGGAGATGTTGTGAAGGAGTGGGGGATGTCGGTTTCCCAATGGAGGATGCAGCTGCAGTGCAGGTGGTATGACAAAAAACAACCTTCAGTCTGAGAATGTTAATAACACATAATGACATAATGAGGATTGTGAAATTATCAGAGACAACAACTCGGAGGAGGGTGCAAAAATATTGGAGACGAAACCTCAGGGGGGCATGTGTTGTCATAAATCAACTTGGCACCCTCACAGTCTGGCTGCGGAGCAGATATGTATCATTAGTTAGGGTTGTGTGTGGATATTGTTGGTTCGTTTCACACGACGCGTCTGTTTAAATAAAAACTTGTTTCCCCCACTATTTTAACACAGACGTTCTGGGCTTCAGATATAACAGCAGAGCGATGATGAGTACCAACGACGCTGTCTTGATTCAAACGTTTGACTTTGTGGAGGCAATTTATTTTAATTATCGTCCAATCAATGAAATAAGGGCAGAGTTGGATGAGGCGAGGGGTTATGCCTTTACCAAATGGTGTGGACAACCGTGATCTGCAGAATAATGGGCAGATTGGCATGATGATTGGTGATCTGCATGATGCAGATTGGCGCCTGGTGGATAACTTGGATGATGAGCTGGCAATAGCTGAGAAGGCGGAATGTCATAAGAAGCTGAGAGGTTAGCTGCTGCTGCTGCGGTCAATGATTCCAAGAAGGAGAAATAAAACACTTCGCCCCAGTTACTTGCATGTAACTGGACTGTAACCCCAGTTACATTGCACATATAAAAGGTTTTTTTTCAAGACCACTCTTAACAGGCCTTTGTCAAGGCCACTTAAGACTTGAAGTTAGGGACAATTATGAAATGTTTTGAAGAAAGACTGAACCTTTTTTCGGGGGGGGGACAAAAATGTTGGAGACAAAACTTCGGGGGGAGAAAGGATTTGTTTAGTAAAATATATCGGTAAAAGTCTAAGACAATATTCCTATATTAGGAAGATTCCCTTCTGCCCCTAACTTGAAAAGCTTTCGTAGCCTTGAAAAAGGCCTTTTAAGATGTCAAGCGGCTGATGTATGCTTACTATTTACCGTTGCTCTCGTTGCCAGAGTCAACGTCGGACTCCGCAACCACTAACTCCACCACAGTTGTTGATATGTCTGGCAAGTTTAATTCGTACAGCTCAATCATGAATGCACAAATTCGGTTGAAGATCTAATCATTCATCAAAAAATCACGGCTATAACGCCAAACATCGAACTGTTCAGATATCCTTCCCTCTATTGTTATGTAGTCAACGTTGATGTTGCCGTCTAAGATTTGCTCTTCCAATCCAATAACGTAGTTCATGAACAGAGCTAAATGTTGGTTGTTGTTGGTCATGGTGTGGAGGTAGAATGAGCTAAAAATATCTGAGCAACTGTTTGTGGTGGGGGATGCAGCACATGTGATCTAGCGTTACAGTCTGCCATAAAAACAACCCCATGTCTGGGAATGTTGGGGTGAGTCAAAACAACACCACGTCTGGGAATGTTGGGGTGGCTCTCCTTTGTCGGTATATCATCAATCACTGTCATGGTCTTTGTGTGTCGTCGGTGGGGGAGAATCGCAAAAAATGCAAAAAAATATTCGCGAAAAAAATTAACGGAAAATGAAATTCGCAAAACAATCGGGGGGAGGGGGCTCACCCACCGCCCTTGGAATCGGCTAAACCCCCCTACTTATGAATTGAACCATTTGAACGAAGTAGTAAACTTATTAACAATGGAAACATGTGTAACAGCTGCTGGTATGAAGTAGCAAGTTCAAGATGGACGCATTTTTTAATCGTAAAAAGTAAACAAAATTTAGATTTTGTTGAAATCTTAATTTTGTTTACATCATAACGACAAAATATAGTTCATCAATAAGACCATAAGTAACTTTTCGCTCATTTTTCGTTAATCTTGAGCACGTTTTGAAAAGCTCCCCTTTTGGTCATAGAGATGACATGTAATATTTTGTAACTTTCTTATTTACCAAAAGCGCAGTTTTAGCTTTTAACTGGCGTAGAAAAATTAATATAAATATCAAAATCTTCATTAGGATATTTAAAATTGTACACTAGAATTGTGCACTCTCAGAAAAGGAAAACGGCAGGCAGTATTGGGTCACTGCAGATCCACTCCCGAAGTCCCGGACTGAAGAGCCCCGAGGCTTATTTAGTTTAGGAAATACTTCAATCTGGCCCGGGACTTAATTAAAATAGGTCCCGGGCCAATCTGAAGAGACGGATAGCCGTTTATTATTTTGAAGCTTTCACAGTTTTGGATAGAGGCATCGACCTCTAGATTGGGCTGCTGTAGTTTACTGATGAAGGCCTTTAAAATAAATGGATACTCGAAAACAAGAATATAAAGCAAAATGGGCGTTTGTAGTTGAACATTTGGGAAAGCTTCCTTCCCCGAAAAAATCATATTTTAGTGTCAGTTGCAGTAATGACAAAAATAGTTTATCAGGACAAAAAACTCAAAGGTCAAATACTATTTCACACTTTATTTTATTATCAGTGTACCAGTACATGACTTTCGGTGCTGTCCGTGTTAATCACAGGCGTTTTTGCTGCTAAATTTGTTATTAGTGCATTTCCTATGGAAAGTGAACTACATTATTAGCATGACCCGCACGGTGAAACTTAAGTCCGGGACCACCATAGAAGTTCCTAACGTGACCCCCTGAACACGTTTTGGGGGGTCGTTCAAATATATATATATATATAAGTATATATATATATATATGTGTGTGTGTGTGTGTGTTTGTTTGTGTGTGTGTATGCACTCTAGCGGTCGCATTTTTTTCCGATTTACTTAAAATTTCGTAAGGACGTTCCTTTCTATAATCAGTTGGACAAGTTCGTTTGGCAAAACAATCGGAAAACTCTAAACCTCTTTTTTAGGGGATTTTTCTTTAAAATTTCGAGTTTTTGGGCCCAAAAAGGGTCAGAAAAGCCTCGGACGTAAAATTAATGCATGTATTAAGATGGGAATTACTGAGGCGAAAATTGTAAGCCCTCTCTCGTTATTCTTGCATAAATATTTACCGAGTTATTAAAGGAAATGTATATCGGCTAAACACAGTACGTTGTCTTATTGGGTTTTTACATTAGAAAAGCTTGTTATTCATTTGTTGGTACATTTGTATCATCCCCAGCAACCTCGCGCCTAATTTCAAACCTGACTGGACCTTCTCCTAACCTTATAATGCGCAAAATTGTATTCCTAGCATTGCAGGTAAATAAAACCAGGAGCATCAGAACAGCCAAAAAATCAATGTTTTCAGATTTCAATAAAATTAGAATAAATGTATGTTTTACACTGGTTTTGAGTTTTAAAAGTTTTGTATGTGGAAATTCACTTCCCTCACGTCAGCGTGCTGCATGCGAACTCGTTTAAAAAATAGGACGATCATGCCTGAATGCATGTACTCAGTTGAGTGTATTTCAGTTGAGTTATTTCTTCAGTGCCAGATAACGATTTGTCATACTAATCTTTAAAATAGTTTATACGTACATGTTATACAGTATTACAATGTAATTTTATTTATCATTGTAATTCAAACTTTCAAACAAAACGTAAATTTTTATTTTTATTCATATTTTATATGTGACAATATTTATTTGTTATATAACGGAATTTTTATATTTACTAGTTACAATTTCTTAAATATCTTTGGAAACCGGTCATCTTAAAGAGCTGCGTGTTGTTCAATTTTGTAAAAAATTGGTTTCTAAAATGCAGGAAGGAAAAACTATAACATTGTCATATTTTGACTCTGCGATTATGAAGTTTACACATGAGAATGAATACGCTTAAGACAGGTCACAGTTATGATGTTATATACAAGTTCATGCACAGTAGTTTCAGTTTCTTGCTCTAACCTAAGGATATTTTAAATATAAATTAATATTTTGTCTTCAAAAGATTATTTATATTAGATCAATTCGTCTTAACAAAATTATACGGTGTAGAGCAGCATCGTTCCTAAATTATATTGGAACATATTTTTAACACAATTATAGTAGCATTAGTTAACTAATTAAATTAATAACTGACAACATTTCGAAAACAGCAACTGAATTTTCCTAAAAAAAAACACCAGTACCGGAAATAAATTATCACCTGGCCTTAAATGTATTATTTTTACTACATAACAGTCTTTTGTGTTCTAAAATGTACTAAAAGCATTTTTGACGAGACTACTATGTATTTTTAAAATTCTAAAATGTGTAAGCATAACCGAGAATCCATGCAAAATTGGTACGGAGCCAATTTAAATTTTGTCCTTCTGCGTTTCGTGAAAAGTCTACTGCAGCGGAGTGGCCTAGGAAACCTAAAGCAGAAATAAACCAAATTTTCGGCAAAAAAGAGAAGTTAAAAAATAATAAGATTTGTTTTAAATTACGTGAATAAGTCCTAGTATACATCCATAGCTATAAATGTAAACTGATTGTTGACTGAACCAAACGGAAAATGCCGCTCATAATCATGTTAATAAAATTACGAAATGCCAGAGTTGGCACGTCAATGACTGCATTAGTCAAAGAAAATCGAGATTAAGGATTCCGCGCTTCATTTTTAAACCAGTGAAATAAAAGATTACGACCCATTGTAGTCGTTATGTTTTTACTGGTTAAGCTATAACATCTTATTAACAAGGCATGGCTAAAAACCTCCTATGTTTGTAAATACTAAAACGAGTTCGCACGCAGCACGCTGACGTGAGGGAAGTGAATTTCCACATAACAAACGTTTAAATCTCAAAATCAATATAAAAAACATACATTTATTCAAATTTTTATTGAAATCTGAAAACATTGATTTTTACTTCCTACCCCTTATACGTAGTATATGGAGAAAGTATTGTTTTCGTCAACATTTTCGAATTTGAGTTGTTAGTGGAAATATTCGTTTTGGAGCTGATTTTTACGTGATGTCTGTGTGTCTGCCTGTCTGTCTGTATGGATGTGCTCAGAGCTAAAGCCCTAACCAATGGTCTGATTTTTATGAAATTTGGTATGTAGGTACTAATCCACGATATCTCCAGGCGTTTTTTAATTTGTTTTTAATTTTTGATTTTTAAGGGTAATTATCCCCCCAAAACTGACAAAAAACAAGAAAAATCAAAATTTCTCAAAAAACGGCTCTAACGATTTTAATTAAACTTTAGTCGTTTGTAGAGCTTTAGTTTTACAACAAAATGACACCACCCGGATTCTGTTATTGTCAGAATCTGTGGATATTTTTGAAAACAACTTGTTTACAAGATTTTCTGTACATTCGACCGTGCTTTGTATTCTTTATTTAGTAAATCAAAAGTAATTTATTCATTAAAGTTGGGCTAAAAGGGAGAAAGTATGTGTCAGTTTCCTGATACCGTTTATTTAGCTGTTCTGATGCTCCTGGTTTCATTTACCTGAAATGCTGGGAATACAATTTTTCACATTATAAGTTTAGAAAAAGGTCCAGTCAGGCTTGAAAGTAGGCGTGAGGTTGCTGGGGATGATAAAAGTACACCAACAATTGCTGTGTCGCAAGATCAATTCCTTAATTTTACCTGACCCGGTTTAAAGTCCACTCTTTCACTAGGACGAGCTCTAAACGGCAATCAATCACAAAATGGGTGTGGCACAAGTGTTCATAATTTTAAAACTTATATATTTATTACATATCCACAGTAAAAACCACACCTCAAATATAAATATATTGTCACATTAAAATCAGTTCACCACTACACTTTCTTAACTCTCATAAATTCAATTCTTAATCATATCTCGAACATTTACGATATCGCTAATGAAATATTTAACAAGCAAGCACGTTAATTGCAAGATCCGATTTTTATACATGATGCATCAGTTACAAGAGGGTATTCATTTTCCGGAGTTCCTTAGTTTTATGTTTGTCTTTAGGGCTTCGCCCCACAGGCCTTCAAAGCTCTAATGTAAATATAACAGAATAATATAAATCAATTGAATTAAATATAATGAAATTGTAATTACTAACTAGGGCTACTATGATAAATATTGTAATAAATATTATTGAGCTTGAGTGCATCTACTTAACAGCAACTAATACACTGATAGATCACAGCACGAAAAGCAAGAACAGATTTTGTAGACTCGATGAAATAAAACTATGCTGGTGTGACACCCAGCTATCATAAGAACGTTAAGATGGTGTTACAAATGTAGAAGCACGAGGATAACATTTGCTCGAGCTTCTTATTAAGTTAGCTAAGAAGTTAGCTAAAAAATCAAAACTTAAAAACTGTCTTATAGGTGGCATTAAGGGCATAAATAAATGAGAAAGTAGTAGAAAAATAAGTTGTAAAATGTGTATACTAAGCAATAATATATATAATATAATATAATCGGCAAACCGTAACCATCACGAGAGTTGTTTGTATGAGCCATTTTATCGCCAGCTGTGTGATTTATTTATTATAAGCTAAAGACCAACCGGGTTGAAGCTAGTTTCGTATTCTCTTTGAGCTCTGAACATCAATGGCGCTTTCACGTCTGCTCTGCAAGACGTGTCTTTCATTTTGTGGCTATGACCGAAACTTACTCGACAGTTTGAAGACCCGAAATAAGCATTTCAATTTCGAATAAATACACACTGACTTGTTGAAATAAAATTGTTGGCAGATTTTGCCTATTAATGAAGTTAAATTATCGCAAGCTAAGTTTGTGAATACAGTAACGGTCGAGGTAGTCTTAATAATTATAAATGTGGGTGATACCCTGAACGAGAAACCTCTGCCGTGGAAACATAGGGAACACAAAACCCCCGACTGAAGGGAACTTGCTTTATTCCAGATTCTTACTGAAAAATAATGTAGTATCCGTAATAAAATCATGAAAAGTCTTTTACTTTAGACAATTCTTAAATTTGCTCTGATAAAAATTATAAAGCCTTTAAAAAGCTCTTTTTTAACTTTTGAAGTTGGGACAACGTGGTCGGGTAAAATGCAAATATCTGCCAACTAGTCTCATTTCAAAACCCCTTTCCCATGAAGGATGATACACACGACCAAACAACGCGTGAATATTCAATCTAAAAGTAGACGATTTTTGCACAGTTTTGTTTATTCTAGTAGGAGTTTATAAATTTATGCCTAACTTTAAAACCACGCAATCTCTGAGAAAGAAAATATATTTTAGTATTCTAACGCCTATATAAAGTTATAGTTCAATAATTGTTTTTTTGGGGGTGTGCTTCAAAGCAATAATACTTTAAGATGCTCACTTTAACAATTTGCAACGATTGGGATGCGATTAACGACTTACTGACTGCTAAGGGGCGAAATCACTTTTACTGACCAGCTAAGACTGACGATCTCTGATGTATTGTATATATTACTGTATATATATTGTATATATATTACTGATAATTGTCTCTTATAAATTATAATACTCTTTTAGACCTGATAACTCAGATTAAAATATTAGTTTCCATTTCGTTTAATTTATGTTTTGCGATAATTTCTAATTATATGGTTAGCTCGACATTTATTGCTGATATTTTGAAGTAAAACCCCAGTTAGACACTTCCATTTTAATTTTTAATATACGGACCCCATCCCCTACTTTCACAAAACGTCTTTGGGGACAGTCATTGTTTCCATACATAATATTCAAGTACTACAACTCACAGCCTCTCAAGTAAAATCGTGTCCAATTACATAACAAATTAACCGTTTACCGTTAGAATTAGTACGCAAACAGCATAAATATTGAAGTATGATGATATGAAGTATGATTGCATTAATTTGTTAGTGCTACTAATATAATTATAATAATCAAATAAAAGGGTACTCTGTTAAAATAATGTGTCATTTTATTGAGTATAATGAGATTAAAACTTGACAGACTTATTAAAAGGTATGAAAAATAAAAAAATCCCTAAGGAAAATTCTAAGATAATCTCTGAAATTGGGAGTTATTTACAAAATATTCAGAATAATAGTTTTGGGAGAAGATCAAAACATCTGAAGTGAGCAAAAGCAAACTCGGCGGCCGGATGTTTGCTTAGTAAGCCGCACAAACATTCTCACGATTGTTCCTTTATATTGTTGAAACGTCTTAGTTTTAATAATCTTTGAATCGTACTAAGAACATTAACCACACACCAGCGAGGTATAAACCACACACACACACACACACACACACACACACACACACACACACACACACACACACACACACACACACACACACACACACACACACACACTGTTTTCCAAAATTTAATTTTAGCTCATCATTTAAAAATAATAAAAAATAAATAGGGTATTAAACAAACTTACATTTAAAGGAACTCATTTAATCCAGATGCGGTAATAACAAAGATTTTTCTTAAATTTCCGGTTACAACTTCTTTAAATGACTGACCTCTATAAATATTTTATAGTTGTTTAGAAGTTTCCGCCACCAAAAATGCCAGCTTTACAATTGCAGTAGGATTAGGTGTTCTTTTCAAAGGCCAATCTTTATACAACATCCTTTTGGATTTTATAAGAAATTTACGAAAAACATTAACAAACATATTGATGTACAAAAAAAGAGACCACGTTGAAGGTGTGATGGGGTAAAATCCTTACTACAGAGATCGAGTCTGATAAGAGTTTTTGGTGGAACGCCGGGACCTCGGCTCCGGTCTCACTCCTTCCGCGGTCTTCTTGTAGTGCAGTACTTTTGATGAGGGTGCCAACGGTACGAAAAATACGAAAAGTTTTGTGGTTCGCGGTTTCGCTAATTTTACCGAATTAATATTAAATCCTCACATACCTTGAAGGTAATTGTGTAGGAGAAATTTATTCGGAATTTTGTAGAAAGTATCAAATAAAAGTCAAGTTAGAAACGTGTTGTATCGCGAACAACCCGCGTCCGCTAAATTAGTTTTTTTTTTTCTAAGATCCATCGTATCAGAAATACACAAGTACGAGTGAGCCAATTCCGATTAAAAAGTAAATTCGAGCAACCCCAGGTAGGCAAAATTAACCCGAATTTTATATTTTTAAGGTGTGTTAAATGTGGCCACGTGTTTTATATTTTTGTAATTGTATTGTTGTAACCTGCTGCCTTATTCATGTTCTAGGGGTAAGTTTTAGAAATTAATAGTGTTGTATTTATCTATTTATATGTGCTTTAGTATTATTTTTATTATTACTGAAAGATAATTGAATTTTTGTTACTCTGCTTCTTTTAAATTTTGTGGTAAAAAATGCATTATTTTGAATGATGTAGAACAATTACTTGGTTTTGTTAAAACAGGAACATACATTGTAAAGATCAATTTAGCATAATTTAAAAATCTAGCTCATTGAAAACTCTGGATGGATAGTTATTCAATTTTTTTTTACTGTATTAAGAACTTAAATAAGATTATGTGATTAATTTATATTTAAACGCAAATTTTGGATCCACAATGACTGGTTAATTTTTAACTGTTTTTCAACATCTATAAAATGAGGCAAATAAAATAAAAAAAACAGTGGGGACTTGACATTTAAACAAACTATTGAATAATGGCAATTTTAATAGGCTCTAAAAGAGAGAAAGAGATCGTTGGGGTTGCGCAGTAGAGTAATTTCCCCAAATAATATTTAATTTTAAAAATAACATGGTCTCTTGGAGTAGGACAGAGGCTGATTAATCTCCACCAATAATCAAATGTATGCATCTGAGGATTAGTGTTAGAAGGAAATTGCAAAATAAAGTTTTGGCCAAAACTACGAACCAACCCTAGTGCCTCAAATTAATTAATTATTTTTGGTTATTCAAAGAACATCATAGTTGATTCGACCACTGCAGCCTGGAATGTTTATGTTGTAAAATTAAAAGAAATACTTTGAGTGTTGTGGAATCCGTTAGAATAACAGCATATGAACATTTATATCAGTCAATGTCATAATTTGTAAAAAAAATAACATCCAGTGTATTAGTAAATGATCACAATTGAATTGGTTAGCAATAATTTAGAATTGGAAAATGCTATAGGGAAATAGACAATTATTGGTTAAACTATCCTGAATTATTATTTCATTCCTGTTGCAAATTAATTAAGTTATATTGGTTCATTCAATAAATTTGTGTTCATTCAGTTAATATATAGCACAAGCTCCATACTCTTTAAAGTTCTTTAATGATTATCATTACCTTTTTTAATATTGAGATATATTTAATCAAGGTTATAGCGCAGCATAAAAAATTATATTCTCATGAGGCTGATCCACCGGTAGAGTATCTGGGTATTCAATTTGTTTATATACTTTATATTTAGACACAAAGGGCTTGGCATCTTCCACTGCGAAACCTGCTCTGCATTCAATCAAAGTGATATTACCGCGGGGGGAAAACTATAATATTTATGTGAAGGTTATAAAGATAAGTTTAAATAAATTAATTGAGAATAATGAGGAGTCAAATATATATTTTCTTCACAAAGGAGAAGTGTGATTTTAACATCCCATCTGAAACTAACGTCATCTCAGACGGATCTATACCTCCCCGAGGGGAATGCGTCAGTCAGTAGTATGCCATTTCATATCTTAAATTTATGACAATTTGATACAATTGTTATTCTGTCAAAACGAACGCGTCGTCAGGGCAAGTAGTTTAAAACCCTTCAGAGTAGTATGATTGTTGAAAATAATATAATACGGTTGAAGAAAAATCCAAACTGTAAACTAAAATTTAACTAATATCACAATACTATCGCGGTACTGTAATTTACATCTATTTAGGAATGATATTTTTCGTAAATTATACTCGATATATTGTGAGTATAAGATAAACTTTATTTTAGTTCCTGTATGCATCTGTTGTTTTATTGTTCGTGCATAGTTAACGTTTTGGCCTTGATAAATCGAGTTAACTAAATAGAAAAAAGGTCACTTGTAAACACGTGGCGTTTGAAGTTAGCGAAATTAAAAATTCTTTAGTTCACAGTAAAAAGAGAGTTTACTTAGAAGAAACATTAAATCCAAAATTAGTTATACAAGTATTTATTTAAAAGTATTTTTGCAAGTATCATGAAATTCCTTCGGTATATTAACCAGTAAGACAAATCAGACATCAAATAATATTTTGATTTCGCTTTCACACAATGTATTTACTTCTAAAGATATTGTGTTCTTTATCGAAAATTGGTCTAAGAGTATTTGTTATGAATATTATACCCTGGAAGAAGTGTTGGTTTCACGACGTGGGGAGGCAACTGGAGACAACTTGTAATTCAGCTCAGTCGATGTTACTGATTAGTTCAGAAACCGACAACTAGTTGTATCGTGAATACTAGTGTTAATTTGACTACCCAAATTACAATTATGTGAGTAAACCCTTTTCCGGGCAAACAATTGTCGACCCTCAATAAATGAGGAAGAACTAAATAAAGCATTTTCCAATTCCACACAGTTGTGTGAGCGTGTGAGACCCAAGGAAACTGGGATTACGTATAACTGTTCGTCAGCTGCTGCGGCTGAACATTCGTCCGCAACATGTAATATCTACAATTTACAAGGTCTGTAGAGCATTGTAGCCCAGGTTTGGTTATTCCCATAAGACTAATGTTCGCACTTAAGATGTCGTCCGAGGCCGTTCAGGTGGTGCGTAACATCACAAACCTAGAAGTGCTGCAAATCTTACAGAGGACAATAATGGTACAGTTTTTAAATTACCGCAGGACTACTTGGATATACAGTATTCCTTATTTTGAACGTTTTACGTTGATAAATTTAACTGATTGTTTTGTAATTAACGTTTGGGAATTAATAAACCAACACAGTATGTCATATAATTACAATACACAAAATAACGTTCAACATCAATATACAACTAAGAAAATAAAAATTGTCATTTGATTGATCATAATTTAAAAAATACTAATGTGGTCTTAAACTTATAATAAAACAACATGTTGGTTTTATAAAGATAAGAAAGTAAGTAAGCAATTAAAGAATGGTTTTAATTTATTTCTAAATCAAAATTATGAGGTTAAAAAAGTACGCTAACGATAAATGTCGTGTTTCCAGCAACTCTGAAAATTGGACTGTTGATCACGTGACATTAAAGCTGTTTCTGGACTTCAAACGAGGTCTTTTTCGGTTAATTATAAAAACCGAAATAAATCGACTGAACAGACCTGGAGAACAGAGTATGCTCTCTCTAAGAAAAACTCTCTCTACTACAACTTAAAGGATCTAAATAAATAGATTTTTGTTTACGTTAGTAACTTAATTTTGAATACTATTGCAGATGTCAAGGCAGTCTTTGAGTTGAAGTTTGCTATGACGGACAGACACTGTTGTATTCCAACAAATACTGGTTGTCGCTGAAATCACGTTGTCTATTATTTTAACGGTCTCTGCCGATTTAGAAAGTAGGGACAGGTACGTCAAAATCGGTGCTATGGAAAACAAATCCAATATGGCAAACAGTCCTCCAATCCTAAACATCTTTTCCAAAGCCGTAAGAATGGACAATCATTCGACATCCGATGTTATATGCCATATAATTAATTCCGTGTAATTTTACGGATACTGTATGTTACAATCTCCGGGTCTTAAACTTACTGACTTCATAGCTTAACTGATTCTTTTTCTTTAATTACAAGACTCGCGTCTTTTTGTAAATGGTGTACCGAATATTCGCGAATAAACAGGAGTTTAAGGTAGTGTGTGTTTATTTTAGGGGTTAGCCGTCGTTAATTTTTTTTGAATCGACATTCTTATGTCAATGTTTACTATACTAAAGTAAATGCAAAATAGGAAAAATGTTTAAAGAACATTTACCGTGGAGTTGAATCAAAATTAATTAATGTTTGAAGAAAACTTGTACAATCGACGAGAGGGTGGAGGGTGGAGGCAATCGCTGCCTAATTGCAGAGGTGATGGAAGGCTGTTTACTGCAGGGATCATTGGCCCATGGGGACACTGCAGTTTCAAGCCAACCTCCAATGATATAAAAACTGGCGCTGCCTACTCGCAGTGCACCCCAAGTTTGTAACTTTTATTTTATTCCTTTTTTATAAACCGAACCAAAATTTGATTATTCAGGTTGCCTTCTAGCATGGTTGTTTATTTATGACATGCAGTTAACTGAGTGCGAATGCCAACAAGAGATAGCGCCACAAGTAACTTCGAAGCATATTTTTAATTCCTGTTACATAAATAGCATTAATGGTTTAAAGTCGTAAATACTATACAATTTCACAAAGACGCAACTGATTTAAATAATTGCTAAACTGTTAACTGAAATAAATTATACTAACGTAGGTATACATATTAAATCAAAAGTAAAAAGGTCACATTACA
This sequence comes from Allygus modestus, assembly GCA_963675035.1. NCBI lineage: Eukaryota > Metazoa > Arthropoda > Insecta > Hemiptera > Cicadellidae > Allygus > Allygus modestus. The sequence goes on along the minus strand of OY776113.1, from coordinate 37,682,714 downwards.
TCGTCATTTTGTAGAATGTTAGCCTTACATTCTGCGTACGCCAACGTCTTTAGCTAATATGATAGGACATTATTTAAATTGCATTAAGTGCTCAGATTCAATAAAATTATTTTCTAGCAGTCAGACAAGTTACATTTTAAACTCTCAAAGTATGAAGCTTCAAACAGAAAAGGATGACCAATGTAAATGCTTTGAAAGAAAAACGAACGTAATGTAATACGATTTAATTTAATCTTACTACCGCGCTCAAAGAGTTTCTTTTATCTGCCCATTGTGAATATTCTCAAGTATCTAAACACATCCAAGAGTTTTCAAATACTTTTCGTTTAAAGTTAATGGAATTATATATTAAAGAAACATCACAGCATAATATAAATTGTATAGCACTACCGTTTCTTGAATAGTTTTAAAATAATTTAAACCGATCCAAATGGGCCAAAAATAAAAATGATAAAACAATGCAGCCTTTTGAGGGCACATTATTATTACCGGAAGCAAATTTGCTTCCCTGTGATATTTTTATGAAATAATCATTAAATATGTCTGATACCTCCTTTGGATATCAGTTTTCCATTGAAGTCCATGATCAGTTTTCCATTACTACTTTTGACTGAAACATTTAATTCAGGATGATGATTAGTAGTAACCCTATGTTCATTTATAATTTCCCAGACAGTCTTTGATTTAGTTGAAGGCGTATTTATTTTATTTAGCACCTGAATAGTATTTGATTATTTTATGCTATTACGACATTGGTTTTTCAGTCTAAGAAAGTATTGCCTAAGAGGGTTGGCTCGTTCCAGATCCTTAGTAAGGGTAACTTTACTGGATCACGTAGTTTTATCTGATTAAATTTAAATAAATCTTATTACTGAATTGGTTAAAACTATCACTTACTTTATTTTCTAGAAAAGCCTGATCCATGAAGAAGGAAATTGCAAATATAAATGAATTATTTTATCCTACATACTTGGAAGTCAACCCATGACTATTTTCCAAGAAGGTTTTTTTTTCTTAACCTCAGCCATCTGGGTATGATGGTCCGCCGGGGCAGTCACAAGAACAGAAGACTTGACATAATTTGAAAGGAGATCTGTGTAAATATGGTCAAAGCTCTTGAACTCTCTTGTTAAAAGACCAAACCGTCTTTCTCAAGTTATTACACTCCATGGTGTGTTTCAAGCCTAAGTCATAACAAACAGAAAGGTCGACATTTTAATCACCTAATACACGTGTGCTAAAGTTTTTTATCAAGAAAATCAGTTATGACGGTGGAAAGACATATCAAGAGAAGCAGAAAAGGGAGATGGCTTGTAAACAGCAATAATGAGGAAAACCACACCACCGAACGTAATCTTTGCGCAAGCCAACTCTCGCATACCTTCCCCAAAAAAACCTTGAAACATAGACATTTTCAGCAGGTAGTTTTTCCCTGACAACGATACAAACACCACCCTTATGACAGTTCCACGGAAAAAGGAAGAGGCTCCAGAAAACCCAAGAAAACTCAGAAAATCAAATTTATATGGATTAAGATGATGCACAGAGATACAGATATTTGGATCCCCGGAGTCAATGGCAGATTGACAAATATTTAGTTTGTATTGCGTTTTGGTGGTATGTGTTAAAAGTTGCACACTTTCTGACAGCGGCGAGATACTGGTTCTGTTTAAAAAAATGTTGTATACAGGCACTGCACTGCCTCAGGGGAAGGGATCCTTTTGGATTCAACAATAACACTAGGCGGAGACAAACTATAGGTATGAATTATTTGACAATTTAATTTTTCCTGAGCTATTGCAATGTACTATGAAACCAGTATAGCATCGTTTCTCGAATAGAGAGCTAAGAGACCAAAATTGGCCGTGAACAACATCAGATACTGTTTCCTGTATGGCAAACCTCTATCAAAACCACCTTGATGCAATTCCAAAACCACCTTTGGACATCTCGCTAGCTTAACGGTTAGCGTCTTGGACTTCGGTTCAAGGAGACACGCGTTCAAATCCCGGGATGTCCGCACAAATTTGAGGGGTTTGGACCGCTTTCCCTAAAAGCTTTTATGTACTCCACTAACAAAAATTCCGTTGGTGTTAAAATGAAAAAAAAGAGAAAAAACACCTTTGTGTGTTCAATTTTCCTGACTAACTTGTTTACAATACCAAAAAACACCTTCATTGTAATAAACAAAAATACAATTTGTTCCAGCAAAAATTATAATATTATAATTATTTTTAATCACTTTGCAACTTTATCTATGTATTTAACTACCTCACAAAACCTTGTATTATGATTAACAATCCCCGTTACATCAACTGTACTCGGACAATTATGGAGCGCCCATGACTGCCGGAAAGCAATATAAATTTACTGTTGTTAACTTCTTCAAACTTATGTTACGGTCATTAGTAAAGTAGAAGGACTGAGAATTTCGTGTTTTCCACAACTTCAAAATAATTTACCTTCATGAGATTCTTATTACTTGATTTATTTTGTTTTTGCTTAGGGTTTTCCAGTGAAGAAGTTTCTCTTTAGTGAGTAGTGTGGAAAGGGGACTTTTGGCTCACTTGATTTATGGCTTCCGGTCACGTGACCGAAAGCGCTGCGTCATGAAAGACGTCATCTGAGGCTGAGCCAGTGACGTAGGCGGTTTCGTGACGTAATGAGTGAAAGGTCAAAGTTCAAGGTCACGGGGAGGTAATTTTAAAAAAGTACTACCTCGCACGCGTAAAATCCGATTGTGATTCGATAGTTAATCGATAATAAATATCGAATGAAACAATCGAATGAAGCAATCGAATGATACGAGTGCGAGGTAGTACTATTACAAATATTACTTTATTTTATTTACAATAATCCATGTTTACAATAGTTCCCCGTTGTTCGTTGTCATCGATGTTGTTGATCCGGACGAGTTGCGGCCATCACTTCGCTTTCTGATGAAAGACGGTAGATATTTCGATTCCTGCGCAAAGTCCATGTTGTTTTTTGATGCGTAAAGTTCCAAAGATAAATCGTAACCGGACACAATGAGAAGTCTTAACTCTTCATTAAAAACCTCGAGGTCTTGGAAAGTCGCCAGATGAATAGAGTCATAATGAATACACCTAATTTTGATGGACATTTTAACAGAGAGCTCGAAGTACACTGGTCAAGAGCCGGAGGTGTACTGACTATTCGCTAGCTAGCGTTTTGGTATCAAACAAAATGGTGGGGGTAAAAGTGTGGTGGGGCGGAGCAGATGGCGGACGGCAGATGGCAGGCGGCAGGTGGCAGCTGGTGCGAGGCAGATGGTTGCTACTACATCCACCATCATTAGTCAAACGCTATTAGGGATGCCATTATTGCTTCTGCATCAGAAGATATTGTGCTAGAAACTTCATGTACTTGTATTTCATCATTTGTATTGTCAGCTTGCTCAATATTAAAAGAAGAACATGTGGAAGAAACAGTAGTGCCTTGTATTTGCGAATCCATGTGAACTATGCAAGAGCCGCAGGTATACTGAAGTGATACAAGCATGTAGGATAGACACTCGCCTTTACCCCCCACCACACCAGTTTCCCCCACCAAGTTTTCACATCGCACAATAACTACGGGACATGCATTAGTTAGGGTCTAGCTCTGGCTCTGTGAGGATCGGAGCTCCGTAACTGAAAACATTAACAATTCTTGCTCGACACTGTTTTTACGCAATCATAACAGTCACTGTGATCTAATTTATTGCATGTACTCATATGATGCATCTTGCGTAGCAGGCAACTTGCTAAGAATGTTTCAGCATGGAGTATTCTACGGCGAAATCGCTCACAATCCACTAACAGCGTAGACCTTCTATCTTCACAGTCGGAGAAGTAGAAGGTGGTGGCAGGCGGACTGTTGAAGGACACCTTCGTCATATTTCTGTAAAACTGTGACATCTTTAGAATAACACAAACTCTATAGGTAGATGTTAATCCTGCAAGAGCTGAAAGTATAATGATATAGCGCTAGCGTGTATGATACCCACCCGACCTACCCGCACCACAACGTTACCTCGGTATACTTTAAACTATAAATAACTTGTCGTAGTTTGATCCATAAACAAAGTATTTATTTATGTCAGACCTTGAAAGTGTTGTTTTCGCGCTATTTCTTCCCTACTCTTAGTCGAATCTGAATTCTATTCGCACCATCTTGTTCGTCTGATTAACCCGCGTAATTTGAGTACCCACTCGCTATACTTTAACCCAATAATAAAGAAGTTATTAGTATGTAACCTTGAAAACATTGGTTTTTTCGCTATTTCTGCTATACCGTTGGTCGGATCTGAACTCTGTTTGCACCATCTTGTTCGTCTGATTAACCCGCGTAATTTGAGTACCCACTCGCTATACTTTAACCCAATAATAAAGAAGTTATTAGTATGTAACCTTGAAAACATTGGTTTTTTCGCTATTTCTGCTATACCGTTGGTCGGATCTGAATTCTGTTAGCACCATCTTGTTTGTCTGATCAATTCGCGTAATTTGAGTACCCACATGACATACTTTGGACAAACTTTGTAGTTTTTCGCTTCTGCTACTATACCCTTGGCCGGATCAAAATTCTGTTTGCACCTCCTTGTTCGTCTGATCAATTCGCGTAATTTGAGTACCCACATGACATACTTTGGAAAAACTTTGTACCCCCCCCCAACATGGGTCATGTTCAAGGTCAAGGTCAAGGTCAAGGACTTTGGGACTTAGAAATTTTCACAAAGTGGGCTGCACAAACAAAATCTCCTGCCTATGTACAGGCCAAGTCCCTAACTTGAAATGCTTAGGGTGGTCCTGAAAAGGACCGTTTGAGTGCTGAAAGGTGGTCGGGACAGGGATGGTCGGGATCAGGATCGGTTCAAACTTTATTCTTCAAAACCCACTTTACCCTCCCATCTTTTCTGGTTAAGAATAACTCCTGTGTGTCGGGTATCAGAGGGGGTGGCGGTGGGAGAGACTGCGGCAGACGCACCTCGATGTAGTGGACGGTGTGTTGAAACAGGAACACGTGGTCCCCGTTGGTTGCCACATATTTATACTCCGTCATCCGCTTCAGATTTCGAAACTCGACCTTGGAGACTTCAAACGGCGTCACCAAGTCGTTCAGCCCCATCACCCTTGTCCGTTGCATCACCTCATCGACAGTCGGTGTCGGAGACGAAGGTTGAGCCGCCGATGTAGAAGGCCGAGGCTGAGCCGATGTAGAAGGTCGAGGCTGAGTCGAGGGTCGTTGTTCAAAATACAGCGGATGACCATGGAGATTCCGTTTGAGAGACTTCAAAGTTGAAGGTCTCTTAAACCCGCTCCTTCTTTCCGTCGACCTCTTCAAAGATTCCTTTAAGCGCTGGAGTTTTTCGGGAGTCAGAGGAGAAGACATGGTGTAAATAGGATGGAAGAGAAAATGGATAAGATAGAGTTGGATAGAGCACGTGTGTACTGGTTGCAAGCCAAAGCCAGAATGAGGCGGCAGACAGAGTGAAGCAGGTCGTAAAGTGAAACCTTGCCCTATCCATACATGGGTAGAAAGCTGAGGACTGGTTTAGAACCGGTTACGTCACCCCCCCCCGAGCTCCCTCGAGCCCCCCCCCTCAAGCACCCCCCCCCTCGAGCTCCCTCGAGCCCCCCCCCCATTTGGGTCATGTTCAAGGTCAAGGTCAAGGTCGAGGGAAAAATGTTCTTGGAAGTGCGGGATAAAATCCCGCAACGAAGCAGGGTTATCCCTTATCCCGCTTTCCCCTTAATATCCCGATTTCCCATTCTCCGTCTATATAACCCGAGATTTCGAGCGTCTCTTCGCAGTAGCCTGCCGCCCGTTGCGATGAACGTCCCACTGGGTTGCAGTGCCTGCTGCAGCGTAGGTCTGTTAAGTGTGCGTTGGGCCCGACGCGCAATTAAGAGATCCGCGCCCTTGCATGTTTAGTTAGTTTGTTTAAGCATGTTAGATAACGCTTGTAGTTTGCTGCTAGGTAATGTAGTTAGTCTAATATATATGTTAGTGTTTGGTATTGGTTTGAAGTGTTTTATTTACTAATAACATATGTACTCCCGGCCCTACAGGTCCCTCAACAACCTTGGTCAAAACTTGGGTTCACAGCAGCCTGACGCCGGGTGTTTGGGTCTACGTCCCACCGGGTTTCAGTGATACTGTTGACCTTTGCAAAACCGACCTCGGCTGTTTTTGTAAAAATAACGTTAACTGATTAATTTGTTTCTTTTACATAGTTGCTGGTAAAGTCTTTATTTTCAAAGTAATGTATCTTGTTTCTCATCCTTTTCCTAACCCCCTGACAATAAGGTTCGGCCCTGAAAACCGGCCTTGTCAATAAGATCAATACGGCCATGCAAACCGGTTGACACCACCTATCTCACCCATGAGAAACGTTAAAATCAGTCTCTTGTTTAAAATCAGTCTCTTGTTTGTTGTCTTGTGTCCCCTTCCCCAATACAGAGCGGGGAATAGAGCAGTATGTTGTGTTCTATTCCCCGCTTTGGCATTATGTCAGATGACCTTGACCTACTGACGGGACTTAGAAAAACCGTCGTTTGATCAAATATTGGAAGAAATGTGGACTTAGAGATATTTCATGCGGACAAGGTTGACACAAAAATGTTGTATTAAAAATAAAAACTGGAGGGGGAATAGTCTCCCTTGTTTAAACGTAGTACAGCTTGCTTCCAAAGTAAAATAGCAAAGGTAACACCTTTGCTATTTTACAAAATATTTTAACGTGTCCTTGACCCAGTTACCGGACTTGGAGCAATTCAGAGTATGTGATACAGTGTTGGAACAAACTACTGTCGAAGTCCTTGCCCCCCCCCTGATATATTCCTATAAAAGCGGGAGCAGCCCGCAGAGGGTTCGCAGTCGCAGGTCGACAGCCTAGCTAGCTGTTTGCCCGCGCTGTCCGCAATAGTATCTCTAGTATAGAGTTGGTACCACTGTATATTAGAGATGCTACCTTAGCTTAAGGCATGTCTGTTTATTATTAAGCATGTTAGAATAACGCTTGTAGTTTGCTGCTAGTAAATGTAGTTAGTTTAACTGTAGTTAGTTTGGTGTTGGTTTTAAAGTGTCTTTGAAGTGTTTTTATTTACTAATGAAATATGTACTTTTCTTTCACGCTCCCATTCAAAAAGGTATGGCACGAAAACCGACCTTATGTCTTTAAATATCTCAGGGGGGATTATGTTTCTCAAATAAACACCTTTCCTAACCCCTTACAAAAAGGTACGGCACGAAAACCGACCTTGAGTCATTACGGCATGAAAACCGGATGACTTTTTTTACCTATCTTAGCCCTCACTCACGAGAAACAGATTCAGTTAGTTTGCTTATCTTGGTTAAATCTAAAGGGATCTTGGTTAAATATTTGTAAAATTAAAGGGAATCTTGTTTAAATATCTGTAAAATTTAAGGGGATCTTGGTCAGGTGATTATTGTACTTCGGTTCGTAGTACTCTGGCGCCTACACAGTGATGAACGTCCTTGCGGTTTCAGAGTACGCGACTGTTGTAAACTGGCCATATTGCTTATCTTGGGGGATACATCTTCGGGGAAATAAACTTAAGGGGACCTTGGTCAGGTATTATTGTACTTCGGTTCGCAAAACTCTGACGCCTACACAGTGATGAACGTCCTTGCGGTTTCAGAGTGCGCGACTGTTGTTAACTGACCATTTTGCTTATCTTGGGGGGATACATCTTCGGGGAAATAAACTTAAGGGGACCTTGGTCAGGTATTATTGTACTTCGGTTCGTAGTACTCTGGCGCCTACACAGTGATGAACGTCCTTGCGGTTTCAGAGTGCGCGACTGTTGTAAACTGACCATATCGTTTGTTTGTTGGGTGAATAATTTTTCGGGGGAGAGGTTAGTGTTCCGTTATCAGGTTTATTGCCTATAATTGCGAGCTTTAAACTAGTCCTCTTCTCCTAATACAGAGCGGGGAATAGAGCAGTTTGTGGTCCAAGTGAGAATCACTTACTGCTCTATTCCCCGTTTTGGCAACATGTTCAGATGACCTTGAACCACTTCGGGACTTAGAGAAAATTATTGTTTGGTAAAAACATTTACTCTTACAATAATACCCCTTCCCTATCACTAACAAACCCCCCCCCCTCGTAAAACGGGTATATAGGAGGGCTTCCACCAGTGGTAAAATCATTCTGCTGCTTACACTTTCCGAGCGCAGTTCAGTTTCCGACATGTCCAGCCGTAGGAAACAATCTTCACCGAGGAAGGTTGAACATTCTCCATCTGCTCCGCCAGCTCCTTCCATCCTTCGGCAGGCGTTGATGCTGGCATGCGTTGTTCCTGCGGAGCCAGCACCACGTTCGATGCCAGCTCTTGACGTATCACCACCACTTCAAGCAAACCCTGTTGCTCCCCCGTCTGCTTCTTCATCTTCTTCATCGTCTTCATCTTCTTCATCGTCTTCATCGTCATCTTCTTCATCCTCTCCGGCTACTTCTCGCCCACCTTCTCCAGCTAGTTCAAGTTCTTCTAAATTATCTACATCGCCGAGGAAGGTTGGACAATTACCACTTACTTCATCTCTGGCTTCACCAGCTCCTTCCATTCTTCAGCAGGCGCTGGCAGACATTCTTCCACTGGAGCCGAAGCCAATCAGAGATGAGAACCCACCTTCTACATCAGGCTCTTCTACACGTCCGTCTGTAATTTTTAATAACCCGCAATCTCCTTCTGAGAATTTAAAACAATTAAAATGTCAATGTATATATATCTTCAAAAAAGGTCCGAAGAAAGGTGAACGCTGTCACAGGTCTTGTGTTTCAAATGAGGAAATATGCGGGTATCATTTAAAACTGAAACATAAGACTAGCGTTTCTCGATCTTCACCAATATCAACAGTGAACCCCAAAAAACTTCGAATTAATAGGCTTCGTAAAAACGAACGTTACTTTTTTGTTAAAAAGAAAGGTTTTCTAAAGGTGATTCTAAAATGCGCAGACCAACTGTTCTATTTAGCATTACCTAAGGGTATGTTCCACCCTGAAAACCCTACCAGACGAGACTATTTAATTCGAAACGAAAAGGGAGTCACTGTGTGGAAATCATTACCGTAAAATCAAAGTTCAAAAACCTATCTTCCAAATTTAAGTAAATATTTGTTTCTTTTCCAAATTAAAAAAAAAGTGTGGACAACCTATTTAAATTCTGTAGCATGCTGCAGAAGGTAAATAGGTTGTCCACACTTTTTTTTATAATCTTAAAACGACCTTGACCTAGATAGGCGCGGGTTTCGGGACTTAGAAAATTTTTGTTTGGTAAGATATTGGAAGATATATTTATTTCCTACAATAAAACTAGGGTCACATAGGCTAGAGATCATCACCAATCTTTTTGAAGAGAGAAATTTACCGATTATTGCAATAGGGGTTTGTCTTGTGTCTTTATTACACTACACGTTAAGTTAGCGACTTTTCCCGAACAAGACATCGAACCAGCTATATTCATTGTAAAAGGGTGGGGGTAAAAGGGTGGGGGTAAACAGATATAAGGCAGTCGGCTTCAGGGTATAGTTATTATTCAACTATGGATAGCCCAGGAGGATCGTCTAACTTAGATGCTAAAGGCAAGGAGGAGAATGATAGAGAGAAAAGAAGGCGTGCTAGAGAGAGAAGAAGGATTGCAATATTGAATGAAGCCTATAATTTATTACGAACAAAAGTACCTTTTCTTGAACCAAAAGCTTCAAGACTTTCTATTATAACACACGCCATAAAATACATTGAAATGTTGGAAATGTTGTCACAAAATACTTCAATTCAACTGCCTGAAGAATTGCTAGCAATAGAAATTGAAAAAATTTCTTCAACTAACTAAGAGTCTTTGGAAATACTGAACAGCGGAAGACAGAACGGGGAATAGATCAGTTTGTGGTCAAAGTGAGAATCACTTACTGCTCTATTCCCCGTTCTGGTAATAGTTTAAGGTGGCCTTGACCCACTTACAAAACTTTATACTCTGTTAGTATTAAATTGTTCATATATTGTTACAATAATACCCCATCCCTATCACTAATTACCCCCACCACTTAAATCGGGGGGTATAAAAGAGGTTTTTCATCAGTGCTTATCTCATTCTGCTACTTGAGTTAGCACTAGGATATATAGCAGCTATGTCACCAAAGGATAATATATTTCCTTCTGCAAAATCAACTGTGGGAAATATAAAACATATTGTGATTGAAAGTGAGGATGAAAATGAAGACGAATTGGGAGATGTTGAATTATTAAGTAATATGGATGCAATGGAAGATCTTGAATTATTAAGTGATATGGACAGTGATGATCTTGAAGCAGGATATATGGAACAAATTGAACCGTTAAGTGACGTGGAATCTGAAACCTATAGAATCTATCTGCATCTTCTCTGTTCTGAAGAAATACATGATGAAACTCCAACCACTAGTAGTAGTAGTTTGGATGGGTTATTTTTAGATAGCACACGAGGGGTATATCATATTCGTCGACGACTATTTCTTTCCGATGCTTCTGATACAACTGATTCCGATTCATCAAATGAGTCTGATTAAGTGTTGTTTTTTTCTATTCAACTGTCAAACTTTAAATACAGAGCGGGGAATAGATCAGTTTGTAGTCAAAGTGAGAACTACTTACTGCTCTATTCCCCGTTTTGGTAATATCGTTGTATAACCTTGACCCAGTTACAAGACAGAAAATATTTACCAGTTTAAAATATATTAAATTTTCCTGTTGCTAGAAAATTGTCCTTGTTAAATACAAAGCGGGGAATAGATCAGTTTATGGTTTAAAATGAAATCATTTACTGCTCTATTCCCCGTTTTGGCAAATATGCTCAATGTCCTTGACCCAAATACAGAATGTTGTAGCCTCCAGCTAAAAACTTAAACTTAACCTAAAACGTACCCCCACCACTTTTTCTAGGGTATAAATAGAGGTGCATTTGCAGTGTTTTTTCATTATTGCGTTGACCCTTGTGAAGAGCACGCCTACATTATGAATCGCTGCGATATTTGTAAAGCTTCTTTCAGAGATGAATGGCTTTTAACCATTCATAAAGAATTGAAACATAACACCAATACAAATACAGAAGAACCAAATGAAGAAGAATTAGATTCAATCGACCAACAATTAGCAAAACATCAAGAAGAACAAAATGAAGAAGGACACAACGAAGAAAAAGAAGAAAATGAAGAAAAAGAAGAAAATGAAGTTTCAAGACCAAGTGTCATTCATTATGCGCCTGGACCATCAGTAAATGTGGAACTACACGCCCGAGCACTTCCGGGTAATGTTGTAACCCATTTTAAAATTGACAATACAAAATTGAAACTTGAAGAATTTTTAAATAACGCAAAAGGATTGGTTAGCAAAACTCTGAAAAATGAATTAAAAAGATTAAATTTTATTAAATTTGGACTATTACTGGATACTTTATTTACAAACATTCAAAATGAAACTTCACCGAGAGGGTTCTTAACAAAAAACCGAACTATTATGTTTTCGTCAGATATTGATTCAATCGTATCTGAATGTTTTGAAGAGATAATGACAAAAATACAAGAACATGAAGGAAGAGGCTCTGGATGGAGTTTGTTAAGCATCACAGGGCTAGACTTAAGAGTACACAAACACGGCTATGGAATTCGAGGAAGTAGCTACATCCCTCTACCAACAAAGATTAGAAATACCTTATCCTGCGTCAACGTACAAAATCAAGATACTGAATGTTTTAAATATGCCATGTTGGTCAAATATGTAACAGACAATCCGATAAGACCAAGCCGCAAATATGAAGAAGTACAACATAGATATAATTTTCAAGGGATGACTTACCCTGTTGCTATAACAGACATTTCAAAATTTGAAAAGCAAAATCCTTCAGCTTCTGTCAACATTTTCGGCTTAGATTCGTCAAACAATGCGTACCCCTTGCGCATAACACCTATTGAGCGCAGAGATCATACGGATTTGCTATTGATCACTAAAGGGGACATATCCCACTATGTCTACATAAGAAACTTTGGAGCTCTTGTATCTAAACAAATATCAAAAAAACACGGAGAGAAAACCATTTGTAAAAGATGTTTTTGTCATGTAGGCAAACCATTAAGAAGGGGAGGTTCAGAATGGTTAGTAGAACATCAAAGGTTATGTAATGGAAACTATGAGGTTAGAATTAAATTGCCACATTCCAGCAGAGCGCAGATAAAATTTGACAAAGTAATACAACAATACCGTGTACCTGTTGCTGTTTACGCTGATTTCGAGTCTTCTTTACATCCGCTTGAACAACAAGAAGAGGACGTTACAAGAAGAAGCAAATACCAACTTCATTCACCAAACAGTTATTGCATACTAATTAAATCCACGTTGACTGAAGACCATCTTAAAAAATATGGGCTATCATCTTCTCCAAAGATTTATCGCGGTGATGAAGCAGCCAAATACTTTGTCGATGATCTGTATGACATAGCTGCAAAGGTAGAAGAACTGTATAGAACAAAGGTACCCATGTCACCTATGGAAGAAGAAGAGCTTCAACATTATGATTCAACAACAACGTGTTATCTGTGTAATAACACCTTTACACTGGATAACGTTAAAGTTCGTGACCACGATCATCTTACGGGAGCGTACAGAGGTGCAGCCTGTAACGCTTGCAACTTGAACTACAAACTACCATATTTCATCCCAGTAGTTCTGCACAATCTGAGTGGTTATGATTCGCACTTCATAATCCCCGAACTAGGAAGAGATAATGGAGCAATAGACGTTTTGGCTACTACAATGGAAAAATTTATAAGCTTTTCAAAAAAGGTGGGTAAAATTAAATTAAGGTTTGTTGATTCATTTAGATTTATGCCTTCAAGCCTCATGAAATTATCTGAAAATCTAAGAAGAACAGATTTGATAGAAACAAGATAAATTGTACCCAATAGTAAAATGGATTTGGTTCTTCGAAAAGGAGTCTTCCCCTATGACTACATCGATGGACTGCATAGATTTGATGAAACATCACTACCTCCAGCAGAACACTTCAAAAACAAACTTAATGATTCGGAAATATCACTTGAGGACTATCAACACGCACGTCGAGTATGGAACGAGTTAGATATGAAGACCTTAGGAGATTACTCGGACTTTTATGTCAAACTAGATGTAACTCTTCTTTGTGATGTAATGGAAGAATTCCGAAACACCTGTTTTGCTGCATACGGTTTGGACCCTCTACATTCGTATACTTCACCAGGATTAGCTTGGCAAGCCATGTTAAAAGAAACAAAATGCAAACTCCAACTTTTAACGGATATTGACATGGTTTTAATGGTTGAAGCTGGAGTAAGAGGCGGATTGACCCAAAGTGTTACCAGACATGTCAAAGCCAACAACAAATACCTTCCCGATTACGATGAAACCAAACCGTCAACCTATTTAGGATATTTCGATGCAAATAACCTGTACGGATGGGCAATGTCAAACCCACTTCCTTTTGATAACTTTAAATGGATTAATCCCGACTCTATTGGCGATATTTTACAAATTCCGAAACATGGTGACACTGGATATATTTTGGATTGCGATTTTGAATACCCAGAAAATTTACATGATCTTCATTATGACCTTCCACTTCTTGCTAAAACAGAAATTTCACCAATTGGAAAACACCCCAAATTAATGATGACATTAAATAATAAACAACGCTACGTGGCTCACTTTTGGGTGGTTCAACAAGCTATCGAATTAGGACTACGTCTAACAAAAATTAATAGAGTTTTGGAATTTTCTCAATCATGCTGGTTGAAACCCTACATTGATTCAAATACCATCAGAAGAGCAGCAGCTACATCAGACTTTCAAAAAGATTTCTTTAAATTAATGAATAATGCGATATTTGGAAAAACATTGGAAAACAAAAGAAGACATAAAAATGTTAAACTTGTTACCGACGCAAAAAAATTACAGAAACTAGTACAGCAGCCAAATTTTGGAACATCTATAATTATTAATGAAAAACTTGTAGCAGTGTCCATGAAGAAGACGAGTGTGAAGATGGATCGTCCTTTGTATATAGGCATGTCAATCTTGGACATCTCAAAAACACACATGTACGACTTTCACTACAACAAAATGGTGGCGTTCTACGGAAGAGAAAATATATCTATTACATATATGGACACTGACGCTTTCATATATCGCATAGTAACATTGGACATGTATAAAGACTTACGTACATTTATTTACAAGAACGACTTTGACTTCTCCGATTATCCAAAAGATCATCCAAACTACGACAATGGCAGACACAAAAAAGTACTAGGCAAATTCAAGGATGAGGCTAATGGTGTTCTACTTGAAGAGATTGTTGCACTGATGTCTAAACTATATTCTTTGAAACTCTATAATGAAAAAGAAGAAGAAGAAGAAAAGAAGAATAGCTATATTAAGAAAGCTAAAGGTGTAAAGAGTTTATATTTAAAGAAGAAAGTGCATTTTGAACACTACAAGCAATGCTTATTTGAGGATAACATCATTACAGCTAAATTCAACACCATCAGAAGTTTTAACCATCAGCTGTACAGCGTGACTGAAGTTAAAAAGGCGCTATCCTGTAATGACGACAAAAGACAAACCCTTCCAGACAAAATCAACACATTGCCATTCGGCCACTACTCCCTCAACCCTATTGACGAGTAACCTTTTCATCGTCTTAGATCCTTTATCCTTTTCCTTTCCGTAAAAAAAGGGGAAACACAGCAATGTTAAGCTGTGTTTCCCCTTTTTTTACACAAGTTTTGAATGACCTTGAACTATATATATATATAAGCAGATTTATACCAAAGAATATTTAATACCATATCAGCTACCTTCGTGAAACCATCATGTCAGACCTGAAGGAGAAGATTATTAATGAACTACACAAACCTGCAAGAATAAAGTTTCCAAGAAGAAATACTGTTATAAAAGGGATAAATGATCTATATCAAGCGGATTTAATTGAAATGCGACCGCATAGCAGAATAAACAAAGGATTCAAATATATACTCACAATTATTAATTGTTTTACAAAAGTTGCAGACGCTTTGCCTCTAAAGGACAAGACTGGTAAAAGCGTAACAGAAGCTATGGAAATAGCCATAAAAAGAGATAAAAACAAAATTAAACATTTACAAACTGATGATGGAACAGAATACTTTAATACAAACTTTGCACAGTTAATGAATAAATATAAAATAAATCATTATTCTACAAATTCAGAGAAAAAATCAGCTATTGTAGAAAGATTCAATAGAACTTTAAAAGGAGCACTGTATAAACAATTTTCAAAAAGAGGTTCTTACGTATGGTATGATGTTTTACCACAATTAATAAATGATTATAACAACAGGTTTCATAGAACTATCGGTATGAAACCTAACAAAGTAAATAGAAGAAATGCAAAAGATGTATTAAAACGCATAAAGAAAAATACAAAGCCTAAAGTAGAAAAAATGCAGCCAAGAAAATTTAATGTAAGTGATAAAGTACGGATTAGTAAATATAAGGGAGTGTTTACCAAGAAATACCTTCCCAATTGGACGAATGAAGTTTTTACAGTGTATAAAGTGCAACCGACTGTACCTGAAACGTATATCTTAAAAGATAACAAAGGAGATTTGTTGCAAGGTGCATTTTATGGACATGAAATGTTAAAGTCAACAGTAGGTGATGTATATCTTGTTGAAAAAGTGTTACAAAGAAAAAAGGACGCAGTTAAAGTGCGGTGGTTAGGGTTTAACAAAACTGAGGATTCATGGATACCTATAAAGGACTTGGTTTAATGCAAGCAACTCATTTCATCGTTAACCTTTGAGCAGGATGGAGATTATTCACCATAAAGATCGATTTAATATTAATAACATAGATGATTTAACTGTGGATAACGTTAAAATCAACAATGGTAAACACGGTCGTTTACTTCCAAACACTGTTCGATGTATAGTAAGTGGCCCCTCAAACTGCGGAAAGACCAATGTTGTCTTTAATTTGATCACTAATCCGCAGGGATTAAGGTTTAATAACCTATATATTTTTTCAAAGTCTCTACATCAACCAAAGTATCAATTGCTGGATAAAATCCTATCTGATGTGTCTGATGTTAATTTTTACAAATTTAACGCTAGTGATAGTATTATGCAACCAAACGAAGCGAAACCGTATTCTGTATTTATATTTGACGATGTATCTTGTGAAAATCAGGATACTATTAGAAACTACTTTGCCATGGGAAGACATAATAACATCGACAGCATATATATAGGACAAACTTATAGCAAAATCCCAAAAGAACTTATCAGAGATAATGCAAATATTCTAATTGTATTCAAACAAGATGATACTAACCTAAAACATATATATAACGATCATGTGAATGCGGATATGCCATTTGAAAAGTTTAAAGAGCTTTGCGGAAAAGCATGGGCGGAAAAGTATGGATTTTTGGTTATTATGAAAGATCAAGCTATAAAAGATGGTCGTTATAGAATAGGTTTTGATAAATTTGTTTTAATACACTGATTAGCGGTATTACTGTACAAGTCGTCAAGGTGTGAAGATGGTTAACCAGGAAAAGCTATTAAAGGAAATAAAATCACTTAGTGATTCTATTAGACAAAAGAACCGAGCTTTAAAATCAGGTATAAATGAAAGAGAGCAATTTTTAGAAACAACATTCAAACATGTTACTGAACCTTTAAAGCGATTAGCACAAAATATGGAAAAACCTTCAATTCGCTTCGAAGGAGACAAAATGCTACCAATTTCAAAATATGAAGAAGAATTTCAGAATGATGAAAGTTTTGGTCAGTTACAAACATCTGAAGAAAGCGACGAGTATGAAGAAAGCGGAGATATAGAGGATTTAAAGGAAAAGGACATTGCAGAAGATACAAGTACAGAAGATACAAGTGTAGAAGATACAAGAGCAGAAGAAGAGGATATTAACCCATCCAACTTAAGCAAATTAGGCACTGATATTATGTTTAAAGGAACACTTGGAAGAACATATACGTTAAAAATGTTACACGCCGCACATGCTAATCGAAATTATCATACCTATGGAGCTAGAATAGAGGATAAAGGATTAATGATTGGAGATAGCAAGTTAGATATAAACGAAAATGATGATATAGTTATTGGAGATAAGAAATATAAAGGTACTAAAGGTTTGTTTGAACTCATCTTTAAAAATAATCCTAGTAAATATACTAAAAGGGATTTACAATTGTTTAAAAATATATTAGAGTATACAAATGCACATAGAAAGAAGTATTCCAAAGACCTACCTATTCATAGAAATCGGTCAGTAAAATATACAAGTATTATATCTAGTCTTTTCCCCTCGAAATCAAAAAAAGCTCAAATTAAAAGAAGAGCTTTATCTTCTGCTGAATTAAATGTTTTGCATAAAAAGAGAAAAACAACTGATCCTACCACATCTGGAAGGGGATTATTGAAAAATTTGTATAAAACTAATATAATATATTACAACGATATAAATAAGTTAGTTGATCGAATGAGGTTATTACATGAAGCTATGGAAGCCGGGCACACTGGTTTAGAAAACGAATGGGTAGCTTTGGTTGATGAACTGCGAAAACAAGGAATAATTGTTCAGTAGACGTACATATATAATAAGAACCTAAACGATAGCGATTCAGTTACATCATGAGTGTGGACAAGTTTGGACGGTACTCCGAGTTTGGAGTAAAATCTGGATATAGTGAAAAAAGAGCTGGGTTTCCGTTAACACCTGACGGCAACTATAATTTTGAAGGAAAAGTAATTCAAAATGTTGGTGATCCGCTTATGTCGTCTGATGCGGTTACGGTACAGTACATGGAAAAAAGAACCCCAACTGTACACGAAGATCATTGGGGGTTTTCCGGTAAAAGGTTAAGCAATATACAATATCCCGTTTATGATGGTGAAGCAGTAAAATTAGCTACTCTAAAATTGTTAACGATTTACAAAAGGAATGAAACCGACACAAGCTATGATGTAAAAAAATTAAAATTATCAAATGTAGGTGATTGTGAGCAGGATGGAGACGCTGTAAATAAGAAAATGTTTGATATTGTACACAAGAAATGGACTACGGAATATGAAAAACATTTGGAAAGGTTTGGTGCAGCTCTATTCCATTATATCCATCGGGCTTCAGGAAGAGATGCAGCTTCAGATGTTGACAGTCACAATTATTTAGACTGGAAAAATATACACAATCCAGAGAAACCTAATCAACGAGATAAACCGTCTGAGCCTTCTAAAGTCAAGACATTAGGAAAGGGAGATAAAGTGAATGTGATTAATGAACCAACAGAAAACAATGAAGATTACATAAGAGAAAAAAGAATTTAAAATACCCCCATGATAAGGGATAAAGCTTCAGTCATCTTCGAGAGACGATACAGAGAGGATGATGGAATCCAATATTACTGCGTGGAGTTTAATATCTCAAGAGCCGAGATTTCCCCAAGGAGTGTTGACAGATGGTTTTGTTCAACGGTTTGATAGATATATGGATTGGGAACAACTTTCCATACATTATCTCTTCACAATGACTATGTTAAGAATTTATTTTCACAGAGTTAACTGGATCCATATTTTACAAAGACAACAGTTTTCAGAAGACTTCCTCGTAGAGATGACATCAAATTTTAATAACTGTTGGGAAGTAATAAGTAAATATCAAAATCTCTCTGAGAATTACATTGACAATTTTAAAGATAAACTAGACTGGGATGTGTTATTCAATTACCAACGATTTAGTGGCAAGTTTCTAAGGAAACATGACAACTATTTAAAGTTTATTCATTTTACCGAAGACAACAATACCATCACCAGCGGAGAAACATCTGGAACATCTTCAATTACACCTTATTTCAATTTTTACTACTTCTATTTAATATGTCTAAATTTAATTAATAAATCCATTTCTATATAATAAATGGATTTTAAACAGTATATAATACAAGAAACCAAAACTGATATAACATTCATTGTAAAACATTTATAGAGTGCACCTACTGATTGTAGGTTTTGCTATAAATAGTCATGTCGAGGGTTAAACGCATCAGTCATAATCGAGAGAGATTACAGAGAGGAAGGGGAATAGCATCAACAGCATTTTCTCTATTAAGTAAACCGGTTGGAGCTATAGTTAACAAGGCGATTGATTTATTACCTGTGGAATTACATTTACCTGGAGGATATCAATATTGTGGTCCTGGAACCAAATTAGAGAAACGTCTTGCTAGAGGAGATCCTGGAATAAATAAGCTCGATCAGGCTTGTAAACAGCACGATATAGCGTATTCCAAATTTGGTGATACTAAAAATAGATCAATAGCAGATAGAGCACTTGCTGAGAAAGCTTGGCAAAGAGTAAAATCTAGTGACGCGAGTATTGGTGAAAAAGCAGCGTCTTTAGCAGTAACAGCAGCAATGAAAGCAAAAACTACGTTTGGAGGAGGAAAGAGAAGAAGGCGTGGGAAAAGACCCGCTAAGAAACAAGGAGGTAATATCAGAAGAAAACGTCGATCTACTAGTGGTAAAGGTAAAAAGAAACCAACAATATGGTCAATGATAAAAAAGGGAGGAGGATTATACCTAAGACCGTATCGTGTGTATTAAATAAGAAAGAGCAATTAATAATTAAAAACAAAGAATTAACCAATGAAGAACCGATTACATATGCTTCTTGTTTGAAAATCCCATTTTTTAGAGGAGTATTTATGAAAGATGAATTACCGGTTAAAATGTGGAAAAATGAGACTGGTATTGTAAATTTGGATAATAGTGAAGGATTAGGCACTCATTGGGTGTGTTACAAGAAACTTGGTAAAACCGTTTATTATTTCGACAGTTTTGGAGACCTTCCACCACCGAAAGAACTTCAACGATACTTTCGTGCGGTAGAAAATGTTTTTTACAATCATACAAGAAAACAACCTGATGATACATCCATTTGCGGTCATTTATGTTTAGACTTTTTAGCTAAAAGTGTTAGTCAACTTTAAGATGTCCTCGTATACAGTGTCATTAACCGGTAACTCATGTACTTTGCGCAGTATTCTGTTTCCAGCGCTACGTTTGCAAAAAGGAAGACTATGGGAAGCCGCATTATTGGATTTAACAACATATAACTCTATTCCAAACATTAGTGAAGGAATTAATAACAAAATACATTATTACAAGACAAAAGATGATAAAGGAAAGTATTCAGCTTTGGAAGAATTCAGTTTACCAACAGGAGCTTATGAAATTGATAATATAAATGAAGTTATACAAAAACATATGGGAAAACAAAATATAACGATAAAAGGCAATAACAATACAATGAAAGCCGAAATTACGTCTAAGTATTATATTGATTTTAGTCAAGAACATTCAATTGGTAGTTTATTGGGGTTTTCTAAGGAAACAAAAGTATTAGAACCTAATAAAACTCATTCTGGGAATAAAACTGTGACGATCATCAAAGTTAATAGCATAGACATTACATGTAACATTATACAAGGATCCTACAGAGATGGAGAGAATCGTCATATATTACACACATTCTACCCATCAGTTGCACCGGGTTTCAAGATAGTAGAAAAGCCTCAAAACCTTGTGTACCTACCGTTAAACACCAGTTTCATTTCAGACATCGTGCTGAACATAGTGGATCAAGACGGAAACCTTATTGACTTTAGAGGAGAAGCTATTACTGTAAGAATACATATAAAATCATCCGCTTAGACAATGGGGTTATCATTTAAAAAGAGAGAGCCAACAAGCAAAGAGGTCAGTAGCTCATCAGCTGTAGAAGGATTAACAAGTGACAACATTCGTTTTCTAGAAGAAATTGGATTAAAGGTCATTAACAATGGATATACTGGATATAGCGCAGGGTCCAACATTCGACGAGACCTTATGGGAAAAGGAATATCACACGCACAACCCTTACGCTTCGTCCAAATTAAACAATAACGATGAAATTAGGATTCCTATACAACAACAAGACATTTATACTCTTCCATGCGAAAGTTATTTATATATTGAAGGAAAAGTAACAAAAAATGATGGTACTGCTGGAACCACTGTTCCGTTCATAAATAATCCTATGGCATTTTTGTTTGACGAGATTAGATATAAAATTTCAGGAGTTACAGTCGATTCAACAAAAAAGGTTGGAATTTCCAGTACATTGAAAGGATTAGCGTCTTTAACACCAAATGAGAAGAATTTGTTAGCTGTTGCAGGATGGGTTGCACCAGACAAAAGTACAATCGCTCCTGACTCTTCGGGAAACTTTGATTTCTACGTACCTTTAAGATTACACCTAGGATTTGCTGAAGACTACAGAAGAATAATAATAAATGTAAAACAAGAACTAGTTTTATTAAGATCATCAAACGATAAAGATATTATTAAAGCAGCTACTGGAACAACTGATGCCAATTTAGACTGGAAATTAACATTAGACAAGATTGTTTGGAGAGTACCACATGTGCGACTAAATGATGAACACAGGATTACATTATTAAGAAAGTTAAAATCAGATCGAGACATTGTAATGCCATTCAGAAGCTGGGAGTTTCATGAATACCCCGTTTTACCTACAACACAACGGCATACATGGACTGTAAAAACTTCTACTCATTTGGAAAAAGCGAGATATGTAATATTTGGATTACAAACGAAGAAGAAAAGTATAATAACTGAAAATGCTGGTGAATTTGACCATTGTAAATTAACAAACTGTAAAGTGTTCCTGAATTCACAATTCTGTCCCTACGACAACTTTAATATTTCTTTTGATAAAAAAAGGTACAGTGTTTTATACGATATGTACGCTAGGTTCCAAAATTCATATTACGGCAAAACAAATACACCTCTACTATCTCCCGTACAGTTTGAATCGAAAGCTCCGATTGTTGTAATTGATTGTTCCAAACAAAATGAATCTGTAAAATCGTCTAGTGTTGATATAAAAATAGAAATGGAATTTCAAGAAAACGTACCTGCGAATACATCTGCGTATTGTTTAATTTTGCACGATAAAATTGTTACATACACACCGTTGACCGGTATTGTAAAGACAGTATTGTAAATCGTTGTACCACCACCGGCACCGCTACTGTCGCTAACCTATAAATAGCGGAGCAACAATGCAGGTCTTCAGTTGATCGTCTATCGTCGCATGGGTAACATCTTCTACAAAATGAGTTCTCCATCTGTTGTACAAGGTGATGCAGAGGTAGCACCGTTATTGGAACGTGATAATACTAGTGAAGCAGAAATCATCAAGGAAATAACTGCATTTTTAAAGTTTGGTAAAAGAGATAGAGAGGAGGAAAGTAATGCAGACCCATCAAAGGTAGTGCCAAAGAGGAAGAAGAAAGTTGAAGAAAATATTCCTCCTCACATTTTAACTGAAGTTTTTTTGCGAATCTTTTACCCCATCTCAGCATGCATCAGTAAAAGTGTATCAGTTGGATTGATGAAGTCATTGGATTATTCCCCTACAGTAATACTACACCATGGAACAAAAAAGGTTTTATTTTCGCAAAATGCTTGGGAGTCATTTTTGAAACATGTACATTTAATAGAATGTTATTTAACCAACAGTTTGTGTGGAAGGAAAACACATATTCGACTTTTGGATTGTGACAATGAAATCGATATTGTTAAACATCGCGGACAACTACAAGTGCGAATTAGAGACTTGACTCAACATGAAAATAAGATTCTACTGTCACGTGAAGAATTCTACGTTTTAAACTACGCAACAGAACCTATTACAAGGTACATGAGACAGTTGGTATTTGCAAGCGCTATTATTAAAGAATATTTGGTCGATACTTTGGAAAAACAACCTGATAGCACCATCGTGTACGGACCTGTGGATACATCTATTTTTAATAGAATACCTCATGAAGTTTGCATGTGGAGAAAGTTAAAGGATTTTGAACCACTTGTAGAAATCGCTACAGAAGCTACAGAAGAAACAATACAGGAAGAAGAAGAAACGGAGAAACAAGAAGAAGAAGAAAACGAAACACAAGAAGAAGAAGTTAAAAAAGACTAAAGTTTGACTTAGTAAAGAAGAACACACGTGGGGTAGGCCTATTGGGGACGGTGCCCACGTTAAATATACACCAACGCGCCTGCAACTGTACGGCCTGGTATTTAACCTACCGTGGTGTGGAAAACAGTTTAGTTGATCGCTAGGTGCCATGATGAGCGGAGGGGATGAAGAAGTGAGTGTAAAGCCTTGTGTAATAGAATTTCAAGCATTTCGAAATAATGATGATAGGTTTATTATCAAGGAGTTAGTAATTTTAGACTTGCTTACATTTGTAGCCTACCCATTCACGTTTGAAGCTCCTTTTTCTTTTAACAAACTTAACACCAAAGCAAAAAGTACAAACAAATGGATAACAAACTACTTTCATCACATACATTGGTATGAAGGATTTATAAGCTACAGTAATCTGCACAGTATTATGTTTAACTTTTGCAAACAATATTCACATATATACACAAGAGGATTAGAAAAAAAGAACTGGATACAAAAGTACACGCACGGTGATGTTTTCGATATAACTATCAGTAAAGACTTTAACATTAATCTCGGTAATATTTGCGTCGCTGCAAAAGATCTTAAACACGGCCAAACAAACTGTGCATTGTACAACGCATATCGTTTGGCTGCTTACTTGAAACAAACGCAGGAATGTGGTGGGGGTAGCGGAGAACAGAAATGTGGTGGGGGTAGCGGGGCCTATAAATACGAGGAGACAGCACCGCTCCAGCACGAGTATTATTCGAGACTCCGAAGAGGCAACATCACAGAAGACACCACAACCACCACTGACGAAGATGGCATCACAACAGTTTCTACAAACACTGGTTGATCAATTCAACACTCATTCAAAATCCGACCTTCTGCTAACTAAAAAGTGTTCAGAACTAAAAGAACAAAAACACTACATTATTCATAACATCAAGAAAGTGGAAACCACACATGGAGAAGCAATTCTAGTTTCATTGAGCGAAGGACCTTTCACTCCAGGAGATGAGCCGAAGTTTCAAGTATTTCTTCCAAAACGATTTGTTCAACTGCTACAAAATGAAGATTTGCGAGATATTCAACCGGGGACGTTGTATTTGGTATCACACGGTGTAAGCGGCAACAACTCTACGGAACTC
Source organism: Allygus modestus (assembly GCA_963675035.1). Taxonomy (NCBI): domain Eukaryota; kingdom Metazoa; phylum Arthropoda; class Insecta; order Hemiptera; family Cicadellidae; genus Allygus; species Allygus modestus. The sequence continues at coordinate 37,658,449 of OY776113.1, read as the reverse complement.
ACTCTGCACATCACGCATATTTGTACATAATGTCTCTGTTTGTATTTCTCTGTTTGTATTTCTAGTCATTAATGTTAGACTTAAGCTTATTGTATTGTAAGATGTTTGTTTAAGAAAGAAAAGAAAGAAAAAAGAAAAAAGAAAAACAGCAACACAGCAGTATATTATTTTATATACTGCTGTGTTGCTTTTTTTTAAATTCAAATGGGTGACCTTGAACTTTCATTCAGGGTTAACTTATGCAGAGGTATAAAAGAGAGGGAGCAGTGAAGTTAGTCTCAGTCTTGTCTAACACACGCTGCAGCTAACATGTCGGTGCCACCTATGAACAATTTATTTTTCGATAACAATTTGAAGACATATTGTTGCGAGTTACAATGTTTTAAAATACCAGGCGATCAAGTTGACGGGAAAGCCTGTCGTAAGTGCAAGTGTTTCAGCTATTGCATATGTAGATGTAAAACGTATCAAATGAACCGACAAGATAAAATACAAGACTTACGCCGACGGCTTGCATTACTTTGGCGGCGAATGGAGTAGCAACCATCTGCCGCGCACTTGCCACCTGCCGCCTACCATCTGCCGCCTGCCATCTGCTCCGCCCCACCACACTTTTACCCCCACCATTTTGTTTGATACCAAAACGCTAGCTAGCGAATAGTCAGTACACCTCCGGCTCTTGACCAGTGTACTTCGAGCTCTCTGTTAAAATGTCCATCAAAATTAGGTGTATTCATTATGACTCTATTCATCTGGCGACTTTCCAAGACCTCGAGGTTTTTAATGAAGAGTTAAGACTTCTCATTGTGTCCGGTTACGATTTATCTTTGGAACTTTACGCATCAAAAAACAACATGGACTCTGCGCAGGAATCGAAATATCTACCGTCTTTCATCAGAAAGCGAAGTGATGGCCGCAACTCGTCCGGATCAACAACATCGATGACAACGAACAACGGGGAACTATTGTAAACATGGATTATTGTAAATAAAATAAAGTAATATTTGTAATAGTACTACCTCGCACTCGTATCATTCGATTGCTTCATTCGATTGTTTCATTCGATATTTATTATCGATTAACTATCGAATCACAATCGGATTTTACGCGTTCGAGGTAGTACTTTTTTAAAATTACCTCCCCGTGACCTTGAACTTTGACCTTTCACTCATTACGTCACGAAACCGCCTACGTCACTGGCTCAGCCTCAGATGACGTCTTTCATGACGCAGCGCTTCCGGTCACGTGACCGGAAGCCATAAATCAAGTGAGCCAAAAGTCCCCTTTCCACACTACTTTAGTGTAACTCATTTGCAGATACATATTATGTGTCCTTAGAATCCTTAGAAGCTAACACATCAAACCTATACGATGTATCTATTACGATATATGCCAGTTTTCTTAATTTACTTTTTCAGAATGATTTTACGCGCTAATACTTTACCTGTTACCGTGCCAATAGTCTGTGTAGACTTGCAGGAAAGGAAAACAAGACAAGACGGGGTCTAATACCATGCCCCAAAAGGCTTCACATTCCGAGAGTTTCTACAGTAGTAGTTGTTAAAGTTTTAAAATACGTTAGAGTCCCAGAATTAGTCATCAATGTGGCACCTGGCGAATCAGGTGACGGTGAGACGATTATGACGTGTAGGTGTCGTGTAGTAATCGGGCATGCAATTTAATAATATATTTAACCTAATTCTGATATAGTTTCTTACAGTCAGTATTTTGTAACATTCAATTTTGTTAGTCGTTGGCGAAGTGGTCAAGGCGACGGACGCCGGAATCATGGCAGCGGTCCTGCCGAGGGTTCAATTTTACCCAGTCCTGGCATGCAAATTTTACGGCTCACCCTGCTTTGTTGGATACGTCCACGCACATATCTAGTCTATTAGGACGTGCAACGTAAGGCAAAAAGAGGCTGCCAACCTCTTTAAAAAAGTGCATTCTTATTCATAATATAGCAAAGCTTCACGCTAAATTCAACGTGAACATTAATTAATAATCATAATATATTACTTCTCTGTGGTGTAAGAGATTTATGTGAAATTTGTCTATTAAAAATTGTTTATAATATTCAAATGTATATTAAACATGACGGGATAGAAAACATCCAAAAAGTATATTGTGATTTTAGCAGAGTTTTTTCGTTATCGGCTATGGTGCGAGATGGCCTCTTATTAAAAATAATATCTTCACTAACTGGAAACCACCTTGGCACTAAGAAATATGACCAAAAATATTGACCCGAACCATGCATACTAGCTACAGTTTGTAAAATAATATGAAAATTAGTTATAATGTGTTTATAAATATTGCCTTGTGTGGTGTAACTTGTGTTTCCCGGTATTTCATGCATACAAGACACATTTTACATTTTTAGCTGGTTAACATTACAAAATCAGAACAAGCTGTAAGCTGTGATGCACCCATTTTTCGGATAAAAACATTAAACACAGGGAGCCGGACACACAATACAGCAGTACAATGTTGAACGGTACATACATTCACGTCTACAAGAGCAATACTCTTTTACTATTTACAGACCCAAATTACAAACATTACTTTAATTACTAACTAGTATTTATTATTGATACGGAAGCTCAGAGTTTCGCAACAAAAAACAATCAATCACTAAGCAATAAAACTGATGTTTTAAATAAACAGGCTATGACGATGTTCCGATGTTCTTATAAGCCAAACCTGCACAAAGCGGCATCTTTCCCAAATTGCCACTACTTACAATTTATATGAGGACATATGATGATTGGTAATGAGACTGGTGATCATGTAGAGGATGGTGAAAAATATGTTAGCTGGGAGCTGGTACCGATCCAAAAACAGCTCTCCGTTAATGTTATGAGCAAAACCTGCTAAACCTGGTGCAAAACTGGCCCCTTGTCACTACTATAATTGCTTTCAAGGACTCGTCAAGGAAACAGCTGCGGGCGGATGAATGCCAAGGGATGACCCAGGCCGGTGTCGGTTCCCCAGCGCAGAGTATCCTGAGCGCCGAGGCTTATTTCGTGTTCCAAACGCCAAGACCATAAATCTTGTGGATCTGTTTAGTAAAGTTGAAGATGGGGTTAAAACCAGTCCCAACAGTATGAACAATTGATAGTGCAATTCGATAAAACCGGTCCTATTTTATGCACCGGCTTTGGAATTAAAATTAAAAATACGGTTTTTTAAGCCAGGTTTGTATTGCCGGTTTTAGAAGAACACCACATTAGAGCGACTACATTTTAATATCATAGATACATAGCTGCAAGCTGTATTTAGAAATTTAAAAAATCAAAATAAGGAAACAAAAAACTAAGGTAGGTTTAGCCGGTTACATTTTCTTGGGTCTGACATGAGGTGCCAACACTGCCAACGGCACGTGGAATGCGGGTTTCCAGGTCAACAAAAGCAAACACCGTCGTTCCCCCTTCCCCATTCTTACGTAGCCTCCTTCAATGAAAATCTTGTCATTTGGAGTGAAAATTGGGACCGAAAAAGAACTCGCCGAAAAACACGAAAGGGAGTGTTGATAGCTTAGTTTGTGGTGGGTATTGTTATGGACAAAGGAGGCAAGCATCTTAAAAGTACATAAAAGAATAACCTTGTTAACCTTTATAATGCTATTACTATAGGACAGTTTTAATTTTTAACACGGAGTAAAAAATACCTTTTAAAAGTTCGTAGATAACGGTCTTGGTTGTACTAAATATCCGAGACGTGCTTAATCCTTAAACATTGGTGTACACTTCATTAATGAGGATCGTTAAGCGCGTTCAAAAATCTAAATAAGCTGTCTCAACTGTTCCAGTATAGTCAGGTGATCCAATTGGCGCTCAGACCCCAGGCGCTCGGACTCCTTGATCATCTGGGTCAAACCCAGCCAGTAGGCGTGGCGGCGACCCAGTCACCAAACTACGGTATATACAAACTACTAGGTTAGTGCATATCATTAGGAACTACTATACCTAAGATACTTGGTGTCTCGACCTACTCTAACGTATAATTGGTTGATAATAATTCGCAGCGGATCGTCCGTTAGACATACTCGTACAAAATGGAAATCGTACTTTAATTTGTTGCAAGGTACGTTGCAAGGAAAACTTTTTCCAGAAAAATACAGTATTGAACAGTTGTGAGCCAATAGTAAATAAATAAATATTTAACAAAATACATATAATCAACTGTCACCGATTTCTTATGCTAGCTAACTTATTTACTAAGCTTAATCTCAATAAACTCAGCAAGTTCATTTTGAAGACATTTACTGTCGCCTGTCGAGACACCGTGACAAGCCCGGACATCACGTAATCTGACGATCGTAAAATGCTCTTTACTGCCTACAATCTATGCTAGGATTGTAGAAATTACTTTAATGAGGTAATTTGTTATATGTTACTCTCAAAGGATATCTATCCACTTCACCAGCAAATCAAAGCATGTGTAAAGCTAAAACAAATTTATAGGAAGGAAAATATTCTGCACAAACCTTACATCGTACCCAAGCGATACTTTACAAATAAGCGATATATACAATTTAAATTATTCTACATAAGAATAACATTGGGGCTGAGTACGCAGGTTTGCTGCATCAAGGAATACAAAAAATGGGTTTTTATTCTATTATCAATATAGCTCAACTAGGTGAAGTCAAATACCAGTTTTTATTCATTATGTTCATAATTAAGGAAGACATCGCATTTAATTATTATTCATAAGAATAACATGGGGCTGAGGAGGTACGCAGGTTTGCTGCTACGAATTGGTTTTTTGAGCAAATATCAATAATCACCACCAGATAAAGCCGCAAACCAAATTTCGTCACCATAACAGTATTTCCACTATAAGTATTTCCTCCATGAGAATAACATTGACTACGTAGTGTGTTTAGCACTTTCAATATCTCGGTAACCAATTGACTTAGAGGAATGATCAAAATACCAAATTGAGTGTTTTTTAAGCTGAATCCAATGGTAAAAATTAAAATCTGACTATTTCAAAAATTGTATGTAAAACATGAAAAAATTTTTTTGGGGGTACACAACCCTCCCCCCCCCAAAAAAAAAATACCCCTTCGGATGGAGCCATCTACCTGGTTTTCGAACTTAAAGTCATAAATGTTGCTTCACACGTTTATACCAAATTTCATCAAAATCAGATCATTTTTACGAGAGTTACCGTGCTCACGGACACACACACACACACATATATAGAGTTTCGAACGAATGGTGTTTTTGGCAACTGGGGACCTCAAAACGAAAAGTTATCCCTGTCCCTGGCCTAGATCTTACCGTGCCGACTACGGTAATAGCTTCTTCCCTATAGGGGAAATTCGCTAGTAAAATTATTATTATATTCGTTAATTTCTCCGTAGAAGTGCATACGTAAATAAAAGATATAAGGCGAGACTTGCCCAGAGTATTTAATTGACAACAGCATAGAAAATAGCTTTTGTACAGAAAGAACCAACACATGATTTCACAGGTTTGTTTATTCGCTTTAATCCAAAAGAACCATTCGTGTTTTTCTCGGGTTCGTATTCTCTTTGAACTCCGATCATCCATCAGAGTTTGCATGTCTGCCCTGCAAGACGCGTCCTTCATTTTGTGGCTTTTTCGTAAATATTAGACATTTTATGGATATGCAGGTTTTTAGTATTTAAAATCTGAAACTGATCGTTTTTGTAGTTGACTGAATTTATAACAATATATTTTTTGGGATATAACTCAAAGACGATGGTACTTTGTATTGTTATATTTGTTACAAATTCTTCTTAGTTATGTAATTGGCTGCTGACGAAAAACCATAAAATTTATACATTCAAACGGGCTGTATGTTTAGTAAATCATTGTTTTACTTTTGATTTATGGTATAAAATATGTAGCGAATCAACATATAATATATAATTAAGTAAAGTAAATGAAGAGACGAAAAATTGGTATGTGTTAACTTAAGAGGTCGTTAGGTGTTGCGATTCCCCTAGCAATACTAAAAGAAATAACTCTTAGAATGACACTGGTGAAAAGAGATTCCCCATTTTTCCTAGTCCATAAATCTGGGTTGCAAATACAAATCCCCAGTTCTCGTTTACATTAGAAAACTCTCATATTTGCATGAAAAGAAAAAAACAGTTTGAAGTTGTTTTGAACTTTACTCTTCTAAGTAACATTGTTGTTTGATTTAGGGAATCCAATCCCGGACGATATGGAAAAAACAATCCCGGGATTAGCCGTAATTTAAAATACCCCCGTCGCAGCAAACCTGCGTACTCAGCGAATTTCCAATGCATAATATATGTCTTAATACCACATAAAGCCGCAAACCAAGTTTTATAAAAATATATTCACTATAAGCGATTTTAATTATTCTCTATAAGAATAACATTGGTAATGAGTACGTAGGTTTGCTGAAACAAGGAACAGAAACAATTGGTTTTTATGCAAATATAAATAAAATTTAACTAGGCGAAGCCACATACTAAGTTTCATCAATATTCAATCATAAATAAGTGCTATATAACATTCTAGTTATTCTCCATAAGAATAACATGGGGGCTGAGAAAGCAGGTTTGCTGCAACAAGGAACAGAAAAATGGGTTTTTATATAATTATCAAATATAACTCAACCAAGTGAAGCTACATACTAAGTTTTATTAATTTATGTTCATAATTAAGGGAGTCATTACATTTTACTTATTCTCCATAAGAATAACATGGGGGCTGAGTACGCAGGTTTGCTGCTACGGGAATAATCAACAAAAAATCAATTTGTTGTGCAAATATCAATATACCAGTACTACGTGAAGCCACATACCAAGTTTCATCAATATACATTCATAAATAATCGAGATATCAAATTTTATTTATTCTCCATAAGGATAACATTGGACAACGTACTGTGTTTAGCACTTTGAATATCTCTGCAACGGTTGGGCGTAGAATCACAATTTAAACACCAAAATGATTGTTTTGTGGAACTGAACAGATTGGTAAAAGCAAATGTGAAGTTTACATTAAAATAAACTGAGGAAAAGCCAAAAACCTTTTTCCCATAAGATTAACATGGGAGATTTTATGAGCAGGTTTTTTTGGATTTTCTCCGCAACCCCTTGACATAGGTTAATAATTTAAGATACTAAATTATTTGTTTTTTTAAGCTCTATAACATGGTCAAAACCAAAATTAAGTTTTTTAAAGATTGTAGGGTGAAAAATGCAAAAAACTGATTTTTGTAAAATTTAAAACCCCCATAAACCCCCCTCCCTTCCCATGGTCCGATTTTTCTGGTTTTCGAACTTAAAGTCATGAATGTCATTTTATACATTTGAGCCAAATTTCATCAAAATCGGACGTTTTTTACTCAAGTTATCGTGTTAACGGACACATATATATATATATATATATATATATATATATATATAGATATATATAAATTTGAACGAATAGTGTTTTTGGCATCTGGGGACCTCAAAACAAAAAGTTATCATGGTCTCGGGCTTAAGTCTTACCATGAGACCTACGGTAATAGCTTCTTCCCTATAGGGGAAATTCGCTAAAAAGCCTGGAAAAATGCGATTAAGTGTACTTTTGTATATGTTGACGATAATTTTAGTAAATGAATACTATTTTGTTTATTGAAAATTCAAAACAATTATTTAAATATCACAAATGATCAACGGTGAAAGATAAAAATCTGTATTACACTATTAGTACTATTACGTTTGGTCTCACATTGGGTAAGGCTTCGGGTATGCAATAAACTAATAAAGCAACTCAAGATTGAGTTTTTAACACTAAGACATGTATTTAATTGACAGAAAAACTCTTTCAAAAAGTTTCCACGATCAAATATTTCCACCTAAAAAATAGAAGTAGAAGTACATTTGTTTAACATAACTGCAGCTGCAGATGAATTAAATTATTAACTTATTGGTAAAACAAAACTAGAAACAAAACTATCCTTTAAATAAACACAGTACTTTCATAATAAAATCATATAACAATTAGCAAACGATCTAAAATTAATCAAATAAATATTACTTAAACAATTCCAATGTTGTTATTTTAATGAATTTACTTATTATTATATTGGGATCAAAACAAACTAAATTTGCTCTTAATAAAACAACTTTTGATTAGCATATTACGTGTTGTTATTACTTACGGGATGTAATAAAAGACGTCTTACAACACTTAAAAATATATTTACATTTATACTGATTCACATACAGACGGTAAACATATATAAAAGATGGGACAAGGCCATCGACTTCGACCAGTCACACCGGTCATCATCAGCGGGCATTGGTCTGATATGTAAAGTCATATGTAAAGGTACCAATGTGTAAAGCAACATTTATGACTTTAAGTTCGAAATCCAGAAATATCGGACCATGGGAATGGAGTTTTATGGGGTTTCAAAATGTTCCAAAAATCAGATTTTTGAATTTTTTACCCAAAAATTTATAAAACAGTACACTTTGGTTCTGATCATTTTATAGAGCTTAAAAAAAACAAATAATATAGTATTTTGAATCATAACCTATCAAAACCTTTTCAATGGTATGCTTTATGACATATGCTACCATTTGATTTTTTTGAATTTTGTGCATCTAAGCATTTTCAAAAAACATATGCTATTGAAATTTAGATTTTTTTTCAAAAACCTACATGTAGCATAGAAAATCGCAAAAAATATGATCATAAAATTCCCCATGTTAATATTATGGGAAAAAGGTTTTTAGCTTTTTCTCAGTTAATTTTACTGAAAACTTCTAATTTATTTTTACCAATAAGTTCATCCCCACAAATCAATCATTTTGGTGTTTAAATTGTGATTCTACGTCCAACCTTTGTAGAGATATTAAAAGTGCTAAACACAGTACGTTGTCCAATGTTATCCTTATGGACAATTAAAAAAGTTGATATCTCTATTATTTATGAAGGTATATTCATGAAACTTGGTACGTGGCTTCACCTACTGGTATATTTATGTTTGTATTAAAACAGTTTTTTGTTGATTGTTCCCGTTGCAGCAAACCTGGATACTCAGCCGTAATGTTATTCTTATGGAGAATAAGTAAAGTTTTATATCTCCCTTAATTATGAACATAAATTAATAAAACTTGGTATGTAGCTTCACCTGGTTGAGTTATATTGATAATTGCATAATGCTATCTTACTTGTCGCAGCAAACCTGCGTACTCAGCCCGAATGTTATTATTATGAAACTTGGTAAGTGGCTTTATGTGTTAGTGATAAACATATACATACATTAGAAATTCGCTGAGTACGCGGGTTTGCTGCAACGGGGGTATTTAAAAAATCAAAAATAAGATAAATTGGGCGCCATTTTGAAATAAAAAAATTGGTTTTAAATAATTTTTTATCCTTAGCTTTAGACAGTGTATTTAATCAATTATAGTTGGTTACAACCTATTTTTGCCCCTTTTAGGCTTTTTTGGGGCAAAATAAGCACAAGTCGAAAAATGAACTTTTTAGCAAAAAAAAAACAAAATTTGTATTATTTTTTTAAATAATTAGTTTTGTTTTCACGCTATGACCCCTCACAAAAATTTCATTGAAATTGGTTTGATAGGATGGGTTTGAAGCACATAAAAATAAATTCAAAATTCCAAACATGAAATTTTCAATCTTGTCCACCTTGGGTAAAGCCCCCGAAAATCTTGTCCACCCAAGTGATTTTGGGTCCCTGAATACCTGAGGAATGAAATGGCGCCTATTTAATTTGTGAACCTTATGACGTAAAATTTTAGATTTTTTTGATTTTGCAAGTTTGTCCAACTGGGGTAAAGCCCCCAAAAATCTTGTCCACCTCGGTGTTTTTGTGATCCCCAAAACGTATACAACGAAATGGCATATGTCAAATCCGTGGACCTTATGACGTAAAATTTGACTTTTTTCGAATTTTGGATTTTGTCCACCTGGGATTGACGCACCCAGATTGACGGTTCACAAACACATTTTCCTCATCCACGAAGATGCCCCTTCAAAATGGCACAGGTGTTTCCTGTGGACCTTATGACGTAATTTTTGACCTCCCATCTCCCGGCCCACCTGTATTTTCTAAACCACTACTTGTAACTCTTTTCCGACCCAAAGTTTCTTACTCGTGGTAAACTAAGCTTTACTCTGGTATGTTACATGATAGTTTTTTTGAAAAATCTAAATTTCAATAACATACGTTTTTTGAAAATGCTTATATATGCCCAAAATTAAAAAAAATCTAATGGAAGCATATATGTCAAAAAACATACCATTGAAAAGGTCTTGTATATCCTAACAACTTTCTAATTTACACCAATCTCTTTCCGTTTTTATGCAGTCAGCCAAAAACATCATTTTCCCATATGAAATGCATGTTAATTTATGAAAATAGTGGTTTTATGTTACCTTTCCGTCACCAGTTCTATTGTAATAGTTTTTTCACGACCAGGTTTCGATACTAAGTTGTATCATGATCACGTGGAAGTCGTCCGAGAATCAAGCTGTGATTATGAAGCTGTCCAGTAGACGTTGTCGAAAGTTAAAAGAGAACAAATACACACACCACGAAGAACACACGCACATTGTTAACATTTAAAACACGAAAAAATCAAATTTAATCAACGGACGGTCGGCGGCCACAATGTTCGTTTGTACACGCGTTCACCGAAATGCATGTTAATTTGCATAACACTTGCATGTATTCTGTGGCAACATTCATTTAATGTGTTATGAACAATGAACATGCATTCATACAGGAAAATAATGTTTTTTCTGATTGCAGAGAAAAGAAAAACGAAAAGAGATACAAGGCTGGTGTAAATTAGAAAGTTGCTAGGATTTACAAAACCTTTTCAATGGTATGCTTTATGACATATGCTACCATTTGATTTTTTTGAATTTTGTGCATCTAAGCATTTTCAAAAAACATATGCTATTGAAATTTAGATTTTTTTCAAAAACCTACATGTAGCATAGTTTATCACGAGTAAGAAATTTGAGTCGGAAAAAAGATACGAGTAATGGTTTAGAAAATACATAGTATTTCGTAAATTACATTAATTTACAAAAAATTGGCCGCTATTTTGAAACGGATAAATATAAGTGAATTCTGTTTTCGCCATAATGTTTCTTTTAACAAGACCCTTAAAATGATGTATAATTTGCCCTATGTTTACATAAGAAAATCTTGAGATTCGAACCCGTGACGGTCAGTTTTGGAACATTCTGTGCATAGATTTGATGAATATCTTTGAAATGGATTGACCATATGCGTTTTAGTGGGGAAGAATTTTGTTTGATAACGTTAGACCACACCGTTTTCCCGTTATACTTGCTGGACGGGTGGTCTGACTCACCCTGTATGTATATCCAAGAATTTCCTGTGCGCAGCTAGCGCATCCCGTTTTGAGAAGTCAGAATAGTAAATAAATAATTAAATAGTAAACAAAAAAGGACAGTCTGTAGTTAGATATAATTCTTATAACAGCTGTTTATTTAATTTATTTGAATTAAGAAAAAAAACACACATGTGACATTAACCAAATAAAACTCTCCGTCATATGAATAACATGGAAGTCCCGCAGAGCCCTGAGGCCTAAATCTAAAATCTAAAGCAATTAAGCCCAAGACCATGATAACTTTTCATTTTGAGGTCCCCAGATGCCAAAAACCCCATTCGTTCAAATTTATATATATATATATATATATATATATATATATATATATATATATATATATATATATATATATATATATATATGTGTGTGTGTCCGTAAGCACGATAACTCTCGTAAAAAAGGTCTGATCTTAATGAAATTTGGTACAATACCAATTATTTGAACGAGTTCGAAAACCGGACGAATCGCACCATCCGAAGGGGGGTTTTGTACCCCAAAAATGTTTTTTTTGGGGTTTTCCCATGTAATACTTATTTTCATCAAATTTTAATTTTTAACATTGAGTTCGGTAAAAATAAAACAATTTGGTATTTTTATAATTGCTCTCTGTCAATTACAGAGATATTGAAAGTTCTTAACACAGTACGTTGTCTAATGTTATTCTTATAGAGAAAAATACAAATTGTATATCTCGCTTATTTAAGAGCATAAACAGACGAAACTTGGTTTAAGGCTTCATCTGGTTGTGGTTTATTGTTGTTTGCAGTCCCCATGCATTGTTCTTATTGAGAAAAATTAAAATGTTATATATCGCTTATTTTTGAATGTATGTGGATTGTGACTTGGTATGTGACTTCACTTAGATGAATTCTATCGACATTTGCCCAAAAACCCATATTTTGTGATCCTTGTTACAGCAAACCTGCATACTCATCCCCAATGTTATACTTATGGAAAATAATTAATATTCTAAGTACCGGTATCGCTTGTTTGTGAATATATTTCTTATGAATCCTGGTAAGTGGCTTAGTGTGTATATATTCATTGGAAATTCGCTGAGTATGCAGGTTTGCTGTGGCGGGGGTATTTTATAATATACATCTATCTTTTTTATGTTATATATATATATATATATATATATATATAAGTATAATAATGTACACACACGCCAAAATTAACTTTAAACTACAACAATTAAGTGAATCACACAGACTTTAGGCACAGTATAGATTTATTTTATTACATACATAAACTATTTTATACAACTTGAAACTAGTAAATACATTTTGTTTTAGTACACTTAGGTTGAAATGTGTTACATCGAACATCGAAGTGCTTAATGCAGCAATAAATAAGCATGCATGCATAACACTGCAGTCCAGCCATATTCAAGACATTAACCCATGCATCGTTAGACATGAATTATAGATATCGTATCTTACTGCACGGCATCCAATACATCAGTAGGGTCTTTAACTGTTGCTGTCTACTTTCTATTCAGATCGTTTGAATATAGCTCGGCGCTGGTTTGATAAATGTTGTTAATTATTTAAACACTGTGCTTTCAAATGATTACTTTCTGTAGTCGAAATATATATTTGTGTCTTAAAACACATCATATAAGATTAACGACATTGAAATAAAACATTAATCGTATCTATGCAATTTTTTTTTAAATTTCGATTATAAATAAATAGCTTTAATGCGTAAGTAAGTTTATTTTATTTCACGTAAATCTTCTTTTTTAACGTCGCGATTGATGATAGAATATTTTCAGCGTAGCTAACCACGTTTTTAGACAGGCCATCGCTCAGGAATTCAATCCTAAGCGCAGCGGTGGGTTTATTTAAGAATGAAAATCGTCCAAGTGATGGAACAACGCACAGACAAACCAAAACCATTGTAGGTCATGATAAAAAAATCGATTAGCATAGCAAGCGTCTAGTTTTTTAGTTCGGACAACTTTAGAATAGTTGAAATATAAAATCGAGTTAACATAGAGTATTTTCAATAACATATTTCCATTTAATAATGTGGATTTTAAAATAACAAAGAAATAACATATGTTTCATATGATGCTGACAAAGTATAATAATGGTAAATAAAGCAATTTTAAAAATATCTGGGAAAGCTCATGACCAAGCAAATCAAAGGTCTTTAGCGCCAAGACGAGTTCGACAATATAGCCACAATACAATATAAACTGTATACAAAAATAAGGAAGAAAATAGTCTTTCATTACTACTTCATGAATACATCACCCTCGAAATCAATGGAGAACACATCAATGAAAAGAATCCAACAAATTTTACTTGCTAATAAGTTTAAAGTTTATTTTAAAAGGAACATCACGAAATTCATCCAAATTAATTTGTATCTAACTTAAGTTTATGATTAAAAAAGGTAAAAATAAAGGGACCTAGGAATGCAAGTTTGTTAAATAAAGTAGAGGGAAGTAAAACTTCCAATTGAACAAAGTTACTAATGAACTGTTGGAGCGAGAATTGCTTTACTATTCATGGTAAAGTTAACTCTAAACCACAACGTCGCGTAGCGGCTCTATTGAATCTGCGAGCCAATCAAACCGGTGCAGATATTGATTGCACTTTAAGTACTGTTTTAAAGATCCTGTAACTATTTTATCGCCAATTAACATTATGTCTGTGATTTATTTCACAACTTAACTGTAAGCGATCTCCTACATGCGAATTTTTATATATATTTATAAGAACAATCATAAAAACATACAACTACTACAACAGACTCCACGCCTTGTCGTAAATTAAGGGTAATTATATCAATTATGTTGCACAACGCCTTTTACCAGGGTTTCAACCTGCATTATTTTATTTATTAATAAGTTGCTGATTTATTAGTATGTCATTAGTTGGAATATTTTGTATTAATGTAACACGAGTACTTAAATTAGTTCTAAGTTGGGTAAGGAAATATTGAATGTTAATCAATTAACTAGATGTGTATTAAGAATCAAATCATTCACTACTAGATCTCTAAATATAAAATCGAAAACATTCCTTTCCTCACAGACGACATTAAAACAGAAATAATTGGTATTTTCCATTGCCATTTTACACGTATTAGCGATTGCCAAAATTAAATAACTAATGCAAGTGCTTACGGTCAAGTAAATAATAAATCAGTAACCTAGCTTACGTTAATATATTTTTAGAATGTAAGTAACAGACAATGCATAAAACAGTATAAGAAATCTCCTGACATCTATCATCAAAAAACGTATCTAAAAATAATTAAATCTAACAAATAAATAAATATATGTGTCGACAAAACAATCGTAGACATATGCATATATGTATTATTTGTTGCTGTGACCTCATAATTGTATAATATTATAACTTAGGAAGATCTCGCAAAATTGACCTTCACTAATACGACGGCCCTGAAAACAATTCGCATGATAGTAATTTGTTACGTGATAAAAAAAACCATGTCAACAAAAAACTCTAGCAGACGCAAACACTAATTCTTCAAGGATTACGTGTTATACATATGTAATTCCTCTCAGCGAGGTGTCTATCAACATCTCTGATACTAATTCAACCTATATGAACGAGCAATGCGAAATGAACTTCAAATTCCCGTGGAAGGGATTTACCTAAACTTTGAAAATAGGAATTTGGGCCAAACTGGCAAAATCCTAAACACTGGGAAAATGAATTTGAAAATTTAAAATATTTACATCGGGCATAGTTTCAAATCTTAACAAAATAATAAAAACACCTGATCTGAAACAACGTCTAACCTGCCAAAGTAACACATACGTGGTGAAGTATCAATATGTGAGTTAACGCTCAGTAAATAACCAAATATCACTCCAATCCCTTGGTAAATATACATCTACAATTACAAATTTGTATTACTAACTGTCCAGCGTTTAAACAAGTCAGCCGCTTTTAAATCTAAGCTTAGTGCGACTCTTCGTAGATGTCGTAGATCTGCGAGTTCGATGATTAATTCATAAAATTCAACAATGTAGCTTTTACATACTAATGAAGGGTAAGAGGCTTACCAATTTTCGGTGACGAGTTTAGTGACACGGAGAGGGTAGGAGGCGAAGTGGGTTGGACTCGCAGTGGTGATTTGATAGCAGGGCATCTGAAAATTAACAAACATTTGATCAGTTTGGCATAAAATAATTACAATCTACAATACTTGTTGAGTAAAATTTTGTTTAAATCGGTTTAAAATACATGCATGCATCGTGTAAATATAATATTACAAACTTAAAAAAAACATGAACCGTCGGGGACTCGTTGATGGCGAATAAGAGATGATGCAATTTAACAAGGTAGATGGTAAACATAACTTACAATGCGTTGCTCGAGTGAAACACCAGGACGTCCGTAAACCAAATGTTTAACTAACACTAGTCTCATGGACAGCCTGGATACCGCACTGTACAGCTTCTGTATTAACAATCTATACAATTTATAAAACCGTATTATAAACAGTTAAGTACCAACTTACTCCTGAGAAATCTTATTCGTTATATTGCGTGCGGTTTGATACACTTTACAGAGTAGAAAGTTTGAAAGGTTAGCAGGATTTATCACGCCTTATTAGCGCAATTCTGAATAGGTTTGAAATGAAAAACCAAGGTGAGTTTAACTATAAAAGTCTGAAAGGAATAGTTAAGAACATCTGCTGAAAACATAACTTCTAGAACCAAGAACTCTAATTGTAAACAAAACCAAAGAGTTGTAAGTTTTGGGAATTTTCGTTCACCACCACCATTTCGTTTTTTTTACAGTTTTGTGTTGTTTCTGTTTAGCTTTGCAAAGGTAATCATTTGCTAAATTTGAAATATTTAAATATACACAAACTTACTTGCATTTAGAGAACTGTTAAAGGGTTCCAACCGTCTCCTTAACAAGTACGTTGGTACCTTACTTTGGGGACACCCTCCTAGAGTTATGTTCTATATATTCACAATACAAGAGATATTTAATGTGCCAAAGGCGGAGATGACAAACGAATAATGCAGGGGGAAGAAAATGTGACTGAAACCCAGGGATATGTAAAGTAAATTCAAGACCTTGGCCAGTGGGAAAGTAGCTCACTTGTTATTTTCCCTAAGTATTGAACATTTATTATAATTTATTATTATACCCGTCAGTATATTTCTTCAAAAACTTCATTTTTAGAATACTACTTAAATTTTCAGGGAAAGAGAGATAATATACAGAATAATTGCGTTATTTATACTAATAACGTACCGGAAACCTTTGAGAAAAACGGTAAGCCAAAAAATAACAACATACAAAAAGTTCTTGATAAAACAATCTGAGCAAAATATTAGTAGTTCCATTAATAGAGTGAAATTTAAAAATGTGATAGGTTAATAATCTGGGCTATTTGAAGCGTAGGGAACTAGCATATTTAAACTACACGTAATCGTCTCTTCTTTAGAGTTCGAAAAATGTATTTTAATATTTTATACATATCATTGTATATTCTTCAGAGTAGTATAGGCATTTAAACCTCTCGACAGTAGTTATTTATGCAACAAGTGCGCGAGGTGCCACTTTGCTGCACTCGAGAGAAATGTTTACGCACGAGCCGTAGGCGAGTCACCTTGCGCACGAGTTGCATATTACATTTTTCCTACGTCTGCCAAATATTGATTATACAATATGATATGTATAATATTTATGATAGCCTATATGATTTCCTACAGTTAAAATAAAGCGTTTAAATTATATTTATTAGTTTTTTTGTTTAGAAAAAGGCTGCCACTATTAAAAATTATCTTAAAGACATACTATACCTGATTTAAGTAATACTAGTGGCTTGAAGGGGCAATAGCCCCTAACCTTGCTACAATACTCTGCCTTATAGGATTTTTTTCTCTTTACACACTGAGGAAAATAACACATTATAAGAAGCAACACTTGTCAATCCGTAAACAAAGTATAGACTTAATCACATGTTTTAATGTAAACAAAGCAGAAGTTTTTAAACTCCTATGCTTTTTATGGGGGAAGTTTTCGTTATTTCTCGTTTGATTATAACTTTTCGGATATACTACTATTTTTCCTGAGTCCCTGGAATCAAGACTTTTAATTTGATCCGACTCCCATCATTCTACGATTTGCCAAAATCCCACAATTTTGACTTAACAATTTCGCTTACAGAATTATATACAAAGATTAACATAACTAGGCCTACACACAATTTATGGACACTTTTTTATGTAAACACACTTTAATTCAACTTCAACAAAATATAGGTTATGTTTATGTTTATGCTGTTCGGGAACAACAACAATAGATCATATGTTTATTATCAAGTGTTGCCAACATAATTCATGCATAAAAAACGTTACCTGCATACTATTTTTGACTATTTTTGTGTTCTTAAGTTGAAACACTAAAGTAGGCAAAGTAAATCAAGAGTGCGCAAAGTAAAAATGAGTGCACAAAGTAAAATGAATACGGGAATCACATGTTTTGCGACGTATATTATCGAGTGCGAAAACAACCGCTTTCTCGGGCAGACGTAGGAAAACCAATTTTCCTAAGCGATACGATACAAACCATAATCAAGAAATAATAGTGAAAACCTTACTGAGAAAACAGTTTGAAGTGTGGCAATTTGAGTCTGGTATAGTTTCAATCACCCAAAAAGGCTAAAACAATTTAGAACAAACCTAAATCAATCGGTTCCAGTGTAGTAAATAGTTGTTGATTAAAAGAAAAATAAATTATTGAAATATGGTAGTGTTGTTTTTTTTAAATATAAACAATGTTACGATTGCACGTGCTTTGCGTTTAAATACGAGTGCGACCCTTCATATTAATCGGATAAGTAGAGCAAACAGTTTGACATGAAAAGCATAACTAAAATTAACCTGATTAGTATTGCGGGTACAATACTGTTTGGATACGGCTGCAACGCCACAGATCGTCGAGGGCACTTCAATACAACTGTTGTTTGTTAGAACACGACTGCCCCGCATTTATCTCACTCCAAATCTAATTACATCCTAAAATCTCATTCCAGCCACAAGAAGGAATATTCCTGGCTTTGCACAAACTAACGGATAAAGCTAATATTTTGAGTTATTTAGCTTAATCCGTAAAATAAACGGTATCAGGAAACTGACACATACTTTCTCCCTTTTAGCCCAACATTAATAAATAAATTACTTTTTATTTACTAAATATAGAATACAAAGCACGGTCCAATGTCCAGAAAATATACAAGTAAACAAGTTGTTTTCAAAAACATCCACCCAAATCCCTGCTTTGGAGGCACTACAGAATCCATTGCTTCACACGTGGTTTTTAGAGGAGAAATGCCCCCTATTCCCCCCCCCTCAGGGTTAAGGGGCAACATATTTCGAATTTCCTCTGTTGGTCAATGCTAACTTGACAAGCATATCAAGTTTGAATGAAATTTATCAGTAAATAATAGAGAAATAGTAATTTTTGTATTCCCCATAAGAATAACATTGGACAACGTACTGCGTTTACCGCAAAATTAAAATTTCAATTTTCTCCGCAACCAGCAATTGTAGAATAGTAATTCAAAATACTAAATTATTTAGTTTTTTGAGCTCTTTTTAATGGTGAATAGTAATATTTTTTATATTTATTTTTTTTATAAAAATCTAAAAAACTGAATTTTTGATATTTTAAGTCCTGTAATTTCTGAACCCAAATTTTTACAGAAATGCGGGTGGTGTAATTTTGTTTGAAAAATAAATCTCTACAAACAACTAAAGTTTAATCAAAATCGTTAGAGCCATTTTTGAGAAATATTGATTTTTCATGTTTTTTGGCGGTTTTTGGGGGATAATTACCCTTAAAAATAAAAATTCAAAAAATGAAAAATAGCCTGGAGATATCGTGGATTAGTACCTACATACCAAATTTCATAAAAATCGGCCCATTGGTTAGGGATCTAGCTCTGTACACATCCACACAGACACACACACACACAATAAAATAAAATAAAAAATATAAAATCGGAGGGGGGAGCAAAAATATAAAATCGGGGGGGAGAGCGCGCAGAGTTCCCAAATTCCCCCTACTCTCGCCTATCGAAAAGGTTGAGTTGCCATTCAAGTAGTTTTTTTTATTTCCATTATGAACACATATTTATGCCTTTCAAGTATGTTTAGATATAAGCTGTTATGGTAGAATGTTGATGGAGTGGTGGTGGGAGAATGTGGTTGGGGAAGGTGGTGGAGGGAGTGACACGTGCGCTCAAGTCGGCGAGAATTCCTGGAACTGTAATGCTGACACTTGGTGTCTCAAATTGAAAAAAAATATATCGGGGTGGGGGTGGCAAAAATATAAAATCGGGGGTGGGGGGGCAAATTAAAAATCGGGGTTGTGAGGACAAATATAAAATTGTTGGGGGGGGGCACAAATATAAAGTGGGGGGGGGTCATAAAGATCGCGGGGGGAGAGGGGAGCGTGCAGAGTTCCCCAATACCCCCAACTCTCACCTATCGAAAAATGAGTTTGAGTTGCCATTCAAGTAGGTTTTTTATTTCCATAATGATAAACAGCTGTTTAAAATATTTTAAGTTATAGATCTAACTATTAAGTCATCATCTGGTTCAATATAAATAAATACTTTGTCCATAAGAATAACATAGGATCTATAAAACCCCGTAGGGCAGAGTCCTAAAAAAATCCAAAAATCCAATTAACCTAAAACCTTTTAACGCACATATAGAACATAGAAAAAAGTTTAATCGAAATCAGTGCACCCGTTTCCCTGTGAAAAGCGAACAAAACGTGTCCAAAATCGCACGAAATCACATTTTTGAGCGGCCACCATTATTTTTCCATAAGAGGTATGCCGGAGAAGTGGCCTAATAATTAATATTTAGCTTTTTCATTAGTTTGGTAAAATGTTCATTAAAAAATTCTTTTCCGTTATCAGATTGAATATTTTTAACTCCCTTTGGGAGAATAGTTTTAGCGAATTTCCCCTATAGGGAAGAAGCTATTACCGTAGGTCTCATGGTAAGACTTAAGCCCGAGACCATGATAACTTTTCATTTTGAGGTCCCCAGATGCCAAAAACACCATTCGTTCAAATTTTTATATATGTATATATATATATATATATATATATATATATATATATATGTGTGTCCGTAAGCACGATAACTCTCGTAAAAAAGGTCCAATCTTAATGAAATTTGGTACAAATGTGTAAAGTACCATTTATTTGAACGAGTTCGAAAACCAGATGAATCGCACCATCCGAAGGGGGGTTTCTGGGGGGTTTTGTACCCCAAAAATGTGTTTTTTGGGGTTTTCACATGTAATTTTAATTTTAATTTATACCATTAAATTTAGCTTAAAAAGACAAACAATTTGGTATTTTGATCATTGCTCTACGTCAATTGGTTACCGAGATATTGAAAGTGCTAAACACAGTACGTTGTCTAATGTTATTCTTATGGAGAAAAAGAAAAATTGTATATCTCGCTTATTTATGAACATAAACTGGTAAAATTTGGTATATGGCTTGATCTGGTTGTGGTTTATTGTTGTTTGCACAAAAAAACAATTTTTCGCCTATGGTTCCTGTAGCAGCAAACCTAGGTACTTGGTCCCCATGTTAGTCTTATGGAAAATACTTAAAATGTTATATATCAGTTATTTATGAATGTATATGGATGAAACTTGGTATGTGACTTTACTTAGATGAGTTCTAATGATATTTGCATAAAAATCCATTATTTTTTGATCCTTGTTGCAGCAAACCTGCGTACTCATCCCCAATGTTATTCTTATGGAGAATAATTAATATTTTTAATATCGCTTGTTTGTGAATATATTTCTTATGAATCCCGTTAAGTGTTAATGTGTTATGTTATATATCCATTGGAAATTCGCTGAGTATGCAGGTTTGCTGCGACGGGGGTATTTATAGCTTCTGTGACTACTAATCCAGTTTTATTCTTTAATGGAGCAGCATAAGCTTTTTTAGAAAATGTTTCTATTAAAGTTAAAATATATTTATTCGGAGAATTCTCTGCAGCATAATTCTGCATATCTATTAAATCTATTTGAACAGTTTCGTTTATACTCAATACCTTAAAAGACCTTCTAACAAAATTCTTTCTCGCGGGCTTATGCAATTCGTAAGCAATTTTTTCCATTTTTTATTCTTTATTTTTAATGTTAACGTATCTGCCAGTCTCCGTCGTTTCAAAAACACCTCCATTACTACCAACTAACACACCATCAGTCATTCTTTTATATACATAGTTTTTTGGCAAATATGCCTCTCCATCTAAAGTCTTAAATCCGTTTAAAGATGTAGGGTCTGCAAATAACAATTTAGGATTGTACATCATAAAATTGATATCATTATTGTATTGCATAAATTTCTTACTTTTATTGCCAAACCTCAAAGCATGTGGTGTTAAACAAATATCAAATATATAATTGTCTCGTCTAAATTTGTTATTTGTATTGTCATACCTCAAAGCCTGTGACATTAAACAAATATCACTCCTATCTTTGGGTACATTCTTATTAATTTGTCTTCGGAATCCCACTCATCGATATCTAATGTTAATACATCATAATTTGTATCCCCCTGTTTTATTATGCTTTTCTCACCTTTTGTTAATATTTTATTGACAAAAGCCACATCATTTGGCAATGTTCCTGGTAAAATGTTTGTTAATTACCATTAAACTTAAGACCATCCAATAATATACTCTGATTTTTTGTTACACAACCATTATCATCGACAGCGGGTTTAACACGAACTAGTCTTTTATTTCCAAAATACCAAAATCCTTTATTCTTTGTTGGTACTTGAGAAACATTTACAGCATCACCGGTTTCTTCGCCTTCCCCCAGGTTACTATTTGTATGGTGATTAGCATTCCATTTTTTCTTTTAGTTCTAAATATTGATATTAATTATCACCCTGTACAAAGGCACCATCTTTTCTTATTAAAGTCTGTTGTAAAGTTGGGACTTCATCTAAATTTTCGGCATTCTTAACATTCCCAATCTTTTGCTTTTTGGCGTTCTAAATATCTTCCTCTGATTCTAAAAATTTATATTTATTATCTACCTGTACAAAGGCACCATCTTTTCTCATTAAAGTCTGCTCTAATGTGGGTACATCGTCTAAACTTTCACCCCTTTCCACATCAGTAATTTTGCGCTCATTAGCGTTCCAATTATTACTCTGGGATTCGAAAAACTCATATTTAGTATTACCTTGTACAAAGGCACCATCTTTTCTGGTTAACGTCTGGCCCAAAGTCGATACATCGTCAATAAACTTCCCATCTTTAACACTACCAATTTTATAATTTAAAGCATTCCAACTATCATCTTTTAGATTTAAAGTAGTTTCTTTAAAACTTCTAGCATTAGGAGGTTTACTATATAGATTATAAACACGATAGAATTTATCTATAAACATATTTTTATTTAATAAACAATTCCACTTTCTCTCAATTCTTCTATAATAGAATCTATCTCATTATCCACTCGAGAATTTCCCGCCTACCGGCTTAACCAAAGCAATCTTAACCTATCTACAAGTTCATTAGGATCGTCCCAATAAACATAGTATATTTTATTACCAGTTACCTGCCTTAAACCTTCACCAACAGTCTTAAACAGGGATTTAATTATATTAAGATATTTAGTGTGTTTATTACTTGACATCGCCGCACCCGTTTTATAACCCTTTAAATGTGCATTTGTAGCTTCCAAAATTTCTTTATAATTTTGCAAATCAGCCTGACTATAGTTTACGGGTTCTTTTAAAGTTAACAATTCCCACAATCCCTTTGTCCCTTTATAAATTTTATCTCCAACTGCAACATCATCATTGGCAATTTGAACTTCCTGATTCCCAATAAAAAAATTATTTGCTTCTCGCCTTATACCATATGTGGTGTCTGTCATACTACTTCTACTAAGGTAATTTCCTAAATAGTCTGATGCTAAAAGACCAAAATCTAATTTGTGCGGTGTCATCTGGGTTATTCTTGGTATTCTAGACGGGGTTAACTCTTCTAAAATCATTGGGATAACTGGCCTCTCTGTAGTTTTAGAGGCTAATTTTTTTTAATTCTTGCTGCTCTATTAATGGTTGGAATGTTTGGAACCTCTCTTCAGCCTCTAGAAATTTACCACGTTTTAAGCAATATATAGAACAAAGAAACCAAGTTTCATCAATGTCAGTGCACCCGTTTTCCCGTGAAAAGCGAACAAAAACCCGTCCTTGAGCGTCACCGACAGACAGACAGACAGAAATTTAGATAAGACGCGTTTCTGCTTTCCTATGGTATGAAACGTACAAATATGCAGAAATTTCATAATTCCAAGCAATGTACAGAATAAACTCTAATTTTATTTATATAGTTATTCTCCAATAAGAATAACATTATAGCTGCTGAGTACGCAGGTTTGCTGCCATGAGGACCACAAAAAATTAGTTTTGTATGCAAATATCATTAAATACCAACCATATAAAGCCACATACCAAGTTAAATTAATATATGTTCATTAATAAGCAAGATATACAATTTTACTTATTTTCCATAAGATTAACATTGGACAACGTACTGTGTTTAGCACTCTCAATATCTCAGTAACCAAACGTAGAGCGATGATCAAAATACCAAATTGTTTGTTTTTTAAGCTAGATTTAATGGTGTAAACAAAAGTTTGGGTTTAAAAAGAATTATATGTAAAAAGTTCAAAAAACCCATTTTTGGGGTACAAAACCCCCCTTAAAGTAAAGCTACCTGTCTGGTTCTCGAATTCATGAAAATAGATGCTGCCTTACACGTTTATACCAAATTTCATCAAGATCGGACCATTTTTCGAAAGTTATCGTGCCTACGGTCATATATATATAAATATATATATAAATATATATATATATATATATATATATATATATATATATATATATATATGAATTTGAACGAATGGTGTTTTTGAAATCTGGGGCCTCAAAACGAAAAGTTATAATGGTCCCGGGCCTAGGTCTTACCATGCCACCTACAGTAATAGCTTCTTCCCTATACGGGAAATTCGCTAAAACAATTTGTTTATACATTTGAATAACAACGCATTTATAATTAACATAATATTTATTTTATAGTTATTCAAAAGTATAAAATTACTTAAAAGCCCAACTACATTTTGCGTATTTGAGAAGTCATAACAACCTAACAGTACAAGCGCACTAGTGATATATTAACAGGTAGAAACAATTATAGTTGATCCATACTGCAATAACAGGACATCACGTTGAGCCCATACGAGCGGGGTGCTTAATGTTTGAATATAATTAACGTCCTTTACAATAACAGTCGGTCTCACTTTTAGGCGTGTTTCAGATGAATCAGATGAATGTTTCTCTATTACAATAACTAAGTATAGTTTACACAAATAAGAATATAACTAACAATAGTGAACTGAAATATAACTTATATTAGGGGTGTGCGAGTAGTGATTTTTTTATTGAGTTGAGTCGAGTAGTACCAATTATTTTCGAGTTTCGAGTATTTTCGAGCAAGTATTTGCCATCAGTTGGTAGTTAAAAATAGTGTAATGGGATTTGGATACCACCCTAGATTTGATAATCTAAACATGGTAACTAATACATGAGTAGCAATACAAAGTTTTGGCCAGTACAATCAAACTGGATTACGTATTGACAAACAAAAACACGGTTTGACATTAGTTTCCGGCCGATAAGACACGGGGTCTGGTTGTCAATTGGCAATATTACCTGGTCCAGACATCGCTTATAATCAATATTAGATGACGAAATCGTTAGTTACGGCCGATATTAAGTGGCCCGGTCGCCACTTTTGCCGATATTATGTATACCGTCGTCAGTTACGGTCGCAATTACGCGG
The DNA here is from genome assembly GCA_963675035.1 of Allygus modestus. Taxonomy (NCBI): domain Eukaryota; kingdom Metazoa; phylum Arthropoda; class Insecta; order Hemiptera; family Cicadellidae; genus Allygus; species Allygus modestus. Next base: position 37,633,127 of record OY776113.1, on the reverse strand, counting down.
CCCACTCGTCATTTTCGGCCGATTTTACATGATGCGATCGCCTTGTGCGGCCGTTACTACGCGTTTTGGCCGGCCACAACAGTTAGCGATCGTCATTTTCGGCCGATTTTACGTGATTCGATCGCCTTCTGCGGCCGTTACTAAGCGTTTTGCCCGGTCGCAATCGTTAGTGATCATCCGGATATCGGCGGAAAATACTGCCTCGAACTTTCGAGTATTTCTCAAAACTTCGAGTCGAATTCGACTATTAAAATATGAACTCGGCCGAAAACTTGAAGTTTCGAGAACTCGCACACCCCTAACTTATATTGAACTATCTTATATTGAACTGAATACAACTAAACACTGAAAACACAGACTTAGTTTTTTCTTAGCCAATTTCCTCAATAGGGGGAAGAAGCTATTACCGTAGGCATGGTAAGACTTACGCCCGAGACCATCATAACTTTTCATTTTCAGGCCCCCAGATGCCAAAAACACCATTCGTTCATATTTGTAAATATATATTTATATGTGTCCGTAACCCTCGTAAAAAAGGTCCGATCTTAATGACATTTGGTACAAATGAGTAAAGTACCATTTATTTGAACGAGTTCGAAAACCAGACGAATCGCACCATTCAAATGGGATTTCGTACACCAAAAATATTTGTTGGGTTTTCATATATATTTTTATTTAAATCAAATTTTAATTTCCACCACTGGATTCAATAAAAAAAAACAATTTGGCGTTTCGATCATTGCTCTACGTCAATTGGTTACTGAGATATTGCAAGTGCTTACCACAGTACGTTATCTAATTGAGAAAAAGAAATATTTTATATATCTCGCTTATTTATAAACATAAACTGACGATACTTGGCATATGGCTTCATCTGACGCGGTTTATTGTTGTTTGCACACAAAACTTTTTCGCCTATGGTTTCCGTAGCAGCAAACCTAGGTACTCGGTCCCCATGTAATTCTTATGGAGAATAATTAAAATGTTATGTACAGCTTATTTGTGAATGTATATGAATGAAACATGGTATGTAAATTCAATTAGATGAGTTCTATAGATATTTGCATAAAACCCCATTACTTTGTTTCCTTGTTGCAGCAAACCTCCATACTCATTCCCAATGTTATTCTTATGGAGAATAATTAATATTTTAAATATCGCTGATTTGTGAATATATTTCTTATGAATTCTGGTAAGTGGCTTAATATGTTATTAAGACATATATATTCATTAAAACTTCGCCGAGTACGCAGGTTTGCTGCAACGGGGGTATTTTTAGAATACGTAATATAGTAAATATATGCAAGTAATTTTACGTGTAATAGTACTTTGTGATTTTTTACAGTTTTACTGACAATATTTTTTCAGGATCGTAAATTCCATTTTAATAAGATTTATAAGATATGTTTGGTGTATAAAACACATTTTTATCTTGAGCGTCTAATTCTAATCAATATATAACAGGCAAAATTAAAATGTACCTATAAATTGTTAAAAGTTTCACCTTGTTATGAAAATCAAAGTTTGAAAAATGTAGGGTCTAATTATTTTTAGTGGGTCCTATGTAAGAAATAATAAAAATAATATTGTGAAACATATTCAACCAAAGTTTTATAATTTTTCCCTCAGCTTGTTCAATCGTCACATCGAATGAGTATACCTTTTAAAAGTAGTTTTTTTTAAGAAAATATAGAGGCCGATAAACATTACAGGCTATGCAAGCTGTTCAATTTATGTGGGCCACCACTAATATCTCAGATACCACAGGACTTGGAGAAAACTCTAAACCCCCCTACTTTTCAGTTTTATTAAAAAATAGGAATTGTGAATTACAAAATTGGACCTCCATTTCACAATAAGGTAGCCAACTTAAAAATTATAATACGAACCCCCACATTTTACGACGCGACGTTGGTGAATAAATAAATAAATCTCATTCCCTATTCTCCATAGTGTTGTAGGGTGGATATAAATCACTTACATATTTAAATACATAGTTATTTGAAAACAAATCTGTAAGGTCCATCTTCGGACTTAATCATTGGGAGCATTGTGAGAGGTTTTTCTTGGAGATACGTGAAGTATCTTCTTTGTAAGTTTACGTATAATTTATGTTAGGAATCGAAGTTTAGAAAGCTTTTGCTAAAAATAATTCTTTCCATTTAAAATCAAAATGTTTGATTTATTATAGACTAGCTGTTTTTAAAAGAAACCCGCACTATCCTGGTCTATCAACTTCTTCCAAATTTCATATCTGAAATTTTTAACGATAACAAATTTAGAGTCGCTGAAAAGTTACCTGATCCTGAATTTGTTATCCTGTGGAAGGCATAACCGGCCATAAGACAAATCGTAGCCTCAACTATCAAATATCTAAACCCCTTCCATATACTTGTGGCTAACTTGGAGTTGGCACATTGACCTATACGATATCGACTAACGCTTTAGAGCCCATGAATGTAAACAACACGCAAGCAAGTATAGCCGATGAATCCTATTGCATTTGAGGCATTAGCTCCTAGAGACCACCGTGAGCATACAGAGCTGGTTAGTGATACGTTACTAAAACTGGCCTAATATAATAAACAGGAGTACCAAACGTAAAACATAGCTTTAGTTATTTAACGTCAAATTGACCTTAACAGGATAAACAGCTTCATAAGACTAAAAAAATAACTTTTGGTTTTTGTAATGCACGTTTTGTTCGGGTAGTATAACTTATTTTTCCATCCAAGCCATAAATGATATCGCGCTTTTGAAACTCCAAAGATAGAATACTGTAAATCACGTGGAAAAATATTCCTGGGTCTAAAGTTTGTAACTTATATATTCGGCGTGCTAAAAATTTTTTTCTTTCATGTTTTATGTATAGAAAACTGTTTCTTTATCATCCCACTCAACTTATTTGAAAGTGAACTGACTTTCCTGCTACATAAACGATAACAATACGGAGCATAACACAAACAGCTTCTAAATAAAAATTGTCTTTAGTAATTCAAGCACTTTCCCCCAGTCATAATGTGTTATTGTTTACCCCCTGTTGAGAACAAAGTGGTCCAGAGGGAAACCCTCGTTTATCATTTTTGACGCTGACATGTCCTTTGTTTACCAGCTTCTGGTTAATTCACTTTTAAACTGCATTATCTTTACGCTTTTCATGCAAGTACTAAATTACGTAGTTTATTATTCTCATAAATTGTTACTGTACTGGAGCTCTTTTCATTGCTTATAACAAAACAAATTACTTCATATAAGTGTAATCTTTCGATATTAGAGGTTAAAATAATGTTTGCGTATTACTCTAGTTACTCATATCCTACATTTCTTAGCAAATTATAAATAATCAATGCTCACAGATCGTGAACATTTATTTGAGTTATAAGTGATAAATTGTAAAATAAATTGGTTTATGAGACTGCAATGACGATTGACAGTCTACTGCTTCTGGGTCTAGAGCTTCTACAATTAGGTAAAATGAACAAAAAAAACAAAATTGCAATTATCTAGAGTTAAATTACGCAGTTTAAAGATTACAAGTGAAAAGATAATTAGCACGTTGAACAGCGTAGCTACGTGAATGAAGTTGAGCTAAATAAATATTACTTAATCCAAATAATAGTTAAAACTAAGTTTACCTTGAAATAAAGAAACATAAAAACAGTACAGATTCTACAGAACTACATGTCTTCTTGTAAACCAATAAAGCAGACTAATGCATTACGTTTTAACTTGAAGAATCACGATGTTTCTATTAGGAGTTTGAAGTTCCACAAAGTGGATTAATTTGTTTATGTTGCGAAATTTAATTAAAATAAAAGTAACATTTATGTTTTGGCTAATCTTATAAACCTTGAAGAAATAAAACAACTTTAAATATTTAAGTTTTAGAATCATCTCAACTTTAGGTTTAACGATTTAACCATTCAAGGATTTATTCATTTGGCATATCGAATGTATTTTAGGGCTAACATTTATGTTTCCGATTTTTTCAATTTATTTAATGTAGGTATATGTTTTTTGCATAATTAATAGATTAGCACAAAACTATAAAACATATTTTAATTGGAAATAGTACTGGGTTTTAATAACATGCGAGATATTTAAAAATACAACAGAAATCATTAAAACCACAAACAAAAGATATTAATTAAATTTTTATTAGGACAATTAAAAAGTTACGAACTCAAAAATAGCTACACAAGATTAAATTTAGATAAATAAAATAATACCATGGAAGCCATTTTAGTTTCAAAAACAATAAGTATTAGATGCGTTTGAAAAAGTTTTTGACAACTGCGTTTGATGTGTTTGATGACCTAAACAACTAATTTATCTGTACTAATAAAACTAACCAGTGGTCGATATAACAGTTTTTACCTGATATAACTGACTCTGCAGCTTAGAATATAGCGTGCACTAAGAATATACTATTAATATAGGGCCACTATGAATGTAGGGTGCAGGCTCGTAATAAGTCAATTTTCCATGATATTCTTAAATAGTTCTTTACCTAGCACACCTGCCAGAATTATTACACATTTATTTATAATAATTTATACTGAATGAAATCCATCTACAATTTATACTCCGCAGTATAAACCCAACAATCCAAATAGGTTTCAAGAAGAAAATCTGTAAAAAGATAATGTGTTAAACAATAGATACAATTTGAAGTATGATTTACAAATTAAGAAGATATGCTCTAAAATGTTATCAGTAATATTTCTGATTAAAAAACTTTCATCATATTCCAATACTAAATTATTACTAACAGCATTCTATGGTTTATACCCATCTTAGCAATGCTGTACCGATCTGGGGATGAGAAAATCATAGGTCAAAAATTATATTTAAACGGCAAAAAACAGTAATAGAATAATATAATCTGAAACAAAGGGACTCCTGCAATTCTCTTTTTTCTAAACATGAATTTCTAACATTGACCTCTATTGATTGAAACAATCATCTTTCCAAACGAACTATACATTTTTTGAAAATTACCAATCAAAATCCATTTATTATTGAAGAAATGGTAAACATTTGAATATCCCGAACAGTTCATTGAGTTTTTTGAAAAACCAAGCAAGACACTTGGCTGTAAATTTTACAATCGTATACCAAACCAATTTAAACAATTGCTAATATTAACTATTTATGAAGAAGCATAAGACAATTTTTTGATAAGGCAAGCAAGACACTTGGCTGTAAATTTTACAATCGTATACCAAAGCAATTTAAAACAATTGCTGATATTAAACTAGCGGTTTTCAACAAATGGGTTTATTTTATAAGATCTTTTATTTTCCTGACGATTTGGGTTTTATAGAGCAGATCCACTGTTGATGCAATGTTTGCCCACATATACCAGTTTTTTAAGAGGTGGATCAAAAGAAATCTGCAGACAGTGTCTCCTTTTAGCTCTTGAAGGCATTCGACATAATTCTCCATGGATCGCTTCTTGAAAAACGCTCGAGGGTACGGAGTATTGCTTTGAATTGTTTCTCTCATTAATAACTTGACGTAGGCAAGATGCAAAAATACATCTTTTGGATGGAGATTGTATGAAATATTCATATTCTGAAGAGATAATATCAATTGCGGGAGTACCTCGGGTTCCATCCTGGGCCCCTTACTTTTCATTCTGTGTATGAATGGCTTTCTTGGATGACACATCGCTTGCCTTATCGTATCATTGTCGGAACATTCTGGAGGTTGTTTCTTATGTTAAATCAAATAATATTGTGCTAAGTTTCGATGATAATGTGTTGTGTGTTAATTAAGATAAAACCAATCACCTTGATAATTTGACTGGTCATAAAGATCTAGCTATTTTGAATTTTAAATTGTTATGTTGGGAAAAGTGTTGCTAATGCAGAAGTTAAGTTCCTAGGACTTCTCTTGGATACAAATTAACCATTTTACTCTTACATAGACAGTGTTTCATGTCATTTGTCATCAGGGAATTTTGTAATGAGAAGGCTGTCCATGACTGGAAATTTTAATGCAGCCTACTTCTTTCAGCATACTATGCTCATTTATTTATCCCTTCCTATGCCCATTATACAGTCGTGATTTGGGGATATCAAAGACTTTCTTAGTTCTTAATAAAACTGCTGAGAGCATACAGTAGGAATTGAAAAAAATCCGGTGCTCCCTACTTCAAAAAATCTAGAAGTATTTAAGAGAAATGTAAAAAGGTTCTTGCTTAACCATTGTTTTCATAGTGTTAAGACTTATTTGGATAAGAAATGTATTTAATTTGACTTGTACTGACGACTTGTAATGACGAATACTGATGCAGTTTATATGGCAATAAATATATTTCAATTGAAATTATACTTTGCGTACACAAATAAACTAAATACATTTTATCTAAAGCAATAAAATTGCCAAACCGATAATCCTGGTTTCGATCGAGTCACGATCCAATCCGGCCGCAGGGTTCACTTTACTGTAGTGTGACTGCCACAAGTTAATTGCTACTAGAAGTTACCCCGTTCAATAAAACACCATCTTCTCTTTAATTGTCTTTTGAGTGTCATTTCCTTTCATATGCGTACGAGACTAACTCTTTAACGAGAAAATATTTCCATGTACGATTTTATATAAGTGAAATTGATACCAAAATAACATATGAATGAGTAAATTTCGAGCAGTGTGGGTAAAAAAGTGTTCTCCGACGATCCCAGTTCAAATACACTTTTTTAATGAGCGAAAGTCTTTTGTTGCTATACTGGTTTCCTCTGACTTTCATGGTAGTGTATTATCCACATGTAAAATGATTACCGGTATTAAAAACTGATATAATTACAAATTGGAAAGTATGTAAAAAACTGGATTTATAAATCATCAGTTCAAAAAACAAGTATCTAAGGGACTCTAAATTGTGGATTTTTGGGAATTTCTACCAATAAACTTGGATTTTTACATTTTGTATTAATTTTTAGTTTTAATAAATATTACTTTTCTCAAATAAAAGAGCTTAAAAATTACAGTTATTAGCTATTTTAGGAAAAATTCTGAAAATTCCCTTTCATTGTATTAGAAATATTTAAGAAGATAATCTGATGCAAATGTATTAGTTTGGCGTCTTCACTACAAATTTTAGCAATCTCTGAGATACATGAACTTATTATGCTAAAAATAGGATTAATAACCACAGCTCGCTCATTGTAGAAAACTAGGTAATAATACTAGAGTGGAGAGGGGCGCTTTACACATAAATTTCACAAACAATGTTTGTAACAACAAACGTTAAGACACACATGCGCTAAGACACCTAAAGTTTGTGTCACTGGCCTCTAGTGACCAAGATGGAAATTCACTGCTCTGTATAGCCTATACTCAAATTGTGAGTTGGGCGTCATATCACTTTGAGAATGAATATGTGACGAGTACCTTATGCGGTGTTTTTCTTGACACTTAAACTATCAATATAAACGATAGATGTTCAGCTAACTCATCTAAAAGGCTTTGAACATTTATTCGGTTTAACGTCAGTTAGATTACCAGGCTGGGTTTTGAAAAGCAGGTTCATTCGCTTTCGAGTTATTGCCGTGCGGTTATTTCATATGAAAAGTGAATCAGAATAGCACAGAAAAGGGCTTTGATCAGAACAATGCGTTACGCTTCGCCAGCATAGAGCGCAACCGTCAAAACGAGTTTATATTGGCTACAGTGGCACTACGTATAACCGTAAGTGGGGAACTCGTCCCTCTACAACTGTTTTCTCTCCCTCTGTTTTGCTTGCCTATGCCTGTGGAATTTTGTTTCTAACGCTGTTGGAGGGCAATAGTCCAAACCTCTCCAAGTCATGTGGGCGCCCCGGGAATCGAACCAGTGACCTCTTGCACCATTATGCTAGACGCTGAATAACCCCAATGACCCTAATAGTGTACCCGATCCCTTGCTATATACCTAACTCTGATAGCTTGTTTGGCTGTCACGCCACGCCCAACGCAATAATAACTCTGCTATAGACACGTTTATTAAATTTAAAGAACGTGAGGACATTTTATTCACAATTACTTAAAATAAAAAATAAACAAAAAAAATGTCGACACTATTCTAAAATGTAACAGCGTGTAACAAATAGCTGTCAACCGCAGGTATGTGACGTTTACATTACAACAACGGTGACACATCGCGTTTGACACTGTGTTGTTTCTTTTGTTTTTCCATCAACACAGGAGTCTTTTACAATACCCATTTAATGCTTATACTATTTCACAATAGCATAACGCTGACATGTGAGTTAATACATTTATGACCACGAAAATTAAATTCGAATGAACTGTATATCGACTTGACATACAGGCAGTCTAAAATATAATATGATAAAAGAATCAAAATACAGGGTGAAATATCACCTTTTTAATTATACAGAGAAAGAGAGATAAGCACATCATTTAATTATATGGGCCACTAATCACATATATGCTTGATCAAGTAGGGTAAATATACAATTATCCTCAAATAATAATAATTAACAATTGTAATTTAGATGACGAAATATTTGTAGAATATATAGACTATTTATTTTGAATTTGTTTAAACTAATTATGAACTCGGTATTAACACTTATTTGGCTCTTTAATTATGGTTTACATAAAAAAACAAAAAAACACAATTATTTGTCTAAATATTTATCAACAAGTTGTCCAAGTTAATAAAATGAAAATTAAATTATGAAGAAGAAGGTCTTAGTGAATGAATCCTTTAATTACTTAGAATCATGAAATATAAATCTTAGCAATGTTTGCAAACTTACTATAATAAGAAACACGTTCATATTATAAAATAAATGCTCCAATTTCCAGGAACAAAAAAGTAGTGAGGTAGAAAAGAAAGATAATAGTCTGCATTACAAACGATAAAACTACTTATTTATATATAACAAAATTTAAATTATATTTCAAGTCGCACATTAAAAATGTAATAATACATTTTGATTTAGTACAACACAATAAACAGAAATTTCACAAGTACATAAATACAAATAAATTCATATAGATTTTATTTATCAAAGACGTTTACACAAAAGTCCAACTCAGCAGAATTATTTGTATTTGACACAAGTTTAACTGCAGTAGAAAGTGCAGTATAGTGGTATTTTATTAACAAAACTTTAAAAACTCATCTTAATTTAACAAAGTATCTTCTAAAAATTTGATTTAGTCGTTGAACATATAAGACACGTTTACAACTAGGTTATTCCATGGAAACTTGAAATCAGCTTTAAAAAGCATGTGCAAAATTGCCTTCTAACATTATAATTCTAATTAATAGTGCAGTAAACTCTACTACAGAGATGAGTCTCTGATTAGAGTCTTTTCAAAATACAATTGCATGTAACAGACCATCAGAGAAAAATTCAGTTAGGGAGTAATGCGGAGTATGTATATATAATTTATTATATATGATTTTCAATTGGGTATTAAATTTCTCTTGATTGTTTTAATTTTTTCCTTCCACTAGTAACAGCTTAGCAAACTGCGCTTCCATGTATGTAGGCTTACTGCTGAAAAGAGACAGTCTGTGTTTCTGAACGTTAACATAATTTGTATTGCTTATGTTGTAAGAATGAATTTTGGAGCGTGGTGTAATTTTGTGTGTATTATTTTTCAAGTAAATCCCACAATAAAATATGTACTGGTAATAAACGGTAAATATATTGCCAAGCCCCTAACAAATTTCTTATATGATCACCATGTTTTAGCTTCAACACGGCTCTGATTGATTTCTTATGAAGTAGTAAGATTGTATTTAGGTTAGTATTACTTGTGCTCCCATAAATACTTACACCGCATGCAATATGATAATATATGTTAGCATATAAGCATGTAAGCTAACTGATGAATGCACTATTGATTTCAAAACCAAAATTCCTGCATTAATTTTCTTTAACACATTTTGTAAATAAAAGGCCCACCTTAATTTATTATCAACTTCTAAAACTAGGAATTTGGTGCTATCAAATGGATTTCTTTTAAATATATACATATAGGTTCAATTAAACTATTGCTTTGTTCGGTCGTTGTTCAAAACGTATGAAATTTGTTAGATTCATTTCGCTACTTAAGCAATTATTTAGATTAATTTTAAAACAGAAAAAATTGGGTTTTAAAAGGTTTTCTATGGTTGAAAACTGAGTTTGGCTTGTTTCTTCTTTATACTTTATATCAGAATCAGATCAGAAGAACCTTTATTCATTTTGTACATTTCATACATGAATAGTGTCACTTACGTTAAAACTACAATCTAAACATTTAAAGATATACTAGCTGAAAAATCATCTACCTTATAGCAACATTTATTACATAAAAACTTAAATAAACCTTTATTAAATAAATTCAGTGAATTCGCACGCTTTAAAGAGTCGGGCAGGCAATTATATAATTTAATTCCAGAATAATATGGTGAGAATTCATAACTAAAAGATTTATGTCTTGGATATGCAATACTACCCTTGTGTCTTGTTTTATAATTGTGGTAGTCTGAATTAATTGAAAAATTGACTATACTTTTGGTATATGCTTTTGATAAATATAATTAAATTTTAAATGGGAAATGTAATGATATTACACCACTTTCAAAAGTGTTTTAACATGAATCCCTTGTTTTGAGACCATATATTATCCTGATGATTCGTTTTTGCAATTTAAAAACGATTATAAATAAAACGTGTATACAAACTTTTATACTTTTAGAAGAATATAATAACATTTTACTTATCGTCTTAGAGGATAAGTTCGCTTTTAATATTTTCAAAATAAGCAAGAGTTTATTTAAAGGCATTGAAGATAACAAAAAAATTAAGAGCCTGATAATTAAACATTGTGAATATGTTTTACATGTTAATAGACGTAGAAATCATAACGATCATACTATTCTTATTACAGGGCTTTGTAACGATATTATTTTCAAATCTGGTACCACGGACATCCGTTTGATTGCTTGCATTTTTAAAATTAGCGTTTCAAAATATAGTTTGAATTAATTAAAATACCAATCTGATTTTTAAAACCGAGTCTCAGATTATTATTCAAGTTTCAACAAACATTTCTGTTACTGGTTAATAGAACCAACAGTATGGGAGTCTTATGTTATCTTTTCGTCTCGATCCTGCTACCTTAATCCGATTAGTCCATATTGCTGTTATGAACTAAATGTCAGATGAAACTCATACATGAACTTGTGAACGGTGTCATGCATTAACAAACAAACTAGTTAGTTTATTCATAATAATTTATTAAATAATTTACGACAGGTAATAAATACAACAAAGAAGGACATCGAATTTTACATACGTTTTAAAGCTTTCTCGCCTTGAATGTTATTGATATTCCCAACGTTAAAAAAAAACAATTTTAAAGACCGTATATAGAGGAAATTGCTAAATGATCATAAAACAATGTTTTACAGTCACAATACCTCATTCATTTGAAATACATCCAATAAATAATGTAAAAAAACACTCGGTAGTAAAAGGTTTATTTGGTAATTGGAATGCAGAAAATGGAAAAAGTATAAAAACGAAACACACACCTGCGAACGACAGCAATTAATTCAAATAACACTATTATGCATTAAATGGACATGTTATGTTTTCTACGATATGACAATAACGTTCGTAGCTTTTTCACGTGACGACTACATGATTGTCGCACTCCCACGTGACAGATCACATCATACATGCTTCAGAGCGAGCTGTAGGAAGGCTGAGAGGGCTAGGGCTGACCAGGTTCAGAAGTTTGCTGCCAGATTCTGCGAAGCTGCGCCTCGTGCAGTCACTAGTCCTGTCACTGTTCACCTGTTGTTCCCCGGTTTATGGAAACAGCATTTCTGGAGAAGACATATACCGAGTACAACAAATGCAGAACTCTGCAATTCGTTTCATTTTCGGCCTTAAAATATTTGAACATGTCTCTCCATTCAGGAATGAAACAGGAATGATGACGGTGGACACAGTTTGCAGGATGATGACTTGCTAGGCTCTTGTCTTACAGGAGCCACAGTACCTTCTTGAGAGGCTTTCCGGGAGGCGGTAAACCCTTTCGAAACACCAAGTCGGTCAGACGACCTTAAACTCACTGTTCCACTAACAAAATAAAATATCCGTTGATTTGTGACCGAATAAACTCAATGACGAGAATGGCAGTATAACAATACCATAGTTGAACGAACATTTAGATTTTTTCAAAAGTTAATCGTAAACACAGAAGCGACTATAGAAGCAAGAACGTAACAATGCATTGCTCAATAATACGTTGCTCTTTGATGGGGATTTCTATTCTCAACAGTTAATCCCTTAATGGTCAGATCAGTTGCAATGGAAATCAGCCAGCTAGTTCGACTAAACCCAATAGGTGTTAGCTATTACATAAACTACAGTTACAAACAAAAACCCATTGGAAACCATATGATCTGAAACTATAAGGCTTCAAAGACTCCTTATAATGTAAATAATAAGTTTTCGGTGTCAAGATTTTAATAAATAGAAGACGCCGAGTTATTTTTAAAATGAAACCATTCAAAATCGTATCAGTTAATTCGTACCAAAAATACATGCTCACATTTAGAACATTACAAAACTGGTCCCAGCGGAAGGCAAAACCTGTGCGCCAGTGCCAGTATAAAAAGGACTAGAAGAACATACATCGAATAATGATAAGGACGTGGAAAGCAGATAAGGTTTTTTATAACTCATTCCAAACATAAAGAAATGAAAACATATTTTTACGGGATAATCCTTAAAAATTACTCAATAGTATTTTTGTTGATGGACTCATAAATAAAAATAGAGTATTACTAGATTAGGCCTATCATACATAAAATCGGGTGTTGTGCTGGACATTTATCATGTAATTGAGAGAGATATGTTTCTCACTCAATGGTTAAATAATTATGGTTATTGACATCTTACAGGTAATACCCTTCACCTCTAACAAGATTGACAAAAATAAAGTTATAATCCACTTTAAGCAAGCTGATAATGATGCAATTGCGTCGAACCCTGTACTGAACATGATTTCTCTAATCTGAGCTGACTGACAGTACATAAGTTATCTTACTCAAATAAAGCATTTTTTTAAAGTCTCATTTATGTATGAAATACAAGGAATGGCAAAAAAAACAGTAAAAATCTGCTCCTTAACTTTTGTTTAAATAAAATGTGTGCTTTATTATTTACACATTGACCTCTACGCGTGATCTAATTACTTTGTATCGAGCTTACATGTACTATCCCAGGAAATTGACTACAATAGTGGCTATTACTAATACATTTATCCTCAGTTATATTTTCTTTTGCCTCATTTAAAAAGGGGGAAGTAGTAACACATGTGACGAATCGGCATCCATCGCACATGTCTGTGACAGTCAATGTTTATTTATTACTTTTCTCGTCCGACTTAGATCCAGCATTCTCAATATTGAAATTCCGTAGACAACTCAAAATAACTCATTATCTACACCACCCGAATCTAATCCATGTTAACGTTAGCAACAAATTTGACACGTACAAATATATATTTTTCTGTACAATATATAACACACGTGCGCCTAAACCAATTGTTTAATGTTTGTTTCTTGGGCTTAAACCTGATAAGCCACGGGATTCGACTTCCGATTTTCCCGAGTCACATGGATCGCAACGATTGATCGCAGATGCCTGCATTTATATCGATACTAAGCGCTTTAATTTATATTTTCCTTTTACGATCTCCACGACTAAAATTATTTAAACCTCGATTCGTAGGAAGATCTCCAAAAAACTTGTCAACTAAATTGCAACCGATAATTTGCAAAATGCATAATCACGATGATATTAAAATTACAGTTAATTATATTCGCGAGGTAGACACTAATTGTAAAACATAATTTTTCATCATATCCACGCAATAAACCATTGTGTACAGTACTATCAGCTGTGATTGAAAACAATCGATTCCCGATAGGCCGGGTAAACAGTCCGGGTGAAACTGTAAAAAATGTCTAGGCCGGGTAAGAAGGTTCCAATATTTGTCACCACGAGCGCTGCTATTCTACTTACAGTATTCCATTACATCATTTTTAAACAGCTATTTCTAGCAACATAAACAAATGAAACAATAACAAACCTCTGATGTTAGTTTATTAGCCTATAGACTATGGTAAAAGTGTAAACGTACTTAATAATGGCTGATTAAAATATTAAAATTTCCTGAATCAATATTGAAAATAAAAGGTGGTAAGATGAAAAGTACTGTTCATAACTCGTCCGAAAGTGCTATATCAGTGCTTGACCGAATTCAAGTACTCGGCTTCGCCTCGTACTTAAAACTTGATCGTGCACCGGTAACGGCCACTTTCCGGATTTGTGACGAAATATACTATACTGTAACTTAGTTAGCGAGGCATTTGATAAGTCTTATCGTAATAATTCGCAAGTTAGTGTCCAGATCTGTCACTGAGGCGAGGGGTTGAGGACTCTTACCCGATTGATTTAATGCCCACACGCTTGTCTTGCTAATCTATGTGCCGCGCGGATTTTGTGGTTTACACGCCGTTGGTCGTCACTCTGCTTTCTAAAACTAATGACAGTAGTTGTTCAGAACAACTCATTTTGAACATATTGTTATTAAAACAGTGAAACAAATTTGTAAAGTTAATTTGCTCGATATATATCATTCAACCAAAATATATGTCTTTGCTTTAACTACCTATCTAAATTTGGTCTTATTAATGACCTTTTAAAGTCATAAGACCAAATTTATTTTTTGCAAGGGATAATTTAAATTGTTCTCATACATATCGCTTAAGGTTAGCAATGGACATAAAATAAAATAAATAAATAATTTTACTACACACATGCACACTACAAAATGAAATTCAAGCGACTTTTTAATACACCATTTAATTTACCAACAAAACAAAAAGCCGAGCTTACACACTTTTTAAAATTATAGTTATATTTATAAATACCCCCGTCGCAGCAAACCTGCGTACTCAGCGAATTTCCAATTATTATATTTGTCTTAATACCGCATAAAGCCGCAAACCAAGTTTCATCAATATAGGCTACATTCATAAATAAGCGATATATGCCATTTTAATTATTCTCCATAAGAATAACATGGGAGCTGAGTAAGCAGGTTTGCTGTAACAAGGAACTCAAAAAATGGGTTTTTATGCAAATATCAATTCGAAATCATTGTTATTTTCTGTTGACAACCTCTACAAATAATCTTAAATATTTCTTTCTTTTTCCCATTACAATAATACTTATTCCTTTACAAACTTTACAATATTTATTTTTATCACTATTATTTTGTAAATTATTGTTCTTATTTTATTTAAAACTATTAAAGCTTACATTAGATCTAAATTGATCAAATTCATCTATATTTGTTGTTTCTTTACATTCATTACACTTTTTTTATCATGATTAATACTACTTAAATCACATAAATTATCTTTATTTTTATAATATCTATTTTTAGCATCTTTGTTTATACAAATTTTACAAATAGTTCTATATTTTCCTAATTTTTACCAAATTCATCAATATATTTTAATTGATTACATTTAGTACAACATTTATTTTTTTTATTGTCTGTGTTTATTTAATAATGTTTATTTATTCAGATCAAACATATCAGTAGTGGGGAAATGAGACTTCTGGCCCATTTCATTGACAGCTTCCGGTCACATGACTTAAGTGACGTACAATGACGTATTTAGCGACGTATTAGTGATGTCATGGATGTTTGAATAGGTCAAGGTCGTCTGTAGGAGTTTTTAAAAAAACTATCTTGCACAAGTTTGATTCGATAGTTTCAAACTATCAAAATTATTTGATGCTAAACTTTACCCAAAGTATGGCATGTGGTACTCTGCTGACGCGTCTCAACAAGACGAACAAATGGTGCATTCAGAATTCAGATCCCACTAAGGGTATAGCAGTAATAGCGAAAAAAAACACTATTTTGAAGGTCTTTCCGCTATTGCTCCTATTTCCTTCGGATCTGAATTTTGATTGTACCTTCTTGTTCATCTTGTCGAGCCGCGTAATTTAAGTATCAATATGTTATACTTTAACCAAAAAATAAAGAAGTTATATCGGTTTAACCTTCAAAATAATGTGTTTTTCGCTATGAAACCTGGGCAAAATAGTTGGGTTTAACTTTGATGTATTATTCATTTCATTTACAATATCTTCATTGTGCGTAGTTTTTGAAGATCCTCAAATGACGTATGCTCAGAGTTCTTGGTGTTTGCTGTGTAACTTAAAATATAGTGCACAATATCTGGATCGGGTGTTTCCAATTTAATTTTCCAAGTCTGTGAAACAGAAGATATAATAGCAAAAGTTCCCTTCACCGTTAAGGTGGTGCAGTCGTCTCTATTGACAAGCTATCACGCCTAGGGATCAGACCAGTCGCTGCTCACTCACACAGACGCAGAGCCCCGAATGCTCACTCACTCGCAGAACCCTCCCCTCAACTACCCCCAACCCCCAACTTTCCCAAGTGGTCAAACCAATTTCTCCAGCCGCCTTGCTACCCGCTTGCCCTGAACGTCGCGTCGTAAGGCCCCAAGATTCTGAAATGGCAAATAGCAAGCAGCAAAGCGGCAACTCGACTCAACCAATCTCTCCGCATGTGTATTAAACATATTTATTGGTTGTACAATTTTTCAGCGATTAATATACCATTTAAAAATGTCATTTTTAAAGAATTCGGTCTTAAAGTTTATATGTTTAAGTCTCTAAAATCATATATTACTGTTAAAATTAATTA